>CM060968.1:24574955-24944955 GCA_030765045.1 Tenodera sinensis
TATCTCCGAAATGGTTCAACCTACAAGAAAATTTATTGAGACATAAATTTTGTATTTTAGCAAGATCTACATTTTTGTATAGTATGATTTGGTCTATTTCTAACGGTTTACCAGTTATGCAAAAGTCGTCCAGAGTAAATACGACTACAGGGGCTATAGCCAGAAAATTCAAGATATACATTTCATTTGTCATAAAAATATCTCAAACGTATCACATTTTAATCAAAATCGTTAGAGCCATTTTCAAGAAAATGAAAATTTTCGAAAAATTTTCCATGTAAAGGGTAGCTTAGGTTTTGATAATTTTCTTAAAAATATTCGTGTCGCATCCCTGAAATACATTAAACTTAAATACCAAGTTTGGTTTTTAACCGACTTTTCGTTTTTGAGTTAGGCTGTCCACAGACAGACAGACAGACAGACACACACACACACACACACACACACACACACACACACACACACACACACACAAACACACACGGACTTTTCTCTAAAAATGCTTTCTTTTTATTCAGGGGGCCTCAAAACATATTTCCGGTGAAATCTCGACATCGAATTTTTGAGTGGAATACAATACTTCCTCTACTTACCAGTAGAGAAAGTAAAAATCGAGTCACATATTCCTGTATGAAAAAAGTGTACGTTTTGGCAAATGCAAACAAATAAAAAATATCTCGGAAATGGTTCACTGAAAAGAAAAACAAAGTATTTGACATAAATTGTGTGTTTCAACGAGATCCAGATTTTGTATTTAGTAAGCTTTTACCATTTATGCAAAAATCGTCCAGAATGAAGAGGAATTCTGAGGATATTTTCAGAAAATCCAAGGTATGAGTTAGAAACGACCATGGAATCGCTTGTTTGAATCCGTCCCTGGATATTGACTGTCTTTTCTTCCGACTAGAGGAGTGGAGTGGGGTATAGCTTTCATTACGCAAGGGTCTCCAAAGAGATATGATCCCTTGCTAATATTGTATTTCCAAGTTCGAGGTAAAGAACTTTAACCTTGACATTTAACGAAAATTGCATGCACACAATCGCAATACATACGAAATCCATTATAGTCTAGAATGCTTGTTATCAGCACGTGCTTAGCGTAAAAAAATAGTTGGTTTTTCAGCACACGAATAGCTATTCAGTTAAAGGCGTTGTATACAGGTCAAGGCTAACACAGTTTGAACTCCTACTAAACCGTATTTTCTACATTTATTATTATATATATATAGTTTCTATGCTTACACATCTTTCTGTGCCTAAAGAATCTTGATTCTCCATTCATCCATATCCACCTATTCCATTTCTTCCAGTCCTTTCGCTCTCATTCCAGTTCTTTTTTCTCATATCTATGAGTTTCTGCTTCTTCCAGATGGAATCCATTCCGAAATCTTTCTCGGTAATCTGTTTTCATTCATTCTTCTAATATTTCCGCACGAATATATTTTATATATTATTCAGGGAAAATTCTTAGCTCGTCTCAAACATTTACAGAATACACATATTCTACGATGTATGTAAATACTGTATTTAAATAAAACTACAAAAATATAAAATTATACATTTTTGTATAATCTAAACCGAACTCAGGAATGCTTTCTTTTTTGGGTTCAGGTGGCCTCAAAAATATATATTTCCGCTGAAGTTTCAACATCGAATTTTTGGCTGGAATACAATACTTCCACTACTTAGTATACGTGGTAGAGAAAGTCATAACAGCTCTAGATGCGACAATTTTATTATTCAGCTGTATAATACTAGCACTGAACCAATTCAGCGCTGGCAGTCAGCATCCCGAGAGATAGAAATAATGAAAAATGGCTCACTAACGTAAATAGAGCAGAAACTTTATTAAAAACCAATCAACTAGAGAAAGCGAATGAAAGCAAAAACTGCAATAGGAGAGAAGCAGAATTTTGACTGTAGATATGAACAATATAAACTGACAGGCGTGAAAGATTTCCAGCTTAAGTTAAATGAAATATTAGCACAGTTTTCCGGAATGGTTTTTACTTTCTCTACTACGTACAACAAGTAGGGAAAATATTGTATTCGACCCAAAAAGTTCGAGCTTCGACTTCACTGGAAATAGCTTTGAGGACCCCTAGGACATAAAAAAGAAGCATTTTAGAAGAAAGCATGTGTGTTTGTTTTATACAAATTATCACTAGTTCGTTATTTTGTTTAACCAGTATCGCCAACTGTATCCCATAATTAGCTAAAAACAATTTATTACAGATTGCAATCGATTAACAATCGAAAGAGCACACTATATTTAAATTTGACAACTGTATTTTAACTATTATTTGCATTCGTTTAGAACAAAGATTATTTGTAAATGTTAGTGAAATTTATTTGAGATTATGAACTGGTTTTCAGTTATAACAAGAGCAGAAATACATGTATTTATTGATTTTCGTTCTCCTGAGTTGGCAGTACTCAGTAAATCGATCTACACTAATTGAAATGAATATATTTTAGGTTATTGGTTTATAGAATTTAACATTTTCTGCTCAAATCCTCACGACATAATATTTAAATTCATATGTTATTTATGATACAGTCCAGATAAATATTATTTTACGATCTGAGCCTTACTCCGCTCGAGAGTTTATAGGTTAGCTCAGCCGTTTTGTGATATTACTGGTGAAAATTCCCCACTCCAAACTACCCTTTATTTAAAAAAAAATTGTCTAAAAATTTTATTTCCTCAATAATAGTTTTAATAATTTTGATTAAAACATCGTATGTTTAACTAAATGCTATTTTGAATTTTCTGGAAAGAGTCTGAAGTCCTCTTCATTCTCAACGTTTCGTCTAGTCCCATTAATTTCTGTAGTCTCTCTTGACTTACACAAATAATGCACCTCACCAATCCATCTGCCAGTTTACACTGTAAATCTTAATATATTCGTATATATAAAATTGGGCGTGTATTCCTCATCTACTTCGACTGTCTAGCTTAGAATTGAAGTTCCACTCCATCTCACACAATTATTTAATTTAATGCAATGGCTGCAAAAGCTCGCAAGACGATCTACATTTTTATCAGTGATAATTCTAGCACCTCCAACATGGGCAATATAAGAATGATTATTTACTTTTCTACGTCCTCAGAAAAAAAGGAGCAATGAGTTGCAATGACGTCAATCATGGAGTAATATCACAGACAAATTTGGTCTCTCTTTTGTTTCGATTTTCTTGTATTTTCTTAGAAGTTCTATGTATGCCGGTTACTGAGAACGAAAAAGGTTATATTGACGTTAATTAAACTTTTGTTGCTTTTTTCAATGATATTTTCTCTATAAATAGCCAGGAGGTGACCACGTACATGTTACTCAGCTGAAATAACGAGAAATCTTAACGAAATGTGGCATTTATTCAGTTCTTTTGCACTTTATTTTCTTGTGAATACGTTTGTTTTTATAGTATAGTTAAAACTTTAAGTGTCTTCTGTAGCAGTTTTAAATGCGTCCAAAGAAACGCAGGGCTATTGGGCAAGTAGGACCTAAGACTGAATGTAACTCAGCTAATATCTCATTAGTTTTATCGTTGCTTCATAGAAATAATACTAATACCAACCTACGTCACATCACGGCTTGTAAATGCGCGGCCAAAGGTCGGTTAAGGCGTGTGAGTGCAACACATCAGATTTTTGCCCTATACAAAGCATACGCATACATGTGTACCTTGGTGATGAATCTTCTAAATGAAAGGCGCAAATATAGAACAACAGTACAAATGAAACAACAGACGAAGCTAGAGGGATCACAAATCACACTAAAATACAAGAATAAAGGTTGGTAGTTACACGAGTAATAACATGTTTTTTCTCTTGGGAATGAAGAAATACTAGTTGGTTCAGTGAGAGGCATTTCTCAATCACAGGTGCAATCAATAAAACTTCACTCACTCACACACTCACACACAGTGTGCGAAAGAGACGGGTGCTAGTGGGTGGCAGAGGTGGCCAACTAACAGAGCGAGAAATTACAGAGGTAGATAAAAGCAGGTTAAATCAATTTTGCCGGAGGCATGACCCCACAATCGCACCGCGTCTTCAACTCTCGACACCCGGAGGAACGCGTCCCATTTGCTGATTCTGGCAGGATATTACGCCGATAAATTTCCCTGTGTTTACCTTGGGACCCGCCATTTTTATCTGTCCTCGGTCGCTTTTTAAGAGAGAAGAATATAAACTACTCTGAAAGAAAACACGTTCGCCAACTACTGTATGTTCACCAGCTCATGGTCTTAGGCAGTGGAAGACAGGTGACGCTGCAGTGACGTCAGCTCACATGCTCCCAGCGAAAGTCAGTTGAACGTGTGACGTCACAGCGGGCAAGAGGAAATGGCATACGGGACATCGTAATTTTAATGCTGTTTCAATTACGGAATACTCACAGATTATAAATAATTACATTTCGGCTCTATGCCATATATTATCACGAAGATGCACTAATCTATAAACATGAATGAATAAATAAAACAGCAAAATATGCACAATATTTTATTATACTAGTTACATCATGAGATTAATTTAACATTAGTGCTCCTCTCAAAATATATCGGCGTCTTTATAATCGATTGCCAGGGCTGGCTGTTTTCCATTATATTTTCAAAGGAACGATACTTTCTTTTCTAGTTCAACATGTATATAGTTAGACCAATGATTGTTTTCAACGTTCTTTATATTTAGTATTTTGAACTAAGGCTCTAATTTCAGTAGTCAAGTTTTTGCAGCTGTCGTTGGTGGCGGCCTATTTTATCATTCATTTGTTATAGAGAGTCGCCTACACTGTTTACATATGAACTGTGGGTGCTACCACGTGCTGCTTACTGCACGGATCTGTCCTTGCCTTCCTTACCAAACCTGGTAGCCGGAAAACAAATGCGAATAGAGTCTATGGCGAGAAATGTGCCTGCCATGCACGTCGAAACTCCTCTAGTGCCCATGCCCGATCTTCATTATCGTGGCTGAAACGCTCTGATCAAACACGCCCTTTTCAGTGTGAATGCATACATACATATATCCTGTGTGGCATGTTTTAAGCGGAGAGATTGTGAAGTCGTGTTAACCCCTGGGGTGATCAGCCATACATCACAGTGTTCATTGTCCCTCTGTGTGTTATTTGCTCAACAGAATGGCACGTTCTACACCTCGTGGAGGGGGGGGGGGCAATCTCTCAATATACCAACAATAATGCTACATCAAAAGCCCTAAATAAAAGGGTTTTTTTCCCTCCACAGAATAATGTCCTGTTCGCTTTATTGCTGTTTATTTTATGAGGCAATTAACCATAGTATTTTAAATAAATAAAAAAATGTGCGACGTTTAACAACAATGCTGATATCCACATGAGTTGTCAATGTCCTGGACTCAATTTATATGACGTCCATTTAGTTATACATTCTATGGAGACATCCAAAAAGTTCACTATTCAGTGTAGCACAAACACTGGGCGCATAACAACTGATAGTGCAAACTAAAACAGTTGAAAGTTAGTAGATGCCGTTCTCCATGGCTCAGTTGCTTAGCACTAACCTCAAACCCGAGGTCCGGGGATAAAATTCTGCCAGACCAGTAGGTTTTTTCACAAATGGAACATCGCTATTTGTTCTTTATATCTTAGGCTGCAAAGAGAATTGCAAAGATTTGACTATCCCACAAAGCCTACTGTATTCTAACATTCCCCTTGTACCTACAAGGAAATAAGCAATAAGACAATTTGTACAAATGTTTATCTCAACTAACACGAAGATATAGGAGTAAGAGCTTGTAAGAATGGTTAGTACAAGAGTAGAGAAAGTCATGTGAGTATAACACATTAGAATTTTTAATTATGCTGTTCTACGTAGTAGAAAGAGTAAAAATTTTGTTTTAGCCGCGATGACGTCATTGCTGTCTTGTTACCAAGGTAGCTATATCATTTTGTTGCACTGGTGTCAGAGATAGGTAAATTTCCCACTATTTACGCCGTCAGAATAGGCCGTTTTATTGCTGGGATTGTATAAAATTAGCTTTAATTCAGTATAAAGTTTTCATCGTCCACTAGTATTTAATGTTTTATCATTTTTCGATATTTTCCGCCCCTAGGTTCAGCTTTTTCAGATATTATCCGACCGAAAGGGAGGTGTATTTCACGTTATGAATATTGTGAAGCTGAATGCAGGTTGGAGGAAGCCTGAGATGACACGTAAATCCAGCCTTACGTAATAAGAGTCCTTAATGCCGGCGGGCTTTACTGGGAAGCTCCTCGTTTCATGTTGTAGAAGGACCTGAGGGGACCCCACTCACTCACTCACTCTCTCTGCCAGTAAGGACAGACTCCCGATTATTGAGAATGTCTACATCTCCGGAAATTGAATTCCATCTTGCTGTATATTGCTCCAGGGTCTGCGGACGTATTTACGACATTGCTTGCTTTATCTCTGATTTAATGCTCATAGGGAATCTTACAATAACTTTATTATACTGGTGTTTACACCGCTCGCCTCCTACCAAGGTTATACGGCTTCGAGGTAAAGACGTCTGGGAAAGTTTTCTCCGCATTCTCCGGATTCCCCCGCCATTCATTCTACCAGCTGGCCCATTATCATCATCTCCATTTCATACCATCTCCTTCCTCACTTCAGACTGATCACTAGAACTTGAAGGCTATTCTGGCCTATTTTATGCTAAACAGAGAAAGCAGATGAAGATTATAAATAGATTAAGCAGTACGAAAATCGGGGAATTGAAATCGATTGGAGTATACGTTTTCTTTGAAACACATTTAAAAGAACCAAAACACTCTTTTCAGCAAATGATCTGGAAAAACCCGCAACATGATTTCCAACAAGGGAAGCTCAATTGAGAAAATGTAACAATTCTTTTATGTGAGATCATGTGCGAAATTAAATGTTTTGTCCATGAACAATTTTTGCTTTCGTCAACCACGGTTAAATTTGCAGTAAACAAGGACGAAGCAACCAGTAACTTATTTTTTATTTTCTTTGCATAATAAAATGTATTCCGTTTGAAGGATTGTCGATAACAAATGCGCAACACTGCGTCTTAAATCAGCATAACTATAAAAAATTTGATGTGTTGCACTCACATGATTTTCTATATTGTTGTACTAACCTATCTTAACAATCCTTATAACTAACACAAATAACAAGTAATATCTTCGAAATAATTAGTCTAAAAATTATTTTGCATAGTAAGATTTGGTCTTTCTCTTTAACCAGTTATTCAAAAGTCATCAAGAATAAACAAGACTACATCGACTACAGCCAGAAAATTCAAAATGTAATTTCATTTCTCATATAAATATCTTATATGTGATTTTAACCAAAAGTGTTAGAGCCATTTTCGAGAAAATAAACATTTTCTAAATTTTTCCATGTGAAGAGTAGCTTAGAGTGAAGGAATTTTCTTCAGTCTTCGTTATTAAGCTTAAATAACAGTTGTGGTGTTTATCCGACAGTTCAGTTTTTAGTTTTGTTTACATACACAGATATCCAAACTGCAGAAAGATGAACTCTAAAAATAGCTTTTATTCAAAACACGTATTTGCGGATGAATCACGAATATCGAATTTTTGGGTGAAGTAATATCTCCTCTGCCATGAGCTGATAAAGTAAAAATCACTCCAGACTTCCTGCTCTCGTTTAATATAATTTCGTAAGGTAGAATTATCACTATATCAGTTCGTGGATCATGGAACTGCGGCCGAAATAACAAATGGGGCTTGAAGCCACCCACACTAGCAGAGTAAAAATAGGAAAATAATGCAGTAAATTTCACTCTATGCTCGTCGTTAGCAGTTAATGAGGACAGTTATGATTGCTTATGGCTATACCGAACTTTCACAATAGCTTGTGTATTCCAGGCACGTTTTGAATAGAGCTTGGATTATTTGTTAATACCACACTGTGCCACAATGTAATCAATAAAACATGCTATTCGATACACCGATGATAAGCGATGTTGCAGATTATTGACGTTGCAGCCTATGAATTCATTTAACATTAATTATATAGTTATATATAATTATCCCTAACTATATATTATTGAATGGTATCAATGCAGTATTACGTATTTATAATTTAAAATTTAATTCAGGTAGAGTTCTGTTTCTGCTTTAATTGCTTTTTGCAGACTTGCTTATATTAAAGAATTATTAGTGATTATATAACCAGATAATTAAGTAAATTGGCCCATATAAAATTAACATTATTACTTTCTCTACCACATACGGATAACTGGGAGAGAGGCGAATGGTTTACCGCTCGGCCACGGCACCGCCAAGAAAATTGTTCACCACAAAGTACCCTTTACAGATTTTTTGTTTTCTGAAAGACCGGTTTTAAGACTGTTTTGAGATCCCCTAACTCAAAAAAGAAAGCTTTCTTGGAAAAAGGTCCACGTTTGTCTATAAACGTAATTCGGAAACAAAAAGTCGGTTAAATGCCAAACTTGGTGCTTGCAAAGTTTAATATCTTCGAAGAATGTGCTACAAAAGTTTTAAAAAAATCACCTCATTCCAGGCTAACTTTACATGGAATGTTTTTTGAAAATTTTAAGTTAATAAAAAAATGGCCATAACTATTTTAAATAAAATATGCCCTTGTTGGAGATATGCTCATGAAAAATGACAGGTATATCATGAATTTTCTGGGAATAACCAAAAAAGTCTTCTTCGTCCGGTATGAATTTATGTCACAATACTTACTTTGTGGTTTGAACCATTTTGGAGATATTTCTCGTTACTGATTTTAAATCTCCAACATTCCCACCTCTCTCAAACAGGAATGCGTTGTTCGCTTTTTTATCTCTTGGCCACATTTGACTATCACTCAAAGCCAACTGTATATTTACAATCCCCTTGAACCTACAAGGAAATGAGCAATGGGATAACGTTTTTAAATGTTTATCTCGATTAACATGAAGTAAATATAGGAATAAGTGATTGTAAAAATAGTTCGTACAAAAGCACAGAAAGTCATATTTTTGTGGCCATCATCCTACATCCCAGAGAGTTCGTTTTCAAAATATAGTCAAAGTGCAACATTTTCTCAATTTAGAGAATCGGCTAAACTCTGAAATGAAATGAAGATCTGTATCGTGTATTTGTTCTGTGAAAGCCGAAGCAAAAATAATGCTTTCCGAACTGATAGCAACTCCCCCACCCCTTCTTCTCGTCGCTCTGGTTTTCTATCTACCCCTCTGATAACAGGGGTAGTTACCGTTACTATAGTGAAGGGGAGTAATTGGGCTGATTGCCAATCCCATGGACCCGAGATTTTCACTACCCTAATTTGTGTTACCGTAATTTATTTCGGCCAGTAGGCACGCACCACAGACGAACGCTTCTACGTCATTAGAGTAAGTTGTTGAAACTGATCAGCTGGGGATAAGTGATCTGTCCGGTTTTTACAAACCTATCACAATTTATGTCCAAATAAATTATCTTGTAGAGTGAACGATTTCGGAGAGTTTCGGAAAACTTAAAAGTTAAACTAGAGCCCTCTGTCTAATAAATTGCCTTCGTAAAGGGAATGGACACACTCATTTATGTACGAGGGTCAGGCAAGAGTCAATCAGAAAGAAGAAAGAAAGGACGCGAGAAACTTCTGAACGGAAATTACACGCTATCCCTTCCATCGGTAGATTTCACTTAACTGCCCAAACCATAGACCACTCAAACTTAGTTTGCTACAGAGGCAATGATCGGGGTTTATGGCGCCGGTCGGGGGTTTCCGCTCTTTCAAGATTGGTTTCGTATCTCCCAATCACGGAGGTCTTATGGAAGTCGTTCGACGTGGCTCGTACTTCCACGACATGACCATGTATTCTGCAACCCAGTGCTTACTTATAGTTCTATTTTCTTTTGCTTTTGAAATTCCTGCATTTCGTAACGGTTATCCAGGATATCGGCATGCTTCTGCCTATTTTACTGCACGTATGTTCATAAAATATATGACATTCTCTAACTTTGTATATTTGTGACAAAACGACAAGAAATCCAGCCCAATCTCCTTCCCCCCCCCCCCCACCCCCTCCGTTTATTTTTTCTTCTGAATGTTTGCACAAATACACAGTTCACTTTCCTGATACTACAGCCCTCAACTTTTTTATTCTCGTATCCTTAACTCAATCCTTTCATTGCGTTTCTTCACTTTCTCTATCTCTTATACACTAACTACCACGATACAATCACTCGACGCTCAGTAAAACTTCTTCAGTTCGACACGATGTATCACGAGATCATAGTTATCAGGTTATTTAGAAAAAATCTCCGTGTGTGTATCTGTGAACAATATAACTCAAAAAACGAATAGTCGGTTAAAAAACCAACGTTGGTATTTCAGCTTAATATTTTTCAGGGTTGCGACACGAAGATCTTGAAGGAAATTCCTCTACCCTAAACTACCCTTTACATGACAGGTTTCAGAATTTTTTTTCAAAAACGGCTCTAAAGATTTTCATTAAAATACCATATGATTAAGATATTTTTACGGAAAATAAAATATGTATTTTGAATTTTCTGGCTATAGCCTATGTAGTCCTGTTTACTCCTGGTGATCTTTGTATAACTGGTAAACCGCAAGAAATAGACCAAATCTTACTATACAAAAAATTTAGCTCTAGTTAACACACACGTTATGTCAAAATGATTTTTTTTTTTTTTAGTGAACCATTTCGGAGGTATTCCTTGTTATTTGTGTGAGTTTTGCAGTACTTAAAACTTTTCTCAAATGGAAGGCTGTTATTCACATTTTTTATCTCTTGGCCGTGCAAAAAGAACGGAGTTAGATAGCTTTAAAAGAGTTGTAAGAACAGTACAAGAGTAGAGAAAGTCATTTGAGTGCAACATGAGATATTTTTATTTGCTATTAATGTACCTCAATTGTTGAAATGTAATATTTTGAAATATTTTCCTTGTTGCAGGTTTCAAAGCTCTGTCACGTGACTCTAGCAACTAGCCGCCATGGAGAATATGTACATGGGGCGGGTACACGGGTTCCCGAACCTGACTGGCAGGGTTCTCCTGCCTACAGGGTCGGACCAAATGACTCAAGAAGGGATTCTCTCTCTCATTGTGGTCCTGGGTTCCAGTGTCTCCCTCGTCGGCTTGGTTTTTGCCTTCATCACATACAGGTAAGTGGAAAACAACCACTTTAACCACAGAAACAAGTTTTGTGCATATTTGCTTCAGGTCATGATCCCATTTGGCGGAGTTTGTGGGTCATATATAGTAGAATAAGCAATAGTTTGTACAAAAGTGAGTAGATAAAATTGTGTGAATACAACATATAAGATTGTTCTTATTTATTGCAAGACACCGCTAATTATAGATCTGGAACAAGCGATTTGTCATAATATCATAAAACACCTGATAGCCGATAAGTCCAATGATATTTACCGGGATGATTTCATAAACAAAATATGAATTTAAGTCCTATATCACAATAATTTGACCAGATAATGTTAAATTCTATAAAAAATAACCTAAAATACATTAATTTCGATTAGTGTAGATCGTCTCACTCAGCACTGCCAACTGAGGAAAACAAAACCCAATAATTACATGAATTTCGATCTTCTCTTTTTATAACAGAAAAGTTTGTTGATGTTAAAAATAAAGTGGGATTTATTTGAGCTAACAAATAGCTTTTTGTGGAAAAGATACATTAGTTATTAAAAGAACAATTGTTAAAACAGTTGTCAAATTGAAATGGAGAGTTATTGTGATTGTTAATCATTGTGCTTTAGCGATTTATGGTGTACGGTTGGCGACATGGACTGAACAAAAGCATAATCAAGTCATAATCTGTGTCAAAAAAAAGGAATGTTTCATTAGAATCCTAGATCCTGTGTCGATAGCTGACGCATAAAATGAACTTTCGTATTGTGGCAGTCTCTGGTTCCAATAAGTTCATTTATTTTTGCTCTTACATGAACATAGTTTGCAATATTGGAAGTTCAATTTTATGAATAGCACCAGTGATCATGGTGTGCACACATTAACGTGCATAATGCATTATAGGTATATATGCAATTCAATTAGATTCATGATTTTGCTCTATTGACCACGAGATTCAATCCGAACCGAATGCCTGTTTGCTCAGCTGTACCCGATACAAATGGTTTTGTGTCCCACATATATACACACAGTATTCCGTTACGCAAACAGAATACGTTCTTGGGGAGCAGCCCCGCAAATAGTGAAAATGGAATTGCTGCCGCAGACAAATAGGTATTAGTGCCATGAATTCGGAAGCCAGCTCATCAAAAGTCATAGCTATGATCTAGTGGCGTGGTTATAATTGCACGAGGAAGTTAATGGTGTTACCTTCACACTGTCTTTCAGTTCTTCTCTCTCTGTCTCACAAACTGCTTCCGACAAAACGCTCACAGTCACAGAGGCTTGACTAAACACTACTTCATACAATAAACAACTCCGACGCGACAATTAAATATCTGCAACTGTCTCAACAAAAGCATGAGGATTAACGATAATATTATAAATTTGATCATCTACAAATAAGGATCCGATGGGATGAAAACACTTAAGCGACTGTGGGATTGAAAAATGACCGAAAGTTGTCAAATTGGCGATTATCAGGTTTGTGCATATAAATGTTTAAACCTTCAGTAATCGGTTGGCAATGCAATTTTATGAATCTGAGGAGAGAGATTGGCATGCAAGAGACGGAAGGTGTAACAAACAGATAATCTTGTGTGTGTGTGTGTGTGTGTGTGTGTGTGTGTGTGTGTGTGTGTGTGTGTGTGTGTGTGTGTGTGTGTGTGTGTGTGTGTGTGTGTGTGTGTGTGTGTGTGTGTGTGTGTGTGTGTGTCAGTCTGTGGACAGCATAACTCAAAAACGAAAGGTCGGTTAAAAACCAAAGTTGGTACTTAAGTTTAATATCTTTCAAGGATGCAACACGAACATTTTGAAGAAAATAGCTTCACCCTAAACTTCCCTTTACATGTCCGCTGCATACCAAACTGTATTTACTAGAAGGAATCTGTCCCTCTCAAGCAAGAAGCAGAACGTTATTCTGGTTCTATGTGTCTACTTGTGCATCGTGAACTGTTGTGTTTGGCTCGACTGAAGGTCTTTGAGCTTCTCCACTTCCATCCTCACTTGATTCACGTTTATAATCAGCTATGTCAACATTTTGATTTGACGTCCTCAGCACAGAAACAACACAAATGCTGGAGAAACCATGTGAACATCATGTAGAACAAGATTAAATTTCTGGATGTGCCATTATTCAGAGAGTAAACGCATCTACTGTCATTGTTAAATTTACCTAGTGTGTAAACCATTTTATTTAGAATTAACAAAGATATCACAATGGAATGTTCTTTATATCTTGACTAGTCTACCTTCAGGTTAGCAAATTATGTAAAATTTTTGGACAGGAATAACTACGTGATAATTGTCAATATTTATTTTAAAGAATTAGCTTTCATTTTTAAAATTGTGCATATTCGTTAATATTTTTGACAAAGAAAAACAAAACATGCGTGGTTCATATTAATAACCGACTTTGAAAGTCATATGAAAAAGTATGACATGTTTCACTCATATAACATGTGATAGCAAAAATTGGTTTTTCAGTTCTGTGCATATTGACTTTTAGAAAATTAATTTTAACCTTACGCCAAGGATTACTAATTCGTATCATTAAGGAAATTTATGAATACAGGCAAAAAATTTCTTGAATCACGCTCGAAAATTTCATTAAAATGAACATCATTGGTTTAAACGTGTAATGTTCTAGAAATTTCGATTTAAAAATTGCTCGGCAGCTAATAGAAACTTTGGTAAAAGGCATGTGTACGTTAGGAAGAGGCGGAAGCTGAGAACATACACAAATGTTGTCAATGCACGTAATGAAGTTTTCTCTAAATTCTTAAGTAAGCCACGCCTTCTAGCGTGTACAGATTGAAAGAGCATAAACGCCATTTTCTTAGAAGGTCAAACAAAAGATTACACGCCATTTTCTTCTACGAATGATTATTTCAACACAAAAAGCATCCATTTTCCGCATCATATTCTATAAATGGTAATTTGTTGACATAGGAGTTTTAACGTTCTAACAGTTGAATAACCGACCACGTGACTGTGATGTCTGATACCCAATCATTATTAAGAATGCTCAAAGAAAACTTAGTGTTTCTTTACGCCTTAAAGGGTTATCTACATTAACGAGTAAACAACGTTTTCACTCTAGCAGTAACTATAGTTCTACCTCAATGGACTTCGGTTCTTGTATTTAATGTATAAACTTCTTGAACGATATTACATATTTTACATTTATTAGATTAATTATGCGTACTATATCCTACTGTTTTATTTGAGCAATTAAGTTTCATGCATATTCGTTCCTGCCGCCATTTTAGCAATTATTTCACGTCATAGATAAAAGAATATCTACTCAGAACAACGAAAGCACAGGGCTGCCAACACAAGAAACGGATTAGCAGCTAGAGGCCAGTTAAAGTATAGCGACTTGAACTGTAAACGGATAACATAACTGCCATGAAAAAATAATCACGTAAAAGTATATAATAAAATGCAATAATCAAATGAACTCGGTTTATTAACATGCGCAAATACCAAAAGTAATTTCTAATTGGATTTCAAACCACAGTTTAAGCTAGAAAATAAAACAATGTGTACTGTTTATTAGGGTTTTACAACATATGTGTAAATTTAACTAAAGCCAACAGTAATCTTCTAAATGAAATTTTATTATTTTTGTGAATTAGCTTTTATTTATATATGTACGAAAATTCCCGCATTCCATATCATATATACACTACAGTACTGCCACTACTTATAGCAAATTTATGCATCACTTTTTAAAAGGCACAAGTACACAAAGTGTAAATTTGACAATGAGTGAACCACCCTGTATAACTGGACGAGCGCGTCTGCTTCCTGGGAATATACTGGTGTAAGTGCATGATGTAATCCAACTGAAACCTCATGTTTAAGTAAGTTGTGTAGAGAACTTGGATTGTGTTATATAGCACCTAAGGGTCATTATGTTGCACAGTTTGGCTATTGACATATAAACACATAGGGGAGAAGGACCCATAAAAGCAAATGGGCTATGAAGACTTCTGGCGAGTTTTATTTTTCCCCACCTTTCATTACAACGGTCCTTAAAGAAGGAGAAGTAAAGTCCTGCAAGAACGACCCAAATTCGTCCTCTAAAGTTGCAAGTAAGTACTTGCTATACAGTCCTGGAGAAAACCCTAGAGGGCTGTTAACGTTAAGTTTCCGAGACTTGCAGTACGTGAGCAGTTTAGTTCTCTTCTCCTGCCACCTTCCTAGCGATAGTAATCGATAGGCAATTATCGCGAATCGAAGGGTCGATACGCCAGTTAAAACCAAAGAGCTGGTCATTCAGAATGTACCTTTTGCCTCCCAGCATCTGCCACTTCTTGATTTGTAACTAAGAACAAACCTGTCGAGGTTTTCCATTATTATCAGTGTAATAATTAATAATAATAAATTATTATGACTACTATTAATACTAAATTAATTCTTTTGCTGCTAAAGTTTATTTCCTTAGTTCTTCAGTGCAGCCAGGTAAGCAGTAATTGAATCAACATGTGTATAGGTATATGTTGAATTTGTTCAGCAAGTTACCCACCATGATAGGATGAAGTTATCTAAGTTAAATAGCATTATGGTGCCTTCACAGGCCGAACACACTGGAATTGCCTTTAACAACGTTATTACCTGATTGAGTTTCGCAACTTTGATTAAGGACCAAATTCATTATACATTCAGGTATGCAAAACGGCGTGCTAAACAACTAGTAAATTAATTTTATTATTGCTTGTCGCTGGAAATGAAAAGTCGCCCGATTTAACGTTTTTTAAGATTGGCTTAAGGTTGACTTCTCCTTTAAGGTAGAGTTGAAGTGGTGAACCCAGTGAAAAGGCACCACTGTAACGTGTGAGGTTCGCATTTAACGACGTTTCAGGTTCGGTTCTCTGACATTTGGCTTTTCGTGTTTGGTTTCGTGGTCGGTAAATAAATGCTAGGGTGATTTCCCCTGTAACTGATTCTGTTTCCATCATTCCCCTTTCATTTGTTCCCTCCTCATCTTCCATTGTGCGTGCACAGAGAGGGCCAAGAACTGAGAGCCGGTTGCAGTGGACGTGTGGACACGTGATTCCGCGCTGCTTCAGCGATCAAGGTATTGTTACTGACGCGACTTTGCGCTAATCACAAAGTGCGCTCCAGTTAGTTTTCTATTGCTTTATTTTTCTGCTAAACCGTTGCACAAAAACACAGGTCTCTTCTACTGACTTTAACTCAAAGTCTTTTGTGATAATACAAACAGTCGCGCGAAGCAGCCTGACCTTGAGCGCCTTTGTTAGCTCGACGGCCTGGTATGTGGTGTGAAACAGGTTAGCCCCGATTGTTCTTTGTTATGCGCCGCGGCCCGCGTCACAATGTTAAGTAAAACATATCGCTTTTTAACATTCCATGCCACTTATCTGATTATAACACACAAATCTGCCACACAACAACTTTGTTTACTAGCCTTAGTTCAAAAGAAATAATTTTCAAATTCTGATAATCTTTCTAGTTTTTTAAAAACTTCCATACAATTTTAAAAACTGATAACAGAAACCGTTCTAAGGAAGAAACTATACCACAAATTTAATTGCTTGCGTTTTGGGAACCTGCATAATAAATTTCAGACTATGAGTATCCTTAATCTAGCTAACGAGAAATTAAATAATGAAGGAAAATTCAAATAATAAATAATCAAACCAAATCCATAAGCAACGGAAGTGTTATACAATGCAGGTAAACCATCCCAGTATTTCTACAAGAGCTCCTCGTTGTACAAAGAGTGTCAAAGGAAATCTTTGAATCGCTTTCTGGGGTCTTTTGAGCCGTGAGCTTGACCGCCAACCTGGGAGCTCATTCAGTTTTCCCCTTACTCTTTTAACCCCTTTAAAAGCGGTTCTGCTCGATAACGTAATGGCTATCAGGTCAGAATGACAAACGGAATGCACTCTTTCTCTTTTACGCAATACGATCCGGAACATAAACATTTCGTTTCTACGCCATTTGGTAACTTTTGTAAGTACTCCTATTTACCAGGAGTGGCACATTCTTGCACAGTGGCCTAAGGCTTTGGCTTCGTAGAAGGTTAAACAATGTGACATAGACACAAGCTGCAGTGAGATTTTCTTTGTCGCTCTTTGTACATCCTTGATGACCTCAAACTGCCAGCGAACAACAGGCGAACCATACAGTTATCTGAACGAAAAGGGGAATTGTGAGACTATACGTATGGGACTAAGCTTATGTCTGACCAGTGATGTATATCGGAACAGAAAGGCAATTCACCACCGGAGCAGTAAATTGAATATCCACAGTACAATACAGAACCACTACTTGTGAAAGAAAATAGGGTTTATAAATTCTATTTCAGGGTTTTGACAACAACGTCGAGGAACAGATCGGCACCTTCATTGCTAGCAACTTCACAAGGATTTCAAAAAATAGAAAATGCACTAGACCTGTGTGTCATTTGAGTAAAATCCGTTCTGCATCTCCGTTGCACCAAAACTTTAGAAATAAGCGTCTTATTCTTCTTGTTCTCCAACTTTTCTGAGGTTGCGAGTTCAAACTGAGCGCTGTATTTTTTCAGGCGTTAAAGTATCTAGCAATGGCTTCCTTTGAAAGAGAAGTAAAATCAGCAGTGCAGTTTTGTCGATTTACGGCACGTAAAATAATTTCTGTTTCTCTTTTTATTCAAATGCTCTTTCCTTCTTTTTTTCAGTTCCTCCAATGCATACGGAGGAACGGATTTGTTCGGTACACTTCTTCTTTTAGGGTATCCCATAAGTAAACCCAACTTGTGCTAATTTTGCGTATAATTTATCCGGTGACCGTTCAAGATTCACGCCAATGTCATCTAGGTTTTTCTTTATTAAAAGTACTCATGTGTGGTATGTTTTTTATTGAACACTGAAACAGTGATTTCAAATTTATTTTACATTACGTGAATATGTGCTCGTAAAGAGGGCACTGTGGCAGGAAATTGCTGAACAAATGTATAACTTAGGAAGGTTCACACTTCCAACATAAGTATAAGGTAAGAGTGTATATCAGATTGCAAACACGCTTAAAGCATACGCACTTTGCGTATTTATGTTTTCTGGTAATATAAAAAACATGGAATTTCCGAGAAAAAATTACACGTTTCAATAGCATATTCCGTTAAAAATTAATACCTTATTTATACAAAGTATCTTTTCAGCTTTGAAACAAAGTTAAACAAACGAGTAGCCTGCTTCCTTTAGTGTGTAGTAAGCGAAAACTCAGTTGATTTTAAGTTCGCGCCCTAGTGCATGTCGATGCGGCAACTTCTCCTGCAAGAGAGTGTTGCGTGTTGCATGCTTAAACGAGCGCAGGCGGTTTCTGTGTACACGTTATCATTACGTAAAACTCCGCATCCGGGCTTTTCTTTTGCCATCGATCTTAACTTTTCAGGTTTTTAAATTTATTGTCTTTTTAACTACAAAGCCATATTGCAAGTACTTTTGAGTACCGATATAAACAATGAGAAATTCAATATTTTGAAACAGAGGCCAACAAATTCACTATATAAGTATACTATACATTACTCTGGAATTTTAACCACTTCGTGAACTTTAAAATTCGTTGTTGTGACGAGTTTAGGGCGTCTGGTAGGATATTGGGGAACGAGCGGGATGGCTCTGGTGGTAATGTGGCCCGTATTCGGGAGGTCGGGGATTCAGTTCCCGCGTTCGACCTTCCTCACTTTGGTTTTTTCGGGGGTTTTCTTGGGTCACTCAGGAAAGGATGTTTCACCGATATCCTCCGCATCATTCCCTTTCATTTCCATACTCTCTCTTTCCAGTCTTTCTGGGTTGTAAGAGTTAGCGGGGTCGCAAGTAGGATGCGCTACGGTGGAGCTTACGCGCTGTAAATAGTGTCTTTTGGTCGGTCTGGGTGGCTCAGTTGGTTAGACGCTGGTCTACTGATCCCAAGTTCGCGGGTTCAAACCCGGCCCAGGCCGATGGTTTTTAAGTGTGCTTAAAAGCGACAGCTCCATGTCAGTAGATGTACTGGCATGTAATAGATCTCCTGCGGGACAAAATTCCGGCACATCGGCGACGCTGATGTGACCCTGGAAATTGACAGCGTCGTTAAACAACAAAATAATGTAATTATAGTGTTTGGCTGAGGGGAGGCGCTGTGGTCGGCTGGCTGGCCGCCCGCTAGGGGGACTGATTGATCAGCCGGACCTGTCTGGTGGTGCAATCTCTGTGGCAACTTGGAACTACGTCGGGCTGCAGAACTGCCTGCATATATTAGGAACCCACCGCGGTAGTTCTGCCTGTGATGTGTTCGGGCCACCTGTAGAGCACTTTCATCTCATCCTTCCTCCCGGGTTTCTGACATATAATAAGCCATCGGCTGACGTGCCGGAATCCCCTCCTTGACAGACAATAGAAGACAAAATAAGAGTTTGATCTGCAGAGCTGCACCTACCGTTGAATTTAACACTTCATTTAAAACGAGTTTGATGATTGAATGTAACAGACGAGTAATATGATATAATCAACTAAATGAAAATAATAAATTCCAAATAAGATATCGCGGCTTCACTGTAAACTTATACTACTGTCGTTTGTCTTTGTTCACTGCCATTCTTACCACCGTGGTGTGCCGGCACGCATGCCAGCTTGCAGCGTAGCCAAGTTCAAAACAAGGTTTCACGTAACACTTCAATCTTAATTTCCGGCTAAATGCGTTAAGTGACGTTTGTTTCCGCAACAATCAGCTCTTCATTCTTATTTATTGACTCGCCAAGTCATTCTAAAACTGTAGAAGGATTTTTTTTCTCGTAATCCATGTCCCAATGAGTAAAATTACAAAAGAATTGTTAGATTTGTAGAATATTCTATGAATATGTACCCTATATCCTGTATATAGTGAGTTAAGTAGTTATATAACATGAAACCTACTATATTAGGTGTTAAAATAACAAAACAAAACTTTAATAATTTCAAAGATGTCATCGTATAAATGAAATTAAGGAATTAAAAGCAACACACTGAATTACGGAAATTTAGCTTCGATCACTGCATCGATTTCAGTGTATAGTGTCTGAAAATAGTCTAACTCGCTCATTACTGTCTGCATTACGCTCTGTTCTCAGCTCTCGCTATCTGACAACCTCGACATAATGAGTTCAGGGTAAACACAGAACGAAATAAGGTAAACAAGCAGGAGAGCAACAAAGGAAGCTAAAAGAAAAACGACATTAGACAGTAATGATGCCAGTCTTTCCTGGAAAATAGCGTTGACATTTGGTCTTTGTGCGCGACGCGTATGCAAGGACTCAATGTGGTCTCACGTCCAGCAATTTGGAACGTGATGAAGCTGCAGAGATGCCCATGGCCAGCTTAATGCTAATGGTGGTGGGCGTCAGCTGGAGCTCTCGTTATGTCCACCAACATGAATCAAACGAGAAATATCTACCACTTTATTGCGACATTCTCTAAAGCTGCCATCCCAAAACGTACAGCAAGGTCTTCTGAAATGCGTGGTTCCTTTGTGCGTAGTTTCGTGTGTATGCGTGTTTCGTATTTAAGTATATATAAATACGGAAGTGAAGTGAAATGATCTGCCAGACTTTAACAGCGAATTTCTCATGTTGTGAATAACAAGAAACTCAAATCCCAAAATATTGAGAAGTTTATAGTTTTCTAGAAAAAAAAATTTTTATTAAAAATATTTTTCACCGCCCGGCTGAATTATTATTGAGGTTCCTTGATTTACGACTATATTAATAGAAAATTAAATAAACTACAACTTTTTCCTTTGGTGTATTTCAATAGATTCAACGGTTTTTTTAAAATTAAATTTAAAAGACCCCACAATTCACCACTACAGCAGCCGTCAGTAGATTTATGAAGACATCACAACAGGAAAAGACGCTATTAGCCACCGTATAGTACGGAAATTCCTTATGTTGAGATAGAGATGGACGGAGGGGATTCCACACTGAGCCAACTGTTAACACTGTTGTATGTCTGAGCCCGGGAAAAAGGGATGGAGTGAGGGCCATTCAGTTATCTTAACTTACGTTTGTTTTTCCCTCTGCTGCAAAAAAATCACCCAATTTTCTATATGATTGGCATAGAAATGCAACACGTTAATTCACACAGCTTTTTCTACTTTCTTTTCTTCCTGTGGTATTTGGGATTGTTCAACAGTGTTTTTGCACAGTGTTTTGCCAGCGTTTTTATTTATTTTGAGTTCTTTAAATAGTCGCTCTGCAGTCTACTGCTACCAAAATTCCCTTAGAGACGGCAATTCCGGTGGCACCACTACTGCTGCGAGCCCACGGTTATTTATAACGTTCCACGACATGAAGTATATGATAGATTCACGTATTTAATTCATGAACAGGTGCGGAGGGACTTGTTGATAACCCTGTACTATGTAGCTTAAGTCTAAAAATCTGATGTGTTACACTCACATGACTTTCTTTACTCTTGTACTAACAATTCTTACAAACTCTTATTCCTATATCTTCTTCGTGTTAGTTAAGATAAAAATTTGTACAAATTATCTTATTGCTTATTTCCTTGTAGGTGCAAGGGGAATAGGCTTTGTGCGACAGTCAAATCTTGTAAAGCTTCGAGATCCGTTCTTAACATATAAAAAAATGCACAACGATGTTCCATTTCACGAAAGTTTTAAGTTTTCCGAAACTCGCACACATAACGAGAAATATCTCCGAAAAAGCAGTATATTCCACCCTGTATCTTACTTTTCCACAACGCCTCTACATTTTTCAAGCAGCAAATTCTGAAGAATGTAACTGTGTACTCCCTCCAGGAGTAAAATTGTTGTGCATGTTCGTGCTTCTTCCAACTGTGCACGCCACTTTCACATCTTCCCAACGTGCTGCATCGGCTAAATTGCTTTCATCTTCCGGAATCTGTTATACTCGAATAACCGCGCTTGTGGCACACACACACACTTTGTTCTAGAGATTCCACTTTTTGCAGCATTGTCCAAACAAAGAATCCATTTTCACAAAGGTAAATCCTATAAGTGAATTAACAGTATCAAACTTCCCTGCTAAGTAACGCAGAAAACCAGTTTCTGTATGGAATTACAGGATTTCTCAGAGCTGTTAATAATAGTTTCTGATTCATACTTTATTACTTTTTTCCACTAGGTACGTGTAGTAAAGCAACGGACGTATTTCATTACACAGAAAAATTCTCTATAAAGATTCCACCAGAAATATACTTTTAGGGATTCCCTGAATATAAAAAAAGCATTTTATAAAGATGTCTAGTGTGTCTATGAACAGCATAAAACAAAAACGAAAATTTGGTTAAAAACCGAATGTAGTATTTAAGTTCAGCATTTTCCACTGTTCCAAGAATGTGACAGGAAGATTTTAAAAGAAAACTTTGGTCTCCAAAATAGCCTTTACATGGAAGAAAAATTTGATCTGTTACACTCACATGACTTTCTCTACTATACCTCTTTCGTGTTAAGTGAGATAAACATTAGTACAATTTATCTTATTGCTTATTTCCTTCTATTTACAAGGGGAATATCACAATACAGTAGACTTTGTGCGATAGTCAAATCATTTAAAGCTTTCAGATCCCGTTCTCTTTGCACGCCTAACATATAAAAAAGAACGATGTTCCACTTCACGAAAGATTTAAGTTTTCCGAAACTGACACAACAAAAAAGGAATATTTTCAACATGGTTCACTCTACAAGAAAATTTACTCGGACATAAATTGTGTGTTTTAGCAAGAACTATATTTTTTGTATAGTAAGACTTTGTCTACCTCTTATGATTGACGAGTTATTCAAAAGTCATCCAAAGTAAACAGGACTACCTAGGCTATAGCCAGCAAATTCAAAATATACATTTAATTTTTCCTAAAAATATCTTAAACATATGGCATTTTAATCAAAATCGTTAGAGCCATTTTGAAGAAAATAAAAATTTTCGAAAAATTTTCCATGTAAAGGGTTTAGGTTGGGGTTATTTACTTCAAAATCTTCGTGTCGCATCCTTGAAAGATATTAAACTTAAATACCAACTTTGGTTTTTAACCGACTTTTCGTTTTTGAGTTATACTGTTCACACACACACACACACACACACACACACACACACACACACACACACACACACACACACGCACACGCACGCGCGCGCGCGCGCGCACGCACGCAAGCAAGCACGGGCCGTTTTTAAAATCTTTTTTTCCTCTCTTTTTGGATTCAGGGGCCTCAAATCACATGTTTCCGGTGACATCTCGACGTCGAATTTTTGGGTTAAATACAATACCTCCCTTACTTACTATACGCAATAGAAAAAGTAAAACAGTTTTTTAGCGTTTAACATACACTCACGCTCGCTCTCACATTCATACTTTGAGACTGTATGTGTGCATGAGGGGGGGGGGGATTATTCCTGTGAAAGAACAGTAAGTTCCCAACCTCAGCCGGGAATCGAATTCTGGACCTCTGGTAATTGAATCCAGAGTGCTGACCAATCGACCACAATAACAGTGACAGGACATTGTTTTAGGGTAAAGTTTTTGCAATTTATCTCGTGTATTTGTCGACCGCTGTGCTCGTGTTTTTTGGCAAGTCAATTCCGGGCCTCAGATTACCGTTATATTCACGTACGTCATATGTTTGTAATTGGATATTATTGGCCTCGCAGGGTATAAACAGTGTCATGTAACTTATAAGGGTAGGTTTTCGAGCGTCCCCTACCAACAGAAATTGAAAAACTTAAGAGTTGTTGGGTGACCCAAACAAATAACATAAATACAGCACAGACAGAAAAGTTGTAGGTCCGAGGTCGCAGCTGTTATGTTGCTTCGTTTGACCGCTTTCTTCTCCTTCTGACTATGAGGAGCTGTTGCTGTGATAGGGAGAAGTACAGCTTTTACTTCAAATGCTGGAACACAAGTTTAGTTCCAGCTGGACTGACACAGAGCTTTAGAAAGGCACTGAACATATGTTTTGGACGAATAACACCTCTAAATCTTATTAATTTGAGAAATATTTATTAAGCAACTAATATTTTAAATCAAAAGCTTTGCCTTATTGAATTTAACAGTATTGTGTCGGCAGGTTGCCATGGTGGCTCAGTAGTTACACCTGAAGATTAGTGGTTCAAATCCCAGCTATGGCAACAACTAAGTTGTATACGCGGTTATTATGTGGAATAACATTATTAACAGTAAGAAGTTCGTTTTGTTGTTCTTTAAAGGACAGACAATAATAAAAGGCTGCTATTTTGAATAATATTCCGGTAGGAGGCTCGTAATTGGTGTTTAATTTATACTGCTAAAAGCCTCTACATTTCTTATGACCCTTTTCAGCATCAGCCCTTGTCAGGCCAAGGCTTATAGGTTGGCCACTACATCCCCCACTAAGATGTCATGAGTGGGGTGCACAACTGGAGGGTGGGATGTGGTCAGCACCCCGTGCGCTCCCGACCTCTAGGCTTACAATTGTATTGTGACGTCAGGCTCAGCGCACAACAAAAGACGGACACAGTCAAGCTACTTCATACCATATGACGGGCCGACGAGAAGGCAAAAAGGTTCAAGGCGAGGCAGCCTCGAAGCGGCAGAAACAAAAGGGCGTTTCAAGAACATTCGCGAGACTTCTAGCTCCGTCATTTCCGGTGCGCGCGCCCATGTGTGTGTGTGTGTGTGTGTGTGTGTGTGTGTGTGTGTGTGTGTGTGTGTGCAGGTTGATATTTAAGTTTAATATCTTTCAAAGATGCGACACCCTAAATTACGCTTTATATGGAAAATTTCTCGAAAATTTTGATCTGAAAACGGCTCAAACTATTTTGATTAAAATCCATATGTTTAAGACATGTTTATGGTAAATAAAATGTATATTTTGAATTTTCTGGCTATAGCCCATGTAGTTCTGTTTATTCTAGATGACTTTTGCATAACTGGTAAACCGTAAGAGATAGACCAAATCTGACTATACAAAAATGTAGATCTCGTTAAAACACGGGTTATGTTCAAATGCGTTTTTTTTAGGGTGAACCATTTCAGATATATTCCTTGTTATTTGTGTTGAGTTTTACAATACTTCAACTTTTCTCAAATGGAAGGCCGTTATTCACTTAATCTCTTGGCCGTGCAAAGAGAATGTAGCTTCAAAAGATATGACTCACTCAGTTCCGATATTCCCCTTGTACCTACAAGAAAATGAGCAATAACGAAGAAGATTAGGAATAAAAATTTTCAAGAATAGTTGGTACATGCGTAGAGAAAGTCATGCGAGTGCAACACATGGAATTTTAAATGCAATGATTTTAAACCTGATCCAATTAACTTTTTTTATTCGTGATGAATCTTTGGGTGGAATGCAATACTTTGTATTTTATAAATGGAGATCAAGGAAAATGCAATTTATGCGTTCTCAGTGTAGGTAATAAAGATGCTTTCAACTGCAGCTGTTGGTACGAAAGAGACTTTCCTTTGTCAACTGTAAATAAAAGCTAACTAGTGGAACATTTCTGTCAACGGTATTTTGTCCACAGAATCCTTTTAACCACACACTTTTTTTGAAAATCCTGTTTATACGTTTCAAATCTTTAATCAGCATCAGAAACATTAACGAGATTTTAACTTCACACACATTTTTTGCCCCTCTTATATGGCTTAGTACTTTTTAATTTCCCTTTATTTATTCCTATCTCTCTCTGTAGTTGGGATGAGGGGGGTTCGAAACAGTGACAAAACAACGATGTTGTAATGGAACTGCAAAACCAAAAATAATGGAAAATAATTCGTTTTCGGCATGCGGTTGAGAGAAAACTGTGCTTCGACAAAAACTAATAAATTACCACAGTGATGAATTGTCAACCACATAGATATCCTGTAGGTGAAAACTCCGTTAATTCCGTGCATATACTGCAGTCTGTATAACAGATATAGGATTCTTAAACAAATACACATATTAATTGGACATTTAAACTTAAATTTCTTAACAGTTTTGTATGATTCGACCTGAGTACTGAAGCTAAGGTATAGTGCTGCCGAAATAAGTAAGCTACTCGAAATACACAAATGCTCGTAGCCTGACCGAAAAAGAAAACAGATCCACCACGTTTTAAAGTAATTGCGGCTTAAAATCTGTTCACAGTTATGATTAATGTTTCCCTTGTGACATATCACACTTACAAGTTTTAATTGAGAACAGGAAAAGTCCTACTGACTAAGAATTGAGTCGTTTTTAAATTGTGAACTCGTGAACAGAATATGCCAGTCGGCCAGTAAGGAATATGGTGACTAACTTACTTCAGCAGATATTACAACTGATCTCGCGTAACACAAACGACAAATATCTTCCGCTATCGACAGCGCGCGAAGTCACACGCGTTTCCCCACATGCTGCGGGACCTAATACATTAGCGGTGTTGATGTTAAGTGGCTTACTTACGCCGGAATTACTATTCGTATTGTAACAAAATGACAATTCGACGAATCCCACTCCTGACACCAGTGTGACAAAAACGACAAAAGTCCAGTGCAGTATTTTTTCTCAGTTTATTCTCCTCCAAAAACGTTTCTACAACGACAGAGTTCCCTGTTACTGATGTCAATACAATCTTTGGTCTTTCGTGATATTAGAACTCAAGCTATTTTTTCTCGTAACCTTGACTCACCCCTTAACCGTCTTTCTTCGCTTTTGCTGCCTCTCAAGCACTAACTCTGACGATACAGTCACTCAACAACATGGCTGCTTCTCTATCTTTCCCTACAACACGACACATACACCCGAACTAAGAACTGACGGACTCCTATCTGTGTCATTCTTCTGCTGGTTGCTTCACCTGCTTATATAGCGAAGACAACGTAACACGGATCTTTTTTGAACTTCTACAAGTACGCCTACTTCTCGAATAATCTGAAAAAGCCCTTTTGCGCCTTCTATACACGCACTGCCAGTGGGGTAGGGCAGCTCTACCCCGAACATGCTTTGTTGTGTGCCGCGGCTAGCGTCACAGTCACCTCAAAGATGCTCAAGGTCAAGCTACCTCATATCACTGCTTGTAAATGCCTGGCACGGCGACAGTGCAGTGATCAGAACAAAGACACTATGAGTACCACAGCACAAAGCGTTTCCACGTTTGTCGAGACACTTTCAACTGCCAGCCTAGTTATGAGAAGTTCGAGAAAATGTGAATTTCGAGAAAAATCTGCCGTGTGTCATTCTCGCCTATATAAGCGAGTCGAGAAGGCGAGAGCAGCCAGTTTTTATGAAGGAGTTGTTAAGTGTTGAACAAGCCAGCTGTTAGCAGTTAGTGAGTATTGAGAATATATACTCGTACATACATATATCGTCAGAGACAGTTGCAAACGTTGGGTCGTCGCGTCGGAGTTTGTGAAAGAGAGAGAGATAGAGAGGCGGGGGGGGGGGGGGGGGAGACACGGCGCTACAGCTCAGCAAGTAACATCAACTGTTTCTCAAGTCAAAGCCCCAATATGACCAAAGAAGTTAAAGGGGGCTTTACAAATGAAACAATGATAAATACTATCTGTGTGGTCTACAAAGAATGCAAATCACGCCATTTTACAGAACATGTAGACAATAGAAAGGAAATTTCAGTGTGTTCTGTGGCTTGCTGAGTTTATTACCGTTGCATGTGCATATGAAGAAGAGCCTCCATTTAACGGCGTGATAAACAGCTGAAGGAAACTGCACCAAAAACGTTTAGCCATCCACGAGTCCGTAGAAGCTATGCGGGAGACGCCTAACGAAGTTCCAAAGAAACGCCTGCAGTTGTTACAGTTGACCTACACAAAAGTAAAGAAGGTGAAAAGATTTCAGATACAATCAGGAAAAGAAAAAGAAAACGGTTCGGTCATTTAATGAGGAGGAATAATAACAGACTTACAAAACAAATTTTTAAGCCTGTATACGAAAGTAAGAATAGTAACCAATGGATGCAAGGAATAAGGAAACGTAAATGAAATGGAATTAACAGAAGAAATAATGCATGATAGAGCGAAGTTAAAGTTAATACAAAATTTCAAAGGTTTCCAGTTGAAAATAAGAACTACAATTTGGACGGAAGAAAGAAGAAAATTATCACCGTGACAAGATGAAAAAATATTTTAAAGATAGAAAGGAAAACTAAAAGAAGGGAATATAAATGCAGTGTTCCGTAGATGGCCTGAAACAAAATAAAAAACAAATAGTAATAAATTCGTTCAGAGGTTTGTTGAATATGATATTAAGTGCAATAATTACAAATCTTCGTGTACTTTGTTCTTTGATATCCTTCATAAATATTTTTATCCGTTACAGAGTAACATATTTCGTATTAGAAGCATTTTCACTAGGACATATTCTTGGAAACATTATCAACAATATGCTAAATACGTTTAGTTGTGGGTTCGGGTTTTTATTGTGTTTTAATGGGAAAATCGCATCTCTCCTTCCTTCCACACGCCTGCTGTTAGATGCTATAAAAACCTCGTTTTGTTATGAAAAGCTTTAGATTCTACTAACTCCGTTATGCTTAACGTTGGCGTCGGAAAGTGGCAGGTATATATACACAAAATATGGGTCAAAAGAGCTCAAAACAACCAAATTCAGCGGAATGAAGTGGTTAAGCTAAGAATCTGAGGAAAGACACTACTAGACAAAAGAGGGAAGGTGTGATAAATAGGTATTGAACTCATGATCATAATGCATGTGTGTAGAAAATTTTTTTCCCTTGATTTTACATTTTTTTAATACACAATCTGCTACATGCGTATTAAATTTTGTGCTATGCTTCTAGAATTGTTGCAGCGCGTGCTCCATTTATGTGACTTCATCTTTGGTTTCAAAATCTGAAAATTTGTTTAGCTTTAAAAAATTAAATACACAAAAGGTTAAAAAAGTTCAATGTCTATCAAAGTAACTTTTGATGTTCGTGGAGTATTTTTAAGATTAATGTGGCAGTTTATAGCACACACCTATAAAAATCTCTCCATTTGCTATTGTTCGACATAATTCTAGGTTATGTACAAGAAACTTCAACGAAATAATAATAATAATAATAATAATAATAATAATAATAATAATAATAATAATAATAATAATAATAATAATAATAATAATAATAATAATAATAATAATAATAATAATAATAATAATAATAATAATAATAATAATAATAATAATAATAATAATAATAATAATAATAATAATAATAATAATAATAATAATAATAATAATAATAATAATAATAATAATAATAATAATAATAATAATAATAATAATAATAATAATAATAATAATAATAATAATAATAATAATAATAATAATAATAATAATAATAATAATAATAATAATAATAATAATAATAATAATAATAATAATAATAATAATAATAATAATAATAATAATAATAATAATAATAATAATAATAATAATAATAATAATAATAATAATAATAATAATAATAATAATAATAATAATAATAATAAAGTGAGGAATTTGGACATGGTATACACCATGCCCGGGCTGCTTAGGGTTTCCCCTCTTCAGCCTAGCTTGGTTTTGTGTGTCGTGTGCTTGGAGATCTTCGGCGGTGGGGCAGATTGTCATGTGCGTATGATGTGCATGTTTTGGTTAAGTGATATGAGAAAATATATGTGTTGTTTTTTTTTTTTTGTTTTTTTTTTTAATAGTATAATATAGATATGTATTTTTTTTAATAGTATAATATAGATTTTTTTTTTTTTTAATATTAGTGCACATCAGTGACGTTCGAATGGTTTAACGAAATAAGAACACTCAGATATTTCTAAATCTTCCTAACCCAAAACATAAAGAAAAATCTGTAACGTCTGTGGCTCGCATTTACAAGGTCCAGGCTTCAAACTCCGTGGGCCAATCAATCACAAGGATTTTGTGTGGTTTCTCTCAGTCGCCAAGATAAATACCGAATTGGATGTTTCACACTATGACTCAAAGTTCTGCCTTAAGTGTAAAATAATAGTAAGATTAAAAACAGCAGGTAATGGCAACTGCTGTGCCATCTATCTACAGATGATGTAAACAGATAGTTTGGATGACAACTAATGCCATCTGCCATTCACAAAGCCAGATAGTACAACCATGGTATTTCAAATAAGAACTGCCCTTAGTTACATATATGCAACGTTCTTATAAATTGTAATTACAAATACTAACATACATTAAACGAATATTACAAAAGCATTAATGTGACATCGGGTTCAGCGCTCAACAAAAGACGGACGGGGCCAAGCTACTTCACACTACCGGCCGTAGCGGAGAGCGGGCAAAGATCGGGCTGCTTCGCGTGACTGCTGCGCGTACGTGACTCAACAATTGAGGCGGCAGAAAAAAAGGTATTTTCGAGAACGTTCGCGAGATTTCTAGCTGCGCCATCTCCGATGCATGTGTATGTGTAACTCAAGAAAGGTCCGTGTGACATCTTCCCCAGTATATAAGAAGGCCAGAGAAGAAAAGAGTAGGGTTACGGTCATGTATCAGTGAGTGTGAGACAGTTGTGCGTGTGTGCGTCGTCGTGTTGGTACCTCGTAAGAATATTTAGTGAGCCTCGCGAGTGATTGTGTTGTCGTAGTGTATCAGAGACAGGAATTCAAGAAAGATTGAGAGAACTGAGTCAAGGTTAGGAGAAGTAAATAGTAGTGAATTGTAGTATCACGAAATACTGTAGACTGTGTTAACGATGGGAAGAGAACTGTGTATTTGTGCAAAAGTTTAGAACACAAAGTGACACAAAAGTAAATGGACTTATTTTTTCATTTTGTCGCAATACATTAAACAAATTTTACATTACACTTTACATTGTTTCATATCAGAAACAAAATTAATGAAATTCCTCTTGCTCCGATTTTTATTCTCTTGTGAGATTTTTTCCATCTTTTTTGAATGGCGATACAGAGTGAAAAGGATTTTTCCCCTTTAATATCTCCTGTACCATTAACTTTTATCACATGATCTTCTTTTCCAATTTCCGGCCTTAATATCTGGCAGCCAGCAATGTTTCTCTTGGTCAAACCCCTCTGGGAGCCCATAAACTACTATGTTTACTTTCTTGAATTTCGGCCTCAAAAATCCTTTCCCAGCAGTTCTCTCGATAACCTTATGCTCTAATCTTATATTCCTTCCAAATGGCATCTTGTGCATCATGCTTTTAACAGTATCCCATGTTTTTGCTGTAAGGTGATTGTTGAAGTGGCTTTCTAAAAGTTATTTGTCGGCCATAGCGTTCTTTGATCCAATTTTGTTAATGACGTCATGGCAGTGAGCTGAATTTGTGTATTGAGTGCTGGAAGCTTAAGGCTAAGCTACTTGCATGTATGAACATGAACGATATTAAATGCTTTAATTTTTTATCTACTTATTATTGTAAAAAGTGGAATAATAATTCTATTTGACATCTTACCGGTGTTAATTTCTCTACTGCATATTCACTGTATGTAGAGGAAGTATTGTATTCCACCTAAAATTCGATATCGATATTTTAAGATTCGGGACTCCAAGAATTAAAAATCTGATGTGTTGCACTCGCATGACGTTCTCTACTCGTGTACTGAACATTCTTACAAACTCTTATTGCTATATCTTCTTCGTGTTAAGATAAACATTTTTGTACAAATTATCTTATTGCTTATTTCCTTGTAGGTACAAGGGGAACATTAGAATTCAGTAGTCTATGTGCGATAGTCAGATCTTTTAAAGCTTTGAGATCCCATTCTCTTTGCACGCTTAACATATAGAAAAGTGAACAACGATGTTCCATTTCACGAAAGTTTTAAATTTTTCGAAACTGACACAAATAACAAGGAATATCTCCGACATGGTTAGCTCTACAAGAAAGTTTACTCGGACATAAATTGTGTGTTTTAGCAAGATCTACATTTTTGTATAGTAAGATTTTGTCTATCTCTTATAGTTTAAGAGTTATTCAAAAGTCCTCCAGAGTAAACAGGACTACCTAGGCTATAGCCAGAAAAGTCATAATAGACATTTCATTAGTCATACAAATATCTTAAACATGTGGCATTTTAATCAAAATTGTTAGAGTAATTTTCAAGAAAATTAAAATTTTCGAACAATTTTCCATGTAAAGCGTAGTTTTTGGGTGGGGTTATTTTCTTCAAAATCTTCGTGTGGCATCCTTAAAAGACATTAAACTTAAATACCAACTTTGGTTTTTAACCGACTTTTCGTTTTTGAGCTATGCTGTCCACAGACTGACAGACACACAGACACACACCGTTTTCTAATTTATTTTTTTTTATTATTATTATTCAGGGGGGTCTTGAAACATATATCTGCGATGAAATCTCGACATCGAATTTTGGGTGGAATACAATACTTCCCCTACTTACCAGTAGAGAATATAAAAATTCTTCTGGGTTACTTTCCGATCCACCCTCGTATTATGCAAGTGTGAAGGTTTCGTATCCTTAGGCTTCCTTTTTCTTGGAACCAGGGTAAAAATTGAGAACATGATCCGTTTTATCGCGACCATTGGATTTGATTGAAATTCCAGTTTAAGAGGCACCAAGGGCCCTTTTGCCTGCTCCAAAGAAGACCGCCCACATTTTCATCGCCATCATCCATCCCTTGTTTTGTTCTTCAGTTTGCCTGCTATTCAAAGCGCTTTTGTTTCACCGTAAGGTCTGACACTCCGAGAAACACAAAACTGGAAGGATAAAGGAGAAAATGACACAGTGTCACACAATGGGGGGCTTATTTCCGTAGAAAAAACGTATGGGACAACTTCAAGATGTTAATTCCTACAGTTTTTCTCAGGCATTTATTGCTTCGTTTATGCAGGTACATATAGAAATGGATATTTAAGTGTATGGATTTTAAGTGTGCTTAAAATAGACAGCTCCATGTCAGATTTACCGGCAACGCTGATATGATCCTGGCAACTGACACTGTTGTTAAATAACAAAATAATTTTTTTTACGTGTACTCATATTTGCTTGTTCCTCTTTATGTAGAATATTTTAAGAGCACTGACCAGACAGACGAAGTAACAAATCTCTTTCATAAAAGCAATTGCAGCTGCATCCAATGAGTTTGCTTTCATTTATCAACAAGCAAAATTATTATTGAAAAAGCTTCAGGAACTGCATATGTTATTAAATCCCACACATAGCCTACAGAATGTATGATTTCGTAGAAAAACATGGAATAATCAACGGAACAAATATTGAAAAGGCAATAAAAGACGCTGAAATCACCATGGAATACGAAAACAAACATCTGTAATAATCGCATATTCCACACATTTACTGTGTTTTGGATTCTATATCAAAATTTAAGCAGCTGAAGTATTATATTGCACCAAAAGTTCACTGCAAATACGCATTTTACGGTTCACTGGAACACCAAAGGGTGGTGGGAAAAAAAGATAGTGGAGTTAGTAGTGTTGGAGGTCTAAAAAAAAAAGAAAAATTAGCCCCTTGTATTCATAGGAACTGAAACAAGCATCTGCACTCTAAGAAAGTAGCCTTTTTTTTGGGGGGGGGGGGGGGGCAGACAAAGCACACTTATATGTTAGTGGTAGAGTTACCACAATCGCAGTATTTAGTTAAGAAATGACCCTCAAATGTTAATTCAGGTCTTCCTGATTTGTTATTTGATGTGACTTCAGTTCACAATTCATCATTGTTCCAGATTGTAACTGTACTAAATGGGGACCGCTACTATGGTATCTTACAAAACTTCGTCCTCCCTAGACTGAAGAATCACGATACGGAAAACGTTGTCTTCATGCAAGATGGGCTCCGCCCCGTATGTACACCCCTACAAAACAATTAAGTACCCAAACATTTGTAGATCGTGTCATCAGTAGACACTTTCCAACAAAGTGGCCTCCACGATATCTAGATTTCAATCCAAACGACTTTTGATTGTGGGGTTACCTTAAACAACGAGTTTTTTTTGACACTTCCAGCAACCCAACAACTGAAAGATACTATCGCGCAAGAAATTGCTAATATTCCAAGATATTTAAAAAATTATGTGTATGGAGTCGCAGAAAGAATGGTAGGTATACTTTGAACATGAATGGTATAAATTCGGCACTAGATCTATTTTTACATAGGGAACGTTTGTATGTTATCCATTTCACTACACAAAGTAACATTCACACGTTTCCCTAGTCGCCCTTCAACATGCAATTTATACAATTTTCTATGAGTGAAATAGAAATGTCACATATTACATTCACACAGTTTTCTCTACTCATTTTTATTTTACAAAAAACAATCACATGCAATACATTACATTCACACGATGTTTTCTACATTCACTTATGGCATCCCTAGTTGGTCTTTAGCATAATTTAATATAATTTTTTCAATTGTTGGAATTCAAATGCAACGTATTATATTCACACGTTTTCTCTACTCGCTTTTCTTTTAGGTAACATATGTATATGTCCTTCTCGACTTGCCGTTCAACATACAATACATAGTTTCCTATGACTGAAATAAAAATGCAAGGTTTTACATTCACATGGTTTTCTCTACCCGCTTTTATTTTACGTAACACATTCACATGTACAATTTTCAATGATTGAAATAGAAATGCAGCGTATTACAATAACATGGTGTTCTAACTCGCTTTCCTTTTACGAAGCACATTCACGTGCATTTCTCTTCTCATAGTCTATAAAGAATCCATATACAAGGCTATTGGGCAAGTGCAACCTAACTCCAAATGTTTTATGGATAAATCGTTAACCACCGGCAACACAGGAATTTTAGTTAGCGTTTTATAAAACCTCATTATTTGACCAACGTGTGGCTTCGTTTGGTTTTTCCTCTATCTCAAATATTGCAACGGTTTAGTTTGAAGTGACTTTAGAGCGACCCTGTATTTGAAAAAGAGCGCTAAATCCGTTCCATGTTTGAATAGCTGTAATATAACATTGAGACGGGTGACAGTCACAGAGGAAGCAGAGCACGGATATCGCTAAAGCAGAAAAATGTATAAATGTATGTTGTGAATATATTACATACATACATACACGTATATTAGATATGGTCTTCTACTCGCTATCTTCTTCTTGAAGATTTTCATCTCCTTTAAAGATGCTCGTAGAAGACGAGATGTTTTTTCCTTGCGCTTTACCTCTTTTATATTTTTTCGCTGCTCTGGAGAGAAGTTTTAAAAGATCTTAAAATCCTTTCCCCTGCAGTGTGGAAAGGGAGAAGTAGGTAAACTACGGGCTGTCCTACAGCGGTATGAATGAATACAGAAATGTTCGTTAGTGAGGAAAGAGAATGGAGCTGCCTACCTCACCAGGTGGTAATATTTACCGAGCTTGATAATGCTAAAGGCAAAGGTTTCCAACCCTAACCTTTGCTCTTGTTGCGCCTTGAGAAAAAAAGTCTCATGTGTTGCACTCACACGATGTTCTCTACTCTTGTACTAACTATTCTTACAAACTCTTATTCCTCTATCTTCTTCATATTAATCGACACAAACATTTGCAGAAATTATCTTATTGCTAATTTTCTTGTAGGTGCAAGGGGAATATCGCTTTGAGCGATAGTCAAATCTTTTAAAGCTGGTCGTCTTAGGAAGGCGTTGAAATGTCATTCTTTTAGCATGGCCAAGAGATAAAAAAGTGAAGATGGACCTTCCATTTCAGAAAGGTTTTAAGTGCTGCAAAATTCTTGCAAATAACAAGGAGTGTCTTCGAAATGTTTCGCTCTACAAAAAAAAAAAAAAAAAAAAAAAAAAAAGAAATCACATACTTATGCGTATTTCCCTAAAAATGCTTCGAACCTTTACAAAGATTATATAACGTTATCAAAAGTTAAACTTATCTTTTTCTCTTAGAACACAGCTGCTAACTTCTGGATTGTCCCACAGCAGAGAAAAGCGATTTAATGTTTTCAAAAGTAGATGAAGGAACATTGTGTCACGCTCATATTACTTTCTCTACCAACTATCGTTTATCGTATGTAGCTTCTACAAACTAATCTTATACTCGCAAAATCTTATTACTTTCGAATTGTAATTAGAGGATTGAATAAAAAAATTCAATGCCCAGAAATATGTTTTGAGACTCATTTAGTAAAAATAAGGCATTGTAGAAAAATAACTGTGTGTATGCGTGTCTGTCAGTCTTCTGGCGTTGAGTTTATGTTGCGCGGAGGTAAAAGTTGATTGAATACCAAACTTGGTATTTAACTCCAGCGTCTTCCAAGGAAGATATAGAAAAACAAGCAAAATTATCCTTTATATGGAACTCTTTTTAAAAATTTTTGTTTTATCAAAAACACCTTTAATGATTTTTATTAAATCACCACATGTTTAAGAGATTTTCGTAATAAATGAAATGTATATCCTGATTTTTTGGGGGAATAGCATCTGAAGTGCACTTTATGTGTAACTGTAAATGGTAAGTTAGACATAATCTTTATTTGATTACCCTCCCCGCATGTAGGACTTACACTCCCCAGGACTTACAAGCCAGTGCCTAGGCTGAGATGCCTGTTTAAGAATAACACTCTTATCATTGTTTACTACAATTTAGAGCCTTTAACATCAGATTTCTTCTTGATGGATCTGTAACTTCCTGTACAGCACAATCTAATACTTGAAAGTTCAAGTCATGGAAAGCAAACTTTGGAGAGGTTTAAGGCTTCTTGTGCTGGCACGAAGTCCATCTCGACATTATGAGGCCGTAACTTTGTTCTAGTTGTGAAGATTTTATGACCTCCATAACCGGCTCAGATGTAATCCTGACAAGCAGCCTACCGCTCTTTAAGTGAAGAACGTGGATATTCACTCTCCTCGCGAGCTATGACCTGATTACTGTGTTGTCTGTTTATACCTCTACTAAAGATAAACTCATCTCTTGGATAGCTTCTAATTTTGAATCTTTGAGGAACCACTTTTGTTTTCCTTGAAACAATTGTCTTTCTACATGCGAGTATTCAATCATTTTACTTCATCTAGTACCTATACTAAGTTATTGTTTTCTAGTGCCTTGCATCTGGCAATGAAGCCATTAGCATTCGTGCTTTCCAATACTTTTGAACTGTAGTTTCTTCTGATCTTAATGCTTCACAGGTCTTCAAGTGGTCTTCGTTCATTTCTGCTGGATCGTTACACAGGACACATATCGGTGAGGCTGAGATACCTATTCTGTAGAGATGACTTGCTAAGCAGTCGTGATTTGTCAATAGTCGGAAGGCTGCAACAGCTGTTTTCCTTGGTCTCTGGGGGATTATATCTGGATTGGAAAGTAGTGTAATCCATTTTTTATCTTTGGCATTTGTTTCTATTTCTTGTAGGTATGAATGAGAAAAATTTTTAATGATCAAGCGTTTTATTGAGGAATATGAGAAATTGAATTTAGACTTTTGTTTTATTGTTGTGCCTTTCTTTGCAAGTGAGTCTGCAGCTTCATTCCCCATGACTCCACAGTGTGCTGGAATCCATTGGAGATGAACAGTCTTATTAACTTTTTGGAGTTGTGTTAACATTTTGTAGCATTCTCTAATTTTTGTTGACTTCTTTGTAGTATTTGAACATATTCCCTGAATTGCAGCTTTAGAATCTGAAAGAATTACTGCCTTGTTAAATTTATTTAAGGGAAGATTTAATAATTGTCGGAGAGCAATGTATATAGCCTCTATTTCTCCATCATAATTTGTTGTGTCCCTGCCAACAGAATGATAAAAGGAAAAATGTGAACACGTAACTCCAGCTCCAGTAAGGTTTTCCGTGGAGGATCCATCAGTATATATGTGCAGCCATTCTTCTGTGGGATACCTAGTATTGATTGTTTCCAGAGCTAGAAGTTTTTGTATTTCTTTTGGTGTGTCTGATTTACTTATTTCCTCTATTAATTCCAAATTGAAGGTAGGTTGCAATAATTCCAATGGATTTTCTCTTATAAGTAGATTTTCTCTGGTGTTAGGAATGTTCAATTTGGATTTAATCTGTGTTACCTTTTCTAGGAAACTACTACGAGTTTTAAGGATTGAAGGGGGGAGGTTCTCTTCTGTCCATTTAGAGTTTGGCAGTCGTAACATTTTCTCGTGTTGGAGCAATGCTTGTTCTTCCATTTTTGTTGTTATTGATGGGGTCCGTGTTAAGGCAAGCATGGCATCAATAGGTGTGGATTTAACTGCTCCAGTGATTAGGCGAAGAGCCTGATTTTGTATTTGTTCAAGTTTATTGATGTTAGCATTTGCTGCTGTTATTAAAGCTTCAGAACAGTGGTACTGTTTTTAGAAATGGGTCTTTACCTAGCAGCGGGAATATAGCAGCAGGAATAATGTTTTTACTGAATGATATAATAGTTTGATAGCAGACGCTACTCTTATCTTCAGGGTTGTGGTAACAGAATGGAATGCATAAATCAACGTTCCTTTTATCACAACATATTTATTCGTTAATTTACACTTTTAGCACCATATTAATTATTCAAAGACTTTACACAGGATAAAAGTTTGGTGAAAGTTCCATGTTCACACACTACCAAACACACGTCTGATCATCATGAGCATACAGACGCTAATGAAAAAAAAGAGTCCCTGGCGTCGGTATGACGCAACACCGCCATTCTTATGTATTCATCCGCGCAACAGTTCTCATTGGTTGAACTCAAAGTGACGAGAAAGCATTGGCTATCTTGAATATTAAAAAAAAATAAGTCCCTGATACACCCAAATTAAAAGAATTAGAAATTTACACACTCTTACAAAAATATTTACATGAACGACCCTCCATTGGTCAATATTCTGTCTCATATGCCCCTTGTTTTGTTTTTCAAGTTGTCACCTTATTTACAATCTTGAAACACAATACAATACTTCTCCCTATTTCTATGATTCAATCACTTTGTACAATATATTTTTTTTTTCAGTCTTCTTCACTGTTTGTCTTTGTCTTTTGTTTTGACATGATACAGCATGTCTTTATAAATTTCACATATTCGATTACTACACAATGCATTCAGTTATTATACAATACATATCCAGTTATTGTACAACACATTTAGTTATTACACAGCATGTCCAATTATTATACAATACATATTCAGTTATTGTACAATATATCCTGCTATCATACCACATATGTTCTGTTATTATGCAATACATATTCAGTTATTACACAATACACATTCAGTTTTTGCATAACGCATTTAGTTATTACTCAACATATTCAGTTATTACACAATATATCCAGTTATCATACAATACATATTCAGTTATTGTACAACACATATTCAGTTCTTATACAACACATACTCAGTTATTGTACATTTGACATTGACACAAATATAATTTAAGTGTTTCATGGTTTATTATGTGGTTTTTGACTTGTATTCATTACTATGAGAAGAGAAAAACAGGATACAAATTTTGAGCTAATGATTATGATCATGTTTATGGCAATACTTTATTCAGTTCTTTGCCTTCTTTGTCTTATAAGCTTATGTATAGGCAGGTTGTTGAGTCGGTTCTTAAACTCTGATGTTACTAATGGTACTAATTTTCTTAATTGGGCTATTATTCATTGTTGTTTGGGTTATTATTCATTGTTGTTTGGTTCAACATTTCTTCGAGCTTAGCATTGGCTATATTCATCTTAATTCATGGGCATTGTTTTTCTGATTATGGTTTTCCTCACTTCATTAATTGTCATTTCTTTGTCTCTTATTTCTATAAGAGAAAACTTCTATACTTACAATTATTCTGTAATTGTATTATTTTTCTTCTCAATTTACCCTCGACATCTTTGTGTCGAAATATTATATCTTTTTCATCACAATTGATTCATTTTTATTTTTGTCCCTGACATCCTTATGTCAAAAACATATTATCTTCCGTCGCTATGATTCATTTCTTTAATGACAATCAGTGTCCTCATCTGTCTTTGTTGACAATGCTCTTTGTGGTCGATATAGCCAATGACTATGTTGATTTTTTTTCTTGTTGTAATTCCTAATCTGAACATAATTTTCTATAAGTAACCCATTAAAAATTGTTATCTTCCTTCATCTCTACTACTCCTGCCTTACACATTCGTTGGCAAAGACTATTTGGTCCTTTCTTTGTATGGCTTCAGTTTATTTTTATGGTATCTTCCTACCAACTTGCCATTTGTATTCTGTAGCTCATACGTGTGGTCACCCAGCTGTTTTGTTATGACCAGTGGTTCCATCTCTCTCTTCGTGTAGCCATCATGGTGTCGATGTCAATTGTAAGTTGCTGAGATTTTGTTGTTTGTCATCCACTCGGTTGGGACGAACTTAGTTGTTGTAATTTCCCTGAGTGTTGGTGGTGGTTGTCGTTTCTGTATTCTGTGCAGCATCTGCCCTATTTGGCACATTTTCATCTACTTCCTGCTGTCTCATGTTGTTAGTGTACCATTGGTCTCTGCCTCTTTGGCTTGAACCTCTGTCGTATGACGGTCTGTGGTTGTTCAAGTGTTCCATACTGAATCGTATGTGATTCACTTGATGGGTATGGTCTCCTGGTCTTCCACGATCATATGTATATGTTCTGTATCTCGATTCACCATTCGGTATTGTGTCGTGGTACCGCTGTCTTGTGTTCTCCATCCTCTCGCCATGATTATGTGGTTGTGGGAAATGGTGTGCCCCTCTCCCCCTTTCATGGGTACTCCTAGTATTTCTATGTTCTCCCTCACTCTGGTTGTTCGTAGCCGTGTTCCGGTTTAGGATGGGTGAGTTTGGGTGACCGTTCCTATGTCTATGCTCATTAGGCCGACCATTTTGTGTTTCGAAGGCTGTCAGCAGTTCTATCATATCTGCAAAATCTACTGGCCTCGCAACAATTAACCCTGTTCTCACTGTGTCTGGGAAATGTCTTGTTATGCTGGTAATTAGTTCTGCCTCCGACAAGTTGGGGTCTAATAGCTTTCCTTTGTTGGCTACTTTCATAAAATAATCGACTAGCGACAACCCTTTGGTTGGATCGTATCTACCTGTCGCTAGCTCTACCCTAGTTTGGTTTTGTTTAGCTGGGCCCCAATACCTTGATAGGAATAAATTTCTGAATGAGCTATACGACTCATGACCAGCTAGTGTTAACCTGAGCCATTCTAATGCCTTGTTTTTTAAGCTTTTCTTAACTATCATCATCCTAAGCTCTTTTGGTATCCTTTTCACTTTAAAATATTCTTCCATCTCTTTAACAAAGAGTTTTGGATCGTCTCCCTTCTCCTCGTCAAATATAGGTGGTGTGATTTCATGTAATATGCTGTTGGTGTAACATGTGTTGTGTGTCGTGTCATTGTTTGGTTGTGAACCTCTTTCTCTGTATGGTGAGTCAATATTTTGTACATTATTCAAATATCTCTCATCTTGTACATTACTTACATCTAAATCATCTTGTCTTTGTAATGCCTTCACAACATCATTTACATTAGCCAAACTTTCTTTCCCTTTTTTCATTTCTTCACAAATTGATTTTAAATCATTCTTTATTTCTAAGTGGCTTTGTTTCATATCATTTATAGCATCCTGTTGTGAAAGCATCACATCATTCATTGTCTTAATTTTAGGAATTACAATTTGTTCTACAGTTTCATTAATAATGTCTTTCTTTACTACCTCAATCTCTTTCCTTAATTCCTCAGTTATTTCTGCTTTTACATTTGTTATTTTACAGTCTACACTTGTATTACATTCTGTTATTTCATCCCTACATCTAGCGATTTCTTCTTCTAACACAATCTTGTTCTCTCTCATTTCTGATTCTATCTTTCCCATCCTATCTCCTACAATTTCTATCCTAGCTTCTAAGGCTTCCTTTGTTTCATTTAAGTTTTTATGTATTAATTTTAAATTAGTTTCCATTACTTTCATATTTTCTTTGCACTCCTGTCTTCCTAATTCTATTTTCTGTTCTAAGTTCTGTCTACCTAATTCCATTTGCTGTTCTAAGTTCTGTCTACCTAATTCCATTTTCTGTTCTAAGTTCTGTCTCACTTCCTTCAGTTTCTGACCTATACTTTGTTCTATGTCCTGCTTTAATTCAGCCTTATTCTGTTCCATTTTCTGAACTAATTCTACCTTGTTTTGTTCCATTTTTTGTTCTAGTCTTTCAAACATCATCATTAACCTTTGGTCTTTGCTTATTTCCACCTGTTCCTCACTTTCTAATTCTACCTGATAACTAGGCCTATCTGCCCCTTCCCCCACTCCTGTTTCTATCTCTTTTCGCGACATTTTAATTTCTTTATCCAATTCACTTATGGTTAAAAGTCCCACTATTTTACCACTTCTCAGTAGCATATACAATGGAAATAAAATGTATGTAAAAACAAAAAATTTTGATCCTACTTTCTTTTCTGCTGGTTCTCCGTCCAGTTATTTACGTCTCCTGGGTAGTTGGCTTTGCTAGATGATCTCCGGTGTTTTTCCCACGTTGATTCTCCGTGTATCGATGTTTTGACGGATCGTTGATATCAAACGATGGTCTAATAGCGTCTTTTTCCTGCGCGATGAGATGGCGTCTTTTGATGTTTTATCGTACTCGTAATTTTGCATTCCATTCTAAATTCGCGCTCCACGTTGGGCAAGCCATTTTGGTACCGTTTTTATTATTTGGTCTTTACATAGCATACCAGAGATATAGCAGCAGGAATAATGTTTTTACTGAATGATATAATAGTTTGATAGCAGACGCTACTCTTATCTTCAGGGTTGTGGTAACAGAATGGAATGCATAAATCAACGTTCCTTTTATCACAACATATTTATTCGTTAATTTACACTTTTAGCACCATATTAATTATTCAAAGACTTTACACAGGATAAAAGTTTGGTGAAAGTTCCATGTTCACACACTACCAAACACACGTCTGATCATCATGAGCATACAGACGCTAATGAAAAAAAAAAAGAGTCCCTGGCGTCGGTATGACGCAACACCGCCATTCTTATGTATTCATCCGCGCAACAGTTCTCATTGGTTGAACTCAAAGTGACGAGAAAACATTGGCTATCTTGAATATTAAAAAAAATAAGTCCCTGATACATCCAAATTAAAAGAATTAGAAATTTACACACTCTTACAAAAATATTTACATGAACGACCCTCCATTGGTCAATATTCTGTCTCAACAGTACAAGAGGTTTGGTTTAATATACATTTTGTATGTTGTGTTAAGGACTCTCCTTGAGCAGCCCCATTTAGCACCAGCTAACCTTTTCAGGATTTGTAATTTCTTTTCAACCTTTTCTGAGATGTTTGTTATATGTTTTTTCCAAGTTAACTTTCTGTCGAAAGTGATGCCTAAGTATTTGGCATCATCAACTGCTTTGAGTGGATTACCATTATAATTTATGTTAATATTAACTGGTTTGTATTTTAGTGTAAATAATTCATAATTTGTTTTTTCCACATTGATAGTCATGAGGTTTTTGGAGCTCCATTCATGTACTTTGTTTAGGGCTGTTTCTATTCTGTCTTTAATTAATTCAGGTTTTTTTGAAGAGCCTGAAGTCCAAATGACTACATCGTCAGCAAATAAAGCAATTTTGGTTTCTAAAGTTTTTATTATTGATGGAAGGTCATTTATATATATGTTAAAGAGTGTTGTGCTCAGAACAGCACCTTGTGGAAGTCCTCGGTGTGTTTGTTTATATTTGGAAATGTATGTATTATATTTTGTGGCACAAAATCTTTGTGAAATAAACTGAGTTATCCACTTAAGCATGTTACTTTTCACACCTATTGATTGCAACTTCTCAACTAATTTATTTCTCCAGACTGAGTCATATGCTGATTTAAAATCAATGAATACTGCCAAGGTATCCTCCTTTCTATTGAAAGCTTCCTTGATGTCTTGGCTTAGTAGGAGTACATTTTCACTTGTACTATGATTCTGTCTGAAGCCGGTCTGTGAACTATTAATTAAGTTGTAATATTCTAGGAACCAGTTAAGTCTAGATGCCACCATTCTTTCCATCACTTTTGCAATAACACTGGTCAAAGATATTGGTCTGAAACTATTAATATTGTTTGAGGGTTTGTTTTTCTTTAAAATCGGGATGATAATGGCTTTTTTCCAGTCGGAAGGTACAGTCATTCTCCAACACGTGTTATACAGTTTAAGTAGGATTTCTTTTCCTTTCCTGCCAAGGTGTTGAATAAACTCTGGGTGGATCTTGTCAGGTCCTGGAGATTTTTTGTTCTGTAATTGTTCTATTGCTAAATCCAGTTCTGTTTCATTAAAATCCTGAATAAAAATATCATTTCGTATACCTTTTGGCTTACTAGTTTCTCTGATAGTTTTTTTGGATAGCCTTATCTTGTTTTTTATACGCTTGGGGTATTCTTTGTGATTGAGCATAAAACTTGTTAAGGGATTCTGCTATTTCCCTATCTGTAGTTAAGCTTTTGTTATTATATTTTAATGGTTCAGTTGTATTTTTTGATAATTTTGTTTTATTAAGGAATTTGTATATTTTATTTCCATCTTTCCTATAGTCTATATGTTCTATAAAATTTGTGAAACTGGCCCTTTTTGCTGTAATTAATTCTTTCTTAAAAATGGCTGCTTTTCTTCTCCAGTTTTGTACATCTTCTGGACACTTGGTTCTTTCGGCTTTGACTCTTGCTATATTTCTTTCGTGTTTTAACTTAGATAAAGATGGAGACCAAAAGTAGCTATATTTCTTTAACTTTCCTTTGGGGATATGTGTTTTGGCTGCTGTCAATAATATTGCTGTCTATACTAAGTAGAAGTACTCTTTGTATTCCAACCAAAAATTCGATATTGAAATTTTACTGGAACCTCGCCAACCTTAAAAAAATCAGCTTTAGAAAACAGTTCCCGTTCGTTTTTTACTTTTCCTAGTACGTATTGTAAGCAGGAGAAGTATTATATTTTACACAAAAAAATCTATATCGAAATTTCACTATAAATATGTCTAGACGCCCCATGAATTAAAAAAAAAAAAACAGTTTTAGAAAAAGGTCCGTGTGTGTGTCTGGCTGTATGTGTGTGTGTTTGTGTGTGTGTGAACAGCACAACTAAAAACATGTGTTGCACTCACATGACTTTCTCTACTCTTGTACTAACCATTCCTACAAACTCTTATTCCTATATCTTCTTCGTGTTGGTTGAGATAAAAATTTGTAAAAATTATCTTATTGCTTATTTCCTTGTAGGTACAAGGGGAATGTTAGAATACAGTAGGCTTTGTGCGATAGTCAAATCTTTTAAAACTTTGAGATCCCGTTATCTTTGCACGCTTAACATATAAAAAATAAACAACGATGTTTCGTTTCACGAAAGTTTTAAGTTTTTCGAAACTAACACAAATAATAACGAATATCTCCGAAATAGTTCTCTAAGAAAAATGTATTCAGACATAAATTGTGTTTTTAGTGAGATCTACATTTTTTGTATAGTAAGATTTTGTCTATCTCTTACGGTTTAAGTGTTGTTCAAAAGTCATCCAGAGTAAACAGGACCACACAGGCTATAGCTAGAAAATTCAAAATATGCATTTCATTTGTCATCCAAATATCTTAAACATATGGCATTTTAATCAAAATATTTAGAGCCATTTTCAAGAAAATCAAAATTTTCCAAAAAATTTCCATGTTAAGGGTAGTTTAGGGTGGGGCTATTTTCTTCAAAATCTTCGTATTACATCCTTGAAAGACATTAAACTTAAATATGTTTTAAGTTAAATTATGTTTATCTCGATTAATAGAAAGAAAATAGAGGAATTAGTGTTCATAAGAACAATTAGCACAATTAGCAAGAGAAAGTTATGAGAGTTCGACAATTATTTTTTACTTTGTAGTATCTATAATAAGTGCAGAAATAGCTATTGTATTTCACCCAGAAGTTCGATGTCGAGATTGCACCAGAAATACATGTTTTGGAATGCCCTGATTTAATAAAGAGCATTTTTAGAAAAAGATCGATGTGTGTATGAACATAAGTCAAAAACGAATAGTCGTTTGAACACTAAAACATATTTAAGTTCAGCATCGTTGAAAAATAGGACACGAGTAAGTATTTTCTAGCAAATTTTTCCAACCCTAACCACCCTTTACATGCACAATTTTGATTAAAATACCATATGTTTAAATTATTTTCTTGATAAATGAAATATATATCTGAGCTAAGGTAAGTGGCGGAGTTTATCTAGGAGCAAAGCCGGCTATGACACACGCAATCACACACAGGCGAAATGCCATACGCCCGTTAGGTTTTAAATGAAAAAGCCTATAGTATGTTATAAGAATACAAAACACGTAGTTTGAAGAGAATTTCAGTAGGTCTTTGGAGCAGTAGTGTATTATTTATCATTGATCGTGTGTCAAACTGGAGCTGATATACGAATATTAACATATAAATAAATTTATTTTATTTCTCCTTACATTATGCCAGTCACGTGCACAATCTTGTTCAACAGCCTTGCATAGATCGAATAATATTGCATCCTCTCTTCCAGTTACCCAATAAGTTGAAGTTCTGAGTTGTCAATTGCTTATGGCTTGTGCTTTTGACACTCTTGATGAGAAAACATGCACTGAAAGGTTTGGCAAACGTGGGTGGCATCTGAATAGCTGTCTATTGTCTCCTTCGTTCATACAGTCAGGATCCATTGTATGCAAATTTGATTGATTACCCAGATAGGGGTAAAGAATCAATATGCTTTTTTGTTTAGCTTTAGAAACGAGTTAAGCTTTTTGTAACCTAAGCTTATACTGAATACCTACAGAGCTCAAAGGAACACGTTCTCAATGGTTTTTCCTCAACTTTTAACGAATTATTGTGTAAATAATGAATATTATTTCAAGTGGTTGACTGCATTGACAGGTTATTTGGTTGAGTCTATAAAATTATTTCATACAGCAGAAAAGTAATAAAATATTTTATTAAACGTGAATTCATTTACCTTTGTCTCTAAAACTATTTGCCATACAGAATCACACGTTTATTTGTTTGCTCCTAGCATAATCAGTTACCTTCGGAACCTTAATTACTAGTTATGTAGATCAGTTTATGGGTCGTTTCCTTAGCACGGTGATAGCACTGCTGCTTAGCAAGCGGGAGACGCGGGTTCGATTTTCGGTACCGGCGTGGGGATTTTCTCCTACCAGGAAACGTGGTTCGGGGTACACTTAGCCTCGTTAGGTCTCTTAGAGGCCAATTGAGGAGCAACTTTACTGGGAAGTAGCGGTCCGTGGTCCAGAAGACCGCATAACTAGCTGGAAGGGACCGGAGTGCCCGCCAGTCCCACCTCCAATAATGCACCCCACCCATGGTGCCTGTGGTGGACAGAAGTGGGGAACGCAGCGGTCGGGGGTAGGCGCTGGCCCGAATGAGCTGCTGTGCCACAAGTTTACTTTATAGCAATTTACTAAGAATTGAAAAATATATATTTGCAAAGTTAAAAAGGTAAAAATGGACAAAAATGTGCAATGCTGTTGGTTTCTTAGTGTTATTGTGGATCAGAAAGTTTAATCATGTGTTGCATACACACACTGAAAATTTCAGTTCTTTACCTCTCATACTTTGTGAGAAAAAGATGCATGAGTTCACATGCATTAAGGGTAATTTGTATTATTTTTCTGTTGGATGAAATCAATCACATAAGCTATCAATACAAATAACAACTTGAAATTATTGTCATGATTTATAAAATAATTCATAACAACTTGAGCAAAAACCATCGAGAGCTTAGGAGCAGTGGTAATTTAACTTAATTTAACTCACCCGGTGAGTTGCTTGCGCTGTGTGAATCTCCTTCCTGGTCACATTGGAATACAGCTGCGCGCTTTGTCGCTTTCTCGGCCTCTCTGCAGCTTTGGTGGTACTCCGGGTGGCAATCTCTCCAACTGTTAGGGGTTTCCGCACGTCTCTACAGCTTTACTCTGTCTCGCTCTTTCCAGCCTGTGGTCTTCCTTCGCCTCATTTCTTCCCCCGGAGGTGGCAGCACTCAGTAGTTTGCAGCGTGTGAGGTGTCCCCCTCCACTACAGTCCTCCGTAATGCAGCTATATTTGCTTTACCCCATGATCACTCTTAATGTCAGAGTGATCTTTTTGTGCTCCTAGAACATAAATCTCAATACATCCTTTTTTGATCCAGTAGAAGGAGGTGACCTAATTCTTTATAACTTTTCATGTTGTGGTAATCCTGAGGTTTATGTTTCAATTTCACCAGGTGTAATCTGCCGCAATATTTTCCAGGAAAGAGCAAAAATGCAATGCTTTGGAAAGCATGGTATTGTAACAAATGAGAAAACACCAATTACTATTAATCACACTTTATTGCCTTCTAGTCAGCGTTAACGTTACACTTAGATCACTTTTGTACAAACTCAGAGCAAAAGAACCACCGTCGAATCGAATTCCAATAAAGAACTGTCAGATTACAACTTGGCACGATTCACAAGCGCTGTCCACTGAATGCTTCGTAAACGTTTTTCTGACTCCCTCGGCTCCTGGCAGCTCCTTATATAGGTCTTTAGACAATGGAAAATTTCTGGAAGTAGAATGGTCGAGAGTGGATGTGGGAGAACAGTCTAGACACCAGTCTATTGTTTCCGTATGCTCTATTGCTCTGCTGGAAGACGGGTCATTAAGGCAGGTAAGCACCTCCAGCCCGTTCCTGCTACCGGCAGAGCTCATGCCCCGACCGACAAATCCTACCAGCCGCGCTCGGGTTTACGGCTGGCGCGACAGCTGTATGAGAAATTGGTTATTATTGCTTGAGCTCATCATATATTTATATGGCACTTAAGGGAGGAATAAGAGCTCTATCTAACCAACCAAACGGGATGGCTTAGGCGGTAATGCTTGGGACTCGCATTCGGGAGGTGCCGAGATATGTCAATCTGACCAAAGGTTTCTTTCTCAGTATTCCTTATTCACTAGGGTGTTGCTGGGTTGTTTACTTCCGTTTTTGTGACTCCCTGTCCGCCCATATCATTTCTACACCATTTTATTCTAGTCTTTCCGAGTCTGATTTGTAGGCGAAGGGGCGAGTGTGGTGCTACTGCATGGTCGAATTTGCTCTCTGTAATTACTGTTATCGCCGCACGAACGCTGCCGTATCGAAACCTGCGAGGCTAGCGGCTACAAGAAGACACCTGGCACCAAGTCTCCCGATGTCTAACATAAAATAACCTGACTATTTGTTCAGTGTGGAATGTCCTACCATTGTATTCCACCTGTACCCGCCCCGCCAATGTTGAACATTTTCTGAGATAAATTTGCTTATGTAACTCAACACTAAGTTATAAAATTGACATTTTCACACCATGTAAATGAATGCCTTCCAAGTTCATTGATTTAGTTTTATACAATGAATTGGTTTATCAAAGAAGATTTAGTTCTCAATTGTGACATTCTTGGGTTAAACTTCTTCAGATATTATTATTTTTAATAACTAAAAATGTTACTATCACCAAAGTGATAATAAAATTAATATATCAATTACTAATTTTAAAATGAAGGAAATTTGGTCTACTTCTCGGTGAATGGAAGGTGGATTCATCACCTGCATGACTGGAAGGGAAGTGCAGGGGTTAGCTTAGGTTACTATGGGGTAGTTAAATTATATTTGAACCCACTCTCACGGCCTCTCTGCTGCGCGAGACAGCCGGCAGTCGTCGGGGAATTTACGCCGGCACAGGCGGACTAAATCCTTACCCTATAATAGATGCAGGAAATGTTGACATTCTGCTCTCAAACAGGCAGCGTATCTCGTGTAAATATTCTCACTCATTCTCCGAAACTCAGCAGCTGGAATTCTTATGATTTCTTGCACAGTGTTTTCTCTAAGTTTCTCTAGTGTGCAAGGATTAGAACGATACACCTTGTCCTTTAAACAACCCCATAAATAAAATCACAATTCCTTAGGTCAGGAGAAAAAGTGAGCCACACATCAACACTAATTATTCTATCATCTAACACCTCTGTTACTACACTCAATGATACGGCAGCCGAATGTGCTGTTGTAGAATCTTGCTGGAACCAACCATACGATTTCAACTCTTCTGTCTGGCCTCAGAATTAACCTCTGATATCGCTCTACATTTATTGTTTCATCAAAGAATATGGGCCCTATTATTCTTCTAGCACTTATCACACACCATAGTCCAATTTTCTGATCATAATGAGGCACAGGTGTTTCTGAAGCCCAGTAGCGACTGTTGCGAGTATTCACACGTCCAGTTAGATGAAACTAAGATTCATCAGTGAAAAACAAAAAATATGGGTCAATGAAACCCCTTTTTATGGATTGGAAAAAGGAGTTACAATAATTCGCACGTTTAGCGGGATCATTTAGCTTTAACGCTTAAACTTGTGTGTAGCGATAGGGCTTCTGTTTCAACAGACGTGTAGCATTTCTTGCAGAAGATCGAGATACACCTGTTTGCTGTGCTGGTGTTTTCAGCGATTTTCGAGGTCAACGCTCCAAAGCGGCACCAATGTCATCCAGTTTATTTTCGGTTAACACTGACCTCTTCCTAGAATGTTTCTCGTCCAACACCGAACCCTAAGCTTGAAATTTATTTACGACCATATGTACGCTTGTCCTTGCAGGTGGTACAAACTCCCTGCGCACACAGCGAGCAGATGCATGCTTGAAGTAAATTTTACAAATAAACACGCGTTCTTTCACACGTAAGTGACGCCCCATGTTTGCGGCACGACAGTGGCACCTGACTCACACTGAATGACTACACCTGACACAACAATACCAATGAGAGTTGGCGCCGGCGCACTTTCGAGCGGGAGCTGCCAGTCCCGGCAGCCGTCAGCCGGAGCGAGAGTAGTGAAGCAGAGGCCCCGAATGGGTTCGAATATAATTTAACTACCCTATACTTACTAAGAGCGACTGGGAGTGTGGTGAAGGCCTAGCCCTTCGGAAGTAGATGTGTAACTCTGGTATAAAGAATAACATAAATAAAAGTATTGATTGACATTACAATGAAAGAAGGGGAAAGGGTGGTGAGTTAGAGACAGCTTTAACTTTACGGACCACTCTATACAACACCACAGTCCAAGGATATAGTGAGGATTTCACGCAATTATGACTTAAATATTGGAGTGTGGTGTGTGATAAGTGTCAGAAAAATAATAGGAACCATCTTGTTTAATGAAACTTGAGAGATATGCTGCCTGTTTGTGAGGTAAGTATTTTAGTACGCCTCTGCCGCCACCATTGCCCTGTTCCCTCACTCAGTAAGAGAGCCTGCGAATGGGTTACCACATACTTTAAATGCCTATACTTTTTTTTTTGTATTGTACGGTATCGCCCTTTTACTCAATACATCAGGTAATTCTGTTAGAAGACTATTTAAATTAAGATATAAGCTACACAGCTTGTAAAGACCACCAGAGATGGATACATTACATGGTCCGTTGAGAGAAAATGCTGTCAAAAAACACCCACGCCGCTGACGTTATCACAGCGTTTTGCTGGAGGATGACATCAAAGTGCGCAACTGAACTCACTTTGCGGTGTGCTCTCGTCTTTTGTTGTGGTGGTCTGATAGGAAGAGCCAGGCAAAGGAATTGCCCGAGGGAAATGTAAACACACATTCTAGGGCGTCCTTCTCAGCCAACTGCTATCAAACGCTCCTTGCTTTGTTAGTTTCCGCGAGCTAAAGTCAAACGGGAAATTGAATATAAAGCCGGTGGGCGCAAAAAATATATAGAATAAGGCGTTAGTAAAGATTTCCTGTTTTAGGAAAACAAGGCGCATGGAAATTAGCTTAGAAGACCATCTTCCGTTTGCTGGGTAAGGAACTAAGCGCAGCTTTGCATAATGTAGTACACTGGCGTTGTTTCCTAAATTAGATTCTTAGCAGAGGCTGGCGCAGCTGCAGTTCATGGACAATCGATATATGTACCTGGATCCCCTACCTGCACGCTTGCTTTAATCAACAGACTAACCACTAGGCACAATCACAAGCAATTGGATCCACTTGCTTTTTGAAATTAACAAATCTGATACGCTGCATTCAAATTACTCTCGAATCAACTGGTGAACTTCCTCACGTGCGAATCTTTAGATGTCAATATACGTACAAGCTGCTAGGAATATAAGTGCAGTTATTTGTATTGGTAATTGCCAGCGACTCCATCGAAGACTGAAAAGAAAACGACATAGCGACCTCGTTGAAGATATTAACTAAATTAAACATGTAGACAATTAATGAATTGAAACCTCAACATATTTCCTGTATATGTAAACCATACAATATAATTTTCTAATAGCACAACTGTAACACACAATTAGTGTAATAAAGTGTATTATTATAAAAAAAAATAGTAACTGAGGACAATGTAATGAATAACAAACGCATCAACATGATTGGCTCTTGAGATTGTCTTACCGTATACTGTATCCTACCTGATGAGCAAGATTTAGTAGTGTGTCACGCGGTGCTGACGCGGTATGTCTCATCAGCTATAAATAGCGCCGGAAGCAAGCGTTGAACTTGTTCCCTACCCGTCACTACACCTCCCTCAATCTCCTCAGTTTTCCACTGTTTTCAAACGGCACGTATCGTTAAGTTTATTGTGTGTTTTCCACCGAATTGTTTTTTAGCTTATTCACGTGTTTGGGAATGAAAAGCGGTTTATAAGTCTGAAATGATATCAAAGCGAAAGTAGACCTTGCTTTCAATGGATGAAAGTTGGATGTTATCAATCTAATTGATAAAGGAGAAACATCGAAGAAAATAACTGAAATTATTATATTATAATGTAATATAATAACAATAATAATAAACAATAATAAAATAAAAATAAAATAATTATCATGATCACAATGAATTATATTATTTACCATTCCTTTGGCTGCAAAACGCTATTTTTACCTTCTCTACTATATATAGTAAGTAGGTAGCAGAAGTATTGTTTTCTACCCATAAATTTGCTGTCGAGATTTCTCCGAAAATATATTTTGAGGCTCCCTGAGTCCAAAAAAAAGAGTATTTTTAGAAACATCGGTTAAAAACCGAAGTTGTTATTTAACTTTGATATCTTTCAACGCTGCAACATGATTTTGAAGAAAATTCCTCCAACCTACGCTACCCTTTACATGGAACATTTGTCGAAAATGTTGATTTTGTCGAAAATGGCTCTAACGATTTCGATTAAAATGCCATATGTTTTTCAATACTTAAACTTTTCTCAAATGGTAGGTCGTTTATACTTTACCTCTTGCCTGTGCAAAGAGAACAGAATCTCAAAGTGACCAGCTTGAAAAGATTGACTTTCGCTCAAAACCTCTGTATTCCCATATTCCCCTTGTACCTACGAGAAAATTAGCAATGGAATAGTTCCAGCAATTGTTTATTTCGACTAACGTGAAGAAGATAGAGGAATGACAGTCAAAATGGTTAGTACAAGAGTAGAGAAAGTCATGTGAGTGCAACATATCAGATCTTTTCTCTATTTATCTTCCTTGCACAGTGGACTTACGATCCTACAGAACCTACAAAGGGTGCCTTGGGTCAGATGCCGTCGAGGAGAAAAGAAACTCTGGATCACAGAGAGACTAGCCAGGATGGATCATCAGTCCGAAGCATGGTGTGAGAGTGAGAAAGCAGATAATATGTAATGGGGGCGAAATGGATGAAAGGAATGCTAATGATGGAGCTGTGGTAGTTGGGAACCCGGAGAAGCCGCAGAAAACTCGGTTTGTTCACCACAAATCCCACATGCACTCTCCTGGGATCGAATGCGGCTCACCTTGGTTAGACGCAAGCATCCTAACCATTGGACCACGGTGCCTCCATCGCTGGTAGCCACCTTAAAATATTTTTTTAAGCTGTGAAGTTCCTCCATTGGAGTTTTGGTTGAAAGCCAAAACCGCTAAACATTCACTCTATTTACAAAATTCAATTAAACAGAAAACCCGTATAACCTAATTTGTGCTGCCGAAAATGGAGCTGCAATGTGTGACGTTCAGAAGGATCAACAGATTTGGGCTGTGTGTAATCCGCTGAGGTTTGGCACTGCGAAGCATCCGTGTGGAAAATACGTGACCCAAACACTGCTAGTGAATAATGAATTCAGTGAGGTCTGCAGGGAAGAGCCTCGCCAACTACCCGATCAATTAAAAATAAACATCTGTTGTTTTAGCTGTTCACGTTTTAGTAGAGGATGGCATATTGATGAACCAGCGGTCCGTCCAAATCTGCGTATTGGGAGTTCGAAAAAAAACGGTGACCGAAGTGTGTTAAAAAATTTAGATCCGAAATTGCGATCAACAAACGTTCAGTAAGGCAAGGTAAGGTAATTTCGACGGACTGCGATGTTGACACTTGTACTTGGTCTCCTGAGGGGGCGCCCCAAGAGACAGAGGGTGGCCGATCCAGGAGCTCCGACATAGCAGAGGGTAAGGTCCTTACAATTTACAGAGTAAATCTGCCAGGTGGTGTCTAGTTCAACCGGCAGCTACCCTAGCTGGACCAGGACACGTGCTCCGCACCCCCGGGAGACGACGGTTAACGCAGTGCAAATTTCTCGTCATGCAGCGCTCAAGATAGCAAAGTACTGTAACAATAAAAAATGTGACTTTAGGAAGTAATACAACTAGGAAACAAATATTTAAATAATAAAGGAAATTTCACAATAATTGTGCAATATTATAAGGTAAAGGTATTTTACGGAGGGGATTCCACAATGAGCTTATTCACTCTATTGTATGTCAAAGCCTGATGGAGTGAGAGTGCTCTGTGGGCTTGTGTTGGAACCTGGGGAACCAGCGAGCCCATGTATGCTCCGAACGTGTGCTGGAAGTTCTTTATCTCGACACCAGGGTTCACAAGCAGTCACCAGTCAGACAATCACACCACACATCCGTCAAAAACAGCGGTTATAGTTCATAAAGTTCTCACACAGTAACGCCAAACTCGCCTCTTTGTCAACACTTCCAACCTTGAAAGACAGGATTCAAGTGAAGGTGGACATGAAAACGGAAGGACAGGATATTCAGGGGATGTAATTGTGCTTCTCAGCATTCACCTTGTGACTCGGGAAATCCCCCGAAAAAAATCCATGAGTCAGGAAGGTAGGCCTTGGGAATCGAACCCACGACGACTCGAAGGAGAGCCTCACACGTTACCGTGGAGCCATCTCACTCGGTTGTGCAATATTACTAGCAATACTAAATACGACAAGAAAATAAACTAGCTTAAAATGTTATAAGACATCTTAAGGCATCTTACGGTCATTAAAGAAAAAAGCTAAACATAAATTAAAACTGAAGAAGTCAGTGAGGAATTAGGTATTGACAAAGTAAAGCAATACCGAGAAAGATTGAAAATGCATGAAAAAGGACGGGCAAAAGCCAAGTCTAAAATTAATACATGAATATTAACCATAAAGAGAGAGCTATATTAGAAGACCCATAAAATGGTAAGAGAAACAGAGAAAAGCAGGAAAATATCTCCTAATCCATAAACAGATGCATATTGCGAAGCCGGGCGCATCCCACAACAAAGTATGGTCGGGCCTAAGCTATTGCACACCACTTACGAGGCCGGCGGGCAAACAAAAGCATTCAAGGTCAGGCTGCGCGGCGCTTAACAAAGGACTGCTGATTCTGTCATTTTGTTACAAAATGATTATGGTGATAATGAAAAATTAATGGTGTAAATCAAACAATCTGTAAAATGATAGTTCCTTAATATACAAATATTTCAAAATTGTAATTTAACATATATTTAAATAAGAATCTATATAATCATAAAGCAAATAATGGAACTAAAATTTGTATACTTTTTATAATAATCGGTAAAGAAATAAAAAAATAATAAAACTTCAATTATTCATCTAAAACGATCTTTTGAGATGGGATAATGCTTGAAAATCTTCGTTTTACCTCGTTAAAAATAGCTGACTTGCGTGAGAAATGTGATATTTATCAGAGTTCCGCTTTTGGACTTACACTGCTTGAAGAACATGGATGTTTGGTTTGAATGTAATGATACTTCTACCTAGATATATGGCGAGAAAGAAAAAGGTATAATAATTTTCAGTTAAGGTTACACCGAAGTGAAAAAGGTGATTTTCTAAAGTATTGACGTTAGAGGCTAAATTTTTTGCACAGGCATTTTCAGTAACTAAACAAATATGTATTAAATTTGATTCGAATAGCTAATCACATTCTTCATATCTAAATTAATTTATATCGGTTTTATTGGGTATAATCAAAATCTCCCACAGATGTTGAACTACAATTTAAAATTATATTTCTTATTATCTCTGTAAGAAATTAATGGATGTAAATTTACATACAGTGAATAGTTTTTTTAAAAACATTTTTAACACCGCAAAGTGTAAAAATGTTATAAACAGCGCATTATTACATTAATTATGAGCATAATTATAATATTCTTTATTTTCATTATAAAGCTATTTATGTAAACTTATTGAGTTTTAATTTTAAATGTCATTTAAATATGGCATTTTAATCAGGATCATTAGAGCCATTTTTGAGAAAATCAAAATTTTTGAAACATTTTCCATTTAAATGTTAGTTTAGAATGGAGCAATTTTCTTCAACATCTTCATCTTGCATCCTTGAAAGACATTAAACTTAAATTCTAACTTTGGTTTTTGGCCAGCTTCGTTTTTGAGTTCTGCGGTCCATGGGCGTTTCTTTTTTCGTATTCAGGGGGCTTCAAAACGTGTTTCCGGTGGGGTCTCGATATTGGGTTTTTGGGTGGAGTACAGTACTTCTACTTTTCTGGATGGAGTAGAGAAAGTAAAAATTGCCTTAAAATGTTTTTAAAACTGCTGCACGAGTATGCAAATAACAGTATTTAGCAGCTCATGAGTGTTCTCAAGATTTAATGGCACAAAGATCTCTCAAATCTATCTAATCATTTGACAATGTGACAATGAAGAACAATTAGCTGCCTTCCTGCATTATCTGGCCTGCTCTAGAGACATTTAACTGCTCTTGTGTAATTTGCAACGCTAAAAGGTGTTGTTCAGAACGACATGGGTTCGTTCCTATCATGCAGTTACTGTGTCTTTTTTCTTTCTTTTTTATCCATCCAAAGAAGAGTATTAACATTACTACCATTTCCTTGATTTGGCTCTGGGATAAAATACGACAATTGTTCCTTCACCGCTGCAAGCTTTGTCATGAAAATTCAGGTCACCATTTTGAGAAGTTTACATAAAACTGGTGTAAAGTATTACATATTTGTATACTTTTTTCAGCCTTTAAACCATCACCCATTTTGAAGTAAGTGTATGAATGTATTAAGCCAGATTCAAGTTTTTGTTAGCAAGAACTGTAGTTGTATTGATGTGTTGAAATAAATCTGATAAATTGAAATAATTTAAAGTTTAGATCAAAACTTATTAATATCTTCTCAAAAGAAAGATAAAAAAAAGAACGTTGAAAACAATAATCATTTTATATTCAAGCTACATACAAAGAGAGCCAATGAACTAAGAACCAGTTGTGCAGTCTTTACTGGACGTGTGTATGTAATGACAAAATAGACCTACATTAATATTTTTTTGGACGAAGCTTGGTTCCAACTACATAAATATGTGTAGTAACTCTTGTTGGAGCTTCTTCTTTACCTGATTACCCTCCCCTTATATAAGACTTACACCCCATAAGACTCAGGAGCTTGTGCCTAGGGTCAGATGTGTTGTCAGGGAGCAGAGGAATCTATGAATCTCATAGAATGAAGTGGTGGTCAGCCTAGCACCAGATATGAGAGTGAGGAAGAGGATGATATGAAATGTAGGCAAAATCGATAGATGGAAAGATGATGATGGAGCAGTTGGTGGAATGAGTGGTGGGGGAAATTGGAGAACCTGGGGAAAACCTGCCAAGTTGTTGCTTCATCCACCATGTATACTGCAGAACTGTATGCAGTATACCGAGCCATTTTATATGTGTGCTGTCATAAAATAGGCGACTGATTTTGAGTGATTCTCTTAGTGCACTTCAGAGCCTTAGTGAGCTGTACAACTCCCATTCTATTGTACAACTTATCCAGGATGCCCTCCACGTTTTACATGATTCTGGCGTTAACGTAATGGGTGCATGGATTCCTGGTCACATAGGTTTGCTGGGGAATGAAATGGCAGATTTGGCGGTAAAGGCTGCAACCACATAACCCAGTATTACCGTATCTCGTATTACTTTGGCAGACTTTAGGCTTAAAGCGCGGAGAGCGGTGCTGTCATGCTGGCATGAAGAGTGGTCATCTCTCTGCGGTAATAAACTTCGAGAAGTGAAAGAACTTCCAATAAACTGGGTAATTTCTTCTCACACATCTCATGACGAGATGGTTTTGGCTTGGTACGGACTGGCCACTGCAATTTTTCACATGGTTATCTTTTAAATGGGACCCTGCTCTTGTTTGTCAGCTGTACCACAACCTTTTATTAGTCCGTCATGTTCTGCTAGAATGTGTTTCCCTAGCTCACCTTCGAAGCTCTTTAACTGCCTGTCAGAGTTCCAGAGGTATGGCGCACAATAAACAAAAGAGTTTTGAAGTTTTTAGCAACGGCAAACTTAAACTTGAGGATATAGAGCCTTAGTTATCAAAATTGGTACTTTTTTGAATTTTTATAACTTTATTTTAATTCTGGCTTTTGCCCATTTCGTATATCTTCTGCATATTTTCTTTTGTATTGATATGTTTGTTTTATTGTGGAATTTGTCTCTGGCTTTTGCCATGATCCCATTTTTAAGGGTGCTGATGACCAAGTAGTTGAACACCCTTAAACCAAAATCAGATTAAAATTCCTTGCCCTTATGCCTTGCGGTGTTGGGTCTGCCTGGAGAAGTTTAATTCTCTACTCTAAATTGTGTAGTGTTAAGACTTGTTTTATGTGAAGAGATGCAGAATTCGCAGGATGAAATGGTAGTTGCAGTACCAATTTTAAAAATGTATTTAATATACAAGTACTGTGAGTACAGTGATAAATCATATATCAAATTAAAAAGGAAGTACAGTTGATGAAAGTGCCCAAAAAATTAAAAATGTAATTTGTTAGCAATTTTCACCATTTAGCCTCCACATAAACAGTGCGTATCTCTACATAAAAATAGGGGATGTAGTAGGGTAGTTTTCGATACTGGTGAAGTTGTGTATAAGTTTTGTAGGTCCCAGTAGTATGAATATACAAAGTTTTGTTTAGATAGTTGAAAGATTTATGCCGTGATTACGATGAACTTTATGTAACGTGATAGGACGTAATGTGAAGTAAGAAATGTAGATGGTCTATTGGGATGTACTTAACATAATTGTTATTCTTTTAACTCGACAGACATGGAGGATATTTAAAGCAGCTCTCTTTTTCTAATAGAGGTTATGTTTTCCAAAAATGAAAAGAACGAGATTACAAAAATGTGGAGTAAGAAACTTTTTTAAATGATGACTAAAGTGTGGAGATGACCATAACCTTCTTTAGGAGTGAAACAATGGAAACAGAGAAAGAGTTTTGTTGCAAATAGTTACATAGAGAAGCACAATTTATTCCTGCATGGCCTACTTGCTGATTGGTTCAAATTGGTCACATTGCCAAACTCTTACGTTATGTTACGTTCATTTAAGTCACATTTAGTCAAATCATTAAGTCAACCCTAAATAGTTCCATTTAATGTGTTAGACTTTCCCGTTACATCCCATCACGGTAAGTGACATGTTAAGTTCATCGTAATCCCGGCATGAGATAGAGATTAAGAAAGAGTTTGAGATGAAGGTAGTTTAAAAATTTTATTTTTAATTTGTCTGTAGGGGTTTGAAGATAAGGGCAGTGGGCCCTTTTGAAAGTTACAGGATTGCTTGTTTTGGACAGATCCTAGGAGTGCTTATACACAGAAATCTTAATTGCCAACCACATATAATGTACATAACAAAAAAGATAAATAAGGGTTTATACATTATGAAACAGGTTAAGGATAACATGGATATAAAACGCTGAAGCAGGTGTACTTTACATTCATTTGTTCATATATAAAATACGGCATAACACTATGGGGTAACACTACAGCTAAGGAAGTACTAAAAATATTCAAATTACAAAAAGGGCAATTAGAATAATTGGGAAAATAGAAAAAAGACAGTTGTAGGGACTGGTTCAAAAACTACAAAATCCTAACAGTTCCATGTATCTACATTTATGAAAGCTGACTCAGGAGTCTCCGTCTAGGGGATATGTGAATGGCGACCACAAGGTACCAAAGCTGAGCAGAACATTACTTCCACTTACTGGTGTTTTGCTCCTCACTGTAACTTTTCTATCTGACCTTACCTTGGTCATCTCTTGTTCTCTTCCGACCCCGATGCTATTAGGGTTCCTGAGGGCTAGGGAGTCTTTATTTTTCCAACCTCTCCATTTCCCTAATTTCTCTATAAAACCTTAACCCCTAACATGCTGACCTGTCATGCCATGCAATACGTCCTCTGATTGGTAATCAAAGGATATGGTCGGTGAATTTATTTTGATAATTCTCCCGGTCAGGTCGGTGAGACCCGTAAACCAACGACAGGTGTGGTCCTCCAGACATTCTGGGGGTTGTGAGAGAGCGATGTGACCACTAAAACATAAAAATATGGTGCTCTCTAAAAAGCTGTTACTATTACTCTCTTCAATATTATCAGTGAAAAATATTGGAGAGCAAGAGGATTAATGACTTCATTGTCGGAAATCCAGCATTAGCTAACAACATTAATTATTCTTTAAAAATGTTATAACCAATATCAAAATTCCAATCGGACATTTTAGTACCCATATTCTTAACTACATTGGAAAAGAAGTTCAGATTTTTGTGGGCGAAGATTTTGAGTATCAGAAAATAACAAATAAATTGTTTCCAAGAAAAATGAGTTCAAAGTTTATTCACACACTCCCTCATTAACCTCTATGGAGACATATCTCCCCCCGTCCCACCATCTGAATCTGTTCATCAATTTGTATAAGATTGACGTACTGATCTTGCTTTTCGCATTCCAAAATAGAGTAATTCAGTTTGTGATTTTAAAATATACCTAACATACAGTGTTTACAAACACATGGTCTGTTCATAGAAATAAAAGCAGAGTATCTATTGCCTTTTTTTTTCTACAAATAAAAAAGTAATATTACACTCGATATATATATCAATAATTACACCCAAAACATGCCAAGATATTATAAGTATTTCACCTTAAAATTAATCTAAATTCCTATTTAATTCGAATAATTTCATAAAAGCAGTGAATTATTTTAAAAGCAAGATCACATACACACGATCAGTTTGTAAACAGAAATACGCCAAGTCAAAGAGAAGTATGGGAAATAGCTTTAGAAATGAACAAATGACTAACGAAAAACACTGCCCTCTAGGGAATTTATTTGAGAACTTGTTCAACTACGCTACGGTGAATCCTTAGCACCTTTTTAAAAAATGTTTCCCAAACGTCCATGAAATGGAAGGTGTAGACACACACATTTAAAAGGCGGAGATACACGGCTTGAAAAATGGCGTTAAAAATATATGTCCCCCCCCCCTAGGGGGATTAGAACTTTACAGATATATTCTTTAAAGTACGGTGCTTTTCTTTGCAATAAAAATACAGATGTTTTTGGCCAAACAGGCTAAAATAGCACTTCAGTATTTCCTTAAAAATAGAAGATCTGCAATTGTCGCGACTCTTAGACCAAATGTACTGAATATGGTAATATTCTTGTAGAAGTTGATGGCGAAGTCAGGTTTCTCGTTGTCGAGACGTAAAGCTTTCAGCATCATTGAAACGTGGGACTGACTCATTTTACTAAATGATCTCCTTTTAGTCAGCCGTTCCTTTGTCACGGTCTTCTTGTAACAAAGCGATAATGAGAACTGGAAATACAACAGAGAAGCAGCAGCGCGACTCTGAAGATTTCAAAGTTTCTGATACCTTCTCCGTTACGCTATTGTATCTGTGTCAAAAGACTTTGAAGCTATTCGAGAATTAAAATGGCTTACTCTTTTCCTTTCGCTCCTGAAGGTAGAAACACGGGATATGCGTGTATTTTATAGCAATCAATTTATGGGTATCAATTTTCTGTTTTAGTAAAAACCTTTATACCTCCTCAACATCCCCAAGTTGCTTTGTTTCAGAAACCAAAGAGCTTGTCATCGCATGGTTCAAAAGAAAGTTTTCCTGAGGATATGAGCTGAACCGATTTGTGGCCATATCGGCGAGTTGCCTTACTGAATTCAGACGCGAGACTTGCCGTTTGAGCGAAGTACATATGTATTCCACACAAATAGATTTGAAACGTCCTGAATCAAAACAGGAAGGAAAAAAACTTGTTTTCTCAGAAAAAGGTCTGTGAACAGAATAACTAAAAATCAAGAAAATTAGTAATAACATAATTTCTGCAAATTTTTATCTCTATTAGCATAACAAGATAGTGGGGAAAAATGTTTGTAAGAATATTAGTACATGAGTGTAGAAAGTCGTGTGAGTGCAACACATTAGATTTTTAAACTTAGGTTTATTGTTGCAGCCGTGACTGCGATGTTTACAGTTCGAAGTTACCTGTATCAATCCCTTACGCTCTCCGTACTATCCACACATACTCGCACACATTGCAAGCAAAAGGATATTTGTCCTAGCTCAAGTGTTAGAACTATTTATACAAATGTCTATTCGATTAACATACAGTTTGTTCTCCAGCTCATAGTCCCTGGCAGGAATGCAGCCGGTCAGTATGTGAGTAAACAATTCCAGATAGTCAATTATCTGAAGCAGGAGTGGTTCTTCTAATCACGTTTACGATAATGGAATGCGAATTCACGCTAGATTAAACAAAAGAACTCGTTAAAAATAACACAATTTAAATATTTTCAGTTCATGCATTATATTTAGCTCATAAAACGTAAATTATATTTTCAACTACTCCGTCTTTTTCCCTCTGATCATTGTCTGCCTTTTCTATAACAATAGGTCACGTGTTACATTTAAGTATTCCTTTTACCTTGGCCCATACTTGTTCTGTAGCATTGAGATCACACGTGTGGGGGCAAGTAAACGGCTGTGGCCCAACAAAACCAAAAATGTGTACGCTTTAAGAGCCTCTTTAGGTTTATTTGATACATTCATCCTATAAAGATCTGCTTTACATATAGAACTGTCACTCTGAGTCCATTTGTTCTACAACCACAGCATCATAGCAGATCTCAACACTCCTAGGCAGAGGATTATCTGCTTCTACATCACTTTTACCATTACTTCCGACATTAAACTAGCGACAAGTACGATTTTACCACTGAAATTAAGAGAAATTAGCAGAGAGTCAACATATAACATTGGAGTTAAATTGGCAGCGTCACCAGCAGATCAACGTTTGCTCGGAAGTTTACAAACACAGATTACACTACGTGGAATGTCTCTCCTCTCCCCTTCACTTCCCTTATACCATATTGTTAAGAATAGTCTATGCAAGAGTGAGTAAAGAAAGTCATGTGAGAGTAATACTCAGATTTTATAACTATCATAGCTATAATCCCTCTAGTCATGAGGATTTCATACTTTTCTGTAGATTTTCGTCTGTTTCAGAAAAAATGGCAAGGCGGCTATAATCCTGTACTTATCCCTCACAGCTTCCTTGTGAAAGGGCTGGATTTTCCTTCCATGCAATATACCACGTCCTTCCGGTGAAACCAGCGAGAGCCTGTAAGCTGCTAACATATTATTTCGTTTAAAGCAGAGCTATATGAGTTTACCATCATAGTAGCCTTTTACAATATTAATTTTAATACAGCTAAAAATGTCTAATGTGCTGCAGTCACTGACTTTCTCTACCCTTGTACTATTCTACCAACTCTTACTCCTTTATCTTCTTCACGTTAGTCTAGATGAACATTTGCAGAAATTACCTTACTGGTAATTGGGAATACAGTAGGCTTTAGCGGTGGTCAATTTTGTTATAGCTGGTCGTTATATGAAGGCTTTGAGTTTCCATTCCCTTTGCACGACCCAGAGATAAAACGTGAATAACGACCTTCCATTTGAGAAAATGCACTTGAATATAACATGTGTGGTTTATCGAGATCTACATCTTTTGTGTAGTAAGATTAGGTCTATCTCTTAGGATTTACCAGTTATGGAAAATTCATCAACGGTAAATAGAACTACATAGGCTATAGCCACAAAATTCAAAATATCCATTTTATTTGCCATAAAAATATCTTAAACATATGGCATTTTAATCAAAATAGTTAGCTATTTTTGAGATCAAAATTTTCTAAACATTTTCCATGCTAGGGTTAGTTTAGGGTGGATGGTTTCTTCAAAATCTTTGTGTCATTCTTCAAAGATATTAAACTTAAATACCTTCTTTGGTTTTATCCAACTATTGGTTTTTGTGTGATGCTGTGCGCGCGCACACACACATACACACACACATAAATGCAAGCATGTAGTATTCATATGGAATGGGGCATGCATTTAAACACACACACACACACACACACACACACACACAGAATTCAACGAAAAGAAGTCGAAGACTCTAGTCATATCAAGAAAGCGAACGGACAATTGGGACGTCAATATCTACTTAAACAACAAGAAGCTTAACTAAACTGAAGAAATAAAATACCTGGGCATATGGTTTGACAGTAAATTTAACTTCAATGCACACATAGACCACACTGCAGGGAAATCAATCACACTCATCCACATGTTATCACGGACAGCTAAACTACAATGGGGATTAGGACACAAAGCACTAAAAACAATATACGAAGGAGCTATAGTCCCAATAATGACATATCGCTCACCAGTGTGGATAGACGCTATAAGAAAAATAAAAAATCTAACAAAATATAAAAGGATACAAAGATTGATTAATATAAAAATTGCTAAAGCCTACCGTCCTATCTCATACGAGGCATCATGCGTAGTAGCAGGCGTTCCACCCTTACAAATAATCATAGAACAATATGTAAGAACCTACCTGGCAACAAAAGTCAACAATCAAGAATATGACGCACCGCTGGAATTCAGGTATTGGAGACACCCTGCGGAAATACCCCTAATAGATGAGGTAGATAACAACAATGAATATGCAGTTGAAATGTACACCGATGGTAGCAAAACTGGTGATAAAGTTGGGGCAGCAGGGATCATCTTCATCCATGGCAACCTGGCATATAAATTAAAGTTCAAGTTGCATCCACGATACACGAATAACCAGGCTGAACAACTGGCAATATTAAAAACACTTAAAAAACTAGATGAGCTTGGATATGGAGAATGCGATGAAAAACGAGCTGCATTATTCACAGACAGTAAGATAACTCTAGATCTGCTCAGGAACAACATAAAACATAACCAGCTGATAGAAGCAATCAAAAGCAAAATCCTTGAACTTTCAAAATCAAAGTGGACACTACATTTCGGCTGGGTGAAAGGACATGCGGGAATACACGGAAATGAACTTGTGGACAGACTAGCAAAATAAGCTGCCGCGGAAGACACTGAAATAATATATGACAAAGTATCAAAAGAAGCTATAGTAACTAGAGAGAAAGAAACTGGACTCGAAGAATGGCAACAACAATGGACAACATCAAGGAAAGGAGCAGTAACCAAAGAATATTTCCCATCCGTGAGAAGAAGATTAAAGCAACGGTTACCAATATCTCCGGAGTTCACAGCAATGATAACAGGACATGGAAAGCTAAGATCATATCGTCACAGGTTTGGATTTTTAGATAACCCAATGTGCAAATGTGAAGAAGAGGACCAAACAGTAAACCACATTATATTTCGACGCAAAATACTAAACAACCAGAGAAACGACATGATTAGGAAAATACAAAGTAAAGGTGCTACTTGGCCCATAAACAAAGAAGAACTTGGAAACAATTTCATACAACCTTTCGCTAACTTCATTAATGCTATAAAAATTCACAGAAATAGAATGACTTAAGTCCAAATATATATATAATATATATAATATAATTATATATATAATTTCCACTCCTTACCAAGATTGCAACCAGTATCATTGTCCAAACACATTTCAATACTCTACTGCTGTTACGAGTATAATTATATTTGCCTTTCACTATATGATAAGTACTAGATTTATGATTTGTAAAATAGCATTAGGTTAAAGAAATAAGGTCAAATAAAATAAAATAGCATTAAACAACAAACATCAAATAAAAAAAACTGTAAATATGCACAATAGAGAAGTATTCAATTAGACTAAGGTAGGTAAAAAATTAGAGGTAAATAAAAGTGCAAATGTTCAAATAAAACATCAACAATATATACATGTATAGAAATGTATGAAAATTGTATGTAAATAAATAAATAAATAAATGCAAGCATGTAGTATTCATACGGAATGGGGCATGCTATTAACACAGACACAGACACACACACAGACACACACACACACACACACACACACACACACACACACACACACACACACGAGTGTGCGGAACTTTTTCTGCTTTTTTGTTTCGGGGGTCTCAAAACATATATTTCCGGTGAAATCTCGACATCGAATTTTTGGGTGGAATACAATACTTCCTCTATTTACCAGTAGAGAAAGTAAAAATGTTGTGTTTCTTCCGACGCAGATGTTTAAATGTTAAATTCTGTGAGTACATAATTATTTCCCCTTTGGTTCTTTGGTGACCTCGGTCTATCTCAGCGTCTGCACGCAAACCTCCATTCTCTAGGGGAATAGCGATAAAGGGTAATTGTGGAATATTAGCCCTGGCATAACACTAATTAGTAAAGATAACGCATTGAACTTTTATTTCCCGTAACTCTGTGCACTACTCGTCTTTCTGCTGTTCAAAGCCTCCTCGGCAACGTGAATTTTCACGATTGCAGATTTCACCACGTAACATAAATCTTAATTTATTTTACAATTAATTTCAAAAGATATTTTAAAACCCTCTCTTTAACATGTAGCCATACTAAATTTATGAAATAACATTTTACTTTTTTCCTTTTCCTTCGAATAAGCTGACTGGAATCTCGGAGATTAATAGGAATTAGCAAAAATTCACCTTAGAGCCTTGACATCTGTTTCAATTAGGAGTGTTACCATGACTGACTTCGAATAAAGAGCTGTTTGTTATTGTAGTTTGCTTGAAAATTCATCTTACAATCATCATCATCATCATCATCATCATCCTTCCAGATATTGGAGTATTTACCTTCTGCACTTACTGACATCATTTGAAGGATTGACCGGTTCTCCGAGGTAGACAGAGAATAGCGGAAGGCGAGGCCTGGTAGCTAATCACTGAGGCAGTGGAAAGGGCTAAGCTACGCTGTTGGGGAAGTGACAGAATGTACCGGTTCTCCCCATCTATGGTCTATGTCTTCAAGGAAAAATAGTTTGAAGCCAAGCTAGTTAAATATGTTTACTAACAATTTATCAATAATACAAATTTTACTACAGAAAGAATATTTCCCACAAAATGTCATTTTCTAATTATCTTCATTAGTTTCCATATTAAGTCGGAAGCAGAGGAGAGTTTCAATTTGGAGATATCTATTGATTTTGATACTATCTTGTCTTTTTTCTCTCCACTTCTAATTATTCTATCATATTTTCAATAAATGCATAATAACAACAGTAATAACAATGCTAGGGTTTCATTATGTTCTTAATTACTTATTACTAATGAAGTACTGTCTGTCAGTGTTGCAGGTCTTGTTAGCGGATCTAACTCCTCAGTCTGATAATTAGCAGATTCTGTGTTGTATCAAAGCCCCCTCCGATTACCGAACCCTACACAGCGAAACTCACGTTTCTGTATTGTTTGTTCGCTAATAAGCAAGGCACGTCACCGGTGGAACAACAGACAGTAGTGCGGTATACACTTAACACTTTACAGGGAACAATGCCGCAAGAAAATATCAAGAAGAATTGAGATTTAAATGTTCAGCCATTCCGGAACAACTTAAGACTAAGGGGGAGTAAATTACCTCCATAATAATTTAATAAATTTAGGATATTCTTTCGCAATGGAGTCGTTGGATGCTTCAAAGGTGCTATCTTATACAGGATACCAAAACATCTTTTCAGTTATTTTAAACACTTCTTCCTTGTTTAAAAGCACAACACTTTATTGCATTTGAGAAAAATATGATGTGATGCACTCATTTCTATACAAGCTAATTTTGAAAACGTTTATTCGTACATCTACTTCATCTTAATAGAGATCGGAGTTTCTAGAAATGGTTCTATGTATATTGGATTAGGGGGATACAGGCTCTCTTTTAATATTTGGTGTGATATTCATTGTTATTGGTGACTTATTACTTTTTTTAAATACGAAGCCAGTTAACTCGTTCTTTTCTTTCTCTCTTGGTCAAGCCAAGGGAGCAGAATTACAAAGTCATTACCTGGCGACCAGCACTTGAAAGGTTTGACTACTGTATTCCCATATTCTCCTTGAACTTACAACAAACATGCAGTAAGACAGTTCTTACAAATGTTTATATCGATTAACGTGGAGGAGGAGGAGGAGAAAGAAGCATTTGTGCTAGTAATATGTACAAGAGTAAAGAAAATCATGGTAGTTGCAACACTAAGATTCTTTTTTCAATGCCCATATCTCAGGGCCAAATGTTGGTTATTATGCCATATGTTGAAAAATTTTCATAACCAATTACATGTACATATATGTAAAATTTTCAGGGAATAGACTCTATAACCACAAAAACGTAGATCTCGTTAAAGCACACAACTGAGGTGAAATAAAAAAGGTTTAGAGGAGCTAAGTATTTCTGATATAATTCTTGTTTTGAATTTTCAAATACTTAAACTTCTCTCAAATAGGAAGTCGTTATTCGTATTTTTTATGTTCTGGTTAGACAAAAAGAATGGAATTAATGCAATTAATCTTCACCTTTGGTCTGTTGTATTCTCATACGCTTATTGAACCCATAAGAAAATATACAATAAGACAATTTCTAGAAAACTTTTATCCTGATTAACATGAAGTAGATATAAGAATATAAGCTTATGCGTATAATTTATTGAAGAGTAGAGAAAGGCATGTGAGCGCAACAAGGTATTCAAGTATTTTTATTTTGCATACGAAATTTGTGCAAATTGCTAAGGAAACCTCAAGGTAGCGACCATGCATACCGCCCAAAGTATGCGAGTAGTATTTAACTCTGGCACATATGGGGATAAAAGGTGTTAATTATTTAATTTAGTACCCAGGGATCTATTTGTTACAAACCTCTTAATATGTGCTAAATAATACCTTGAATATCTTTTGGGCTGTCGATTTTGTGTGGCAAAAGCTTAGCTTGGCCACAAAAATGTTCAAAAACAGTAATAATATAACACGCTTGCGTCACGGCTATTCGGTAAACATACTGTGACGCCGGGCTCGGCGCACATCAAAGGACGGAGCCGAGCTACTTCACACCATATACCTACCGGGCCGCGAACGGGCAGATGCGTTCATGGTCAGGCTGCCTTGCGCAACTGTGTGTGTATGTGACTAACAACAAAAGGGGCTTTCTCCGAAGCCTTCGAGACAAATCCAGCCGCGTCACCGTCGGCACGTTTGTGGAGTTCGAGAGCGGTCCGCGTGACATCATCCCCACTATATAAGGAGGCCAGGAACAGCAGTGATTTAGTTGCAGACAGCTATGCCTGCATGTCGTCGCGAAAGATGCCTCAGTAGCCATAAAGAAGATTCTAACATGCGTCGAGGGATTGTAACGTCGTAGTGAGGGTAAGAGAGACAGAGAAAGTAAAGAAAGAAACTGAAAGGACTGAGCAGGGATATGGGAGATAAAAGTTGAGTTGTAACAGCATAGAAGACTGCAGACTGTGTTAATGGCGAGAAGAAAATTGTACTTGTGATAAAACTTTAAAGATAAAAGTGAACTGGATTTTGCCGTTTAGTTACACAACATAGGAAGACTAAAGACAATCGTAAGGCAATGTAAATGAACTCGCTGAGGTTTTATTTCTACAAAATAAGTCATTATAATAAATGGTAAGTCGTTATACGGGTTCTCTTTGCTACACAGTAGAACCCAGAGTCGCCAGGGAAGCTAAGCCGGAAGAGGGGCACTAAAATCCTTACCTTATAATAGATGCTTGAAAACTTCGCCTGCTCCCAAAGAGACATCAGGATCAGAATGTTGCGTTCCGCCTTTGAAACAATTACATAAATACACATAATTCTGTTATGCAACACCTCACGGGTAAACTTAAATGTGTGTGTTGGAAAATAATTTCTCAAATTCCGTACACATGACACTCTCCAGCTGCGTGCATTTTGCAAATGCAGAAACAAAATGCTGCCAATATAGGAACAACAAACTCTGCCAGCGATGGCAAACGACAAACGTCATACCAAAGCACACGAATCTCCGGTTAATTATTAAACACAAAAGCATGTGAGTGTTATAAATAATTCTGCTTCCTATCTTCTTTATGTGTACGTCACAGAAATGTATTTGACCGAATCACATCGTTTCATTTGAAATGATCAGTGTGAAATCGACCATACTGTCGATATTCTTTTGTTTTTCAATTGTGTGCTCAACTTAGGTTAGTTTTGTAAATTACTGGTTCAAATTAATAGTTTGGTACCAGAATAAGCATACAAAGTATAAAGTTACCTTCTTTGTGTTTTTCTTTCCAAAACTATGCACCTTTTAAAAGAAAATGTTTCATGTACAGCACCCCAACGGTGAAAACACCTAATTGATTGGGTAGAAATCCAAAGACTAAACGACCAATCTTCCAGATATTACCAAGATAGCTTTAATATGACATAGGTGATAGGTATAATAAGTAGCCAGAAGCTTTGTAAGGAAAACACGACTTATTTCCATATTTACTATCACCGATTAATTTGTTTCGGCCAGTAGTGGCGCTTTAGCGCAATTCGTGAAGTTCATACTGAAAAATTGCCAACGTTTGAGCAAACCATACCGCGAGGTAGAAGTAACAGAACTAGCAGCAACGAAACCAAAGGGTTCTGTGGCTGCGAAATTTGGCTAGGTTAAGTGTGCATGTGTATATGTGTGTATGTGTGTGTTGTAAATTGGATTTCGACAAGTAGGGTTAAGTGGTTCCATTTTGGCCTAATTTCATTTCTATGAATTCCGAGTTTCCCTACAGATACCACTGTACATACGTTCTACAAAACACACAAACAAAATCTGCCAACATAAGCCTAACAAATACCGCCAAATAACAACCTCCGTGACAAAGCACGCGAGCGTGCGTTCTTACGTGTTTTATTCACTATTTATATTTGATTACATTCCGATGCACAGGATGATAGGTTGGCTCCCATCGCGCATGATCAATAAAGGGGAAAATGGCCATGTTTGTTGTCCTTGCAGGAATATTTTCCTGTATGAGAAAACTTCCTAAAGAGGGTGTGTGAGCGAGTTCCAAGCTCTGTAAGAGACAGCAAATCCAAACAATACCCCTAAGTATAACTATGATATAATTTTCATTGTTATTTTTCTCGAGAAAGCTGGTATCCCAAAATAGCCTTTGATTCAAATGGTTAACTTGTGGATTACACGGATGTGGTTAGTTTGGCAGTTTCCTCCGCACATGCGCAGTATTAACATTGAGCAATATATTGTCCATGGTTTTATTACTTAAGAAAAATGTCTTAGATTTGGCGTTTGGGTGGTATAGAGCTATCTTAGGTATTCATATCTCCTCTTAGAGCCATTGGTATATGCATTTTCCCTCCCTAAATTGATATATTTTACCAAGTTAAGCAGAAGGTAGTTATGGAAATATCAAAAACATGGAAAAGAAACCATATTGACATACTCATTTCAGAAACTAGAAACTTCAGATTTAACATCAAAACGGACCCCCTGAGGTGTAGCATTATAGGGGTACATTTACCATCCTATTTAATTTGTACCAGCGTGTTTAGTAACGCGTTTAAGTGAGTAAATTATACAAACAAAATGCATTTTGTAAGCGTCATCTTTAATTTAAAATATAGTAGCTACAGTAAATATAGTATAAATATCTGTATGTTATACCAAGGTGGGTGCATTTTTTCCCTTCAAATATGAAATACGTTGTCAATATTCACCACCATGTAGGACGTACTGACAGTGAAGTTGCTGTAATTTGTATTGACACCGAAATTATTCATCTACTCTCCGCTTTTTCAATGTATATCTTCAGCCCGTTTTGAGAAATATAGGCAAGGAACACGATCACTTCAAACAAGGTAATACTGATACTTCACTTAATAACCACTAAAATGATCTGAGATGAATGGTTGAGGCTACCCATATCGTACACTTTTAGTTCAATTTTTTTCCCCACTGGTTCCTTCTGCAGGAGTGTCACCAGGTGAAATGCTTACGTTTTTAATTTCCTGTTGCATTTCTGGCAACGCGGAAGCCTTAGCTTCTGCAATTTGTTTATCAAATTTGGCAGATAGTGATGCCCTCTGGTTAGAATTTCCATCCCCTTCACTTTGGAACGTCTTCTTGGGTTGTTTTGACCAGGATTCAGTGGAGCCGAAAATCCTCGAATGTGTGGTTTTATCATCTGATTCAACTTTGGGGTACATTGGTGGAGCAAGGCTTAAGTCTCGGTACCTATTGGCCGTGTCTCCAAAAATGCGAGTGTGCGTGTCTTCCTTCTTAAATCTTGCAGCTTCCCGCTCTTTATTTCGGTTCGATGCTGTATACAGTGTTTTGCAAGGGGGCTTGAAGGGCTTATGGTCCCCTTTTGGCTCCACAGTAGGACTACTTATCCACGGTGCTTTGTCATTAGTACCAAAAGAGCCAAATAAACGATTATGAGACCCTTCTTTGGGATTATTGCTTTGTCTTCCAGGCGTGTTGGCCATTCGCGAATATAAATCGCTTTTCCGTTTCTGAAGGTTGTTTTTTGAAGCCTGTGAACCCTTTGTTTCTTTCCCCTGGTCGATCACATTCTGTTCATTGCTGCTCCCAATGTTTGCCTCATCTTTATGGGATTCTGTAGCTCTAGAAGTTTCTTGATCTCCAGTATTAGTACAGCTTTGGTCTGCTGCAAAACTGCTACGAACTATAGGTGATCTTGGACTAGCCGTTTGCGTCTCTCCTGCGACTGCATCCTTCTCATCTGTATGTTCTAAGCCAAATATCCTGCTATGCGTGTCTTCGTCTGGAAAGTTTGCATTCCCTGGTTCATGAAGTCCATCATACCGCACATCTGCAGCACCACTGCCTACATCATTTGTGTCGCTTACATTTGAGTGCCTATTCCTTGAATGTTGGTTCCCGGTAGCATTCTGCTCTCCGCCTCCAAATATCCTGGAGTAAGTTGTTCCACGTAACTTATTCTGCAAATCTCTAGCTTCAAATGGATTTGGCATCTCGGTTTATTTACTTAGTTTATCTATCGACTTCTTCGGAGTTTCTTTTATTCGAAATTACGGAAAAAATAAGCGAAAATATAAAACCCCTTATGCATACAGATGTATAAAATCAGATGTGTATAAAACGAACTGTTTTGTGCAGCATTGTCAATGAATTAACAGCTGAACAAAGCATTTGGGAAAACAAAACAAGACTATGTGCTGTTGCAAAGCAAAACGTTTTATGAGAGAGAGTTCGCACATTCGTGCACGTGGGTTATGGGTTGTTTATTCTTCTTTGGCATATTCCATTATAGACTTTGTTCTATTTCTGCAAAACGACTGGCTTCCATGATTAATTATGAAGACGAACTGTTATATCTATAATATTTGGAGGAGCTGAAACGTTATTCTTTGGAAATATTTACGCAGAGGCATTCAACGCTCTCAGTGAAACTCAATTCCAGGCAATATTTCGCCTAAATTAAAATCCTCTACTATATATTGCGGAAGAATTGCATGAAAGGTTAGACTTTCCTACTGATAGAAATTTTCCAGTGTCTCCTATGAATCGCATTCTAACAATTTTAGAGTTTTGTGCTACAGGTGCCTTTGGAACATTAATTGGTGATGCTTCATGTGTGTACAAGAAAGTGTTTAGAATAGTGCACTATTTGTTGTAACAGCTTCTATGAGCTGCCGATATACTAATATTCGTGGTGAACAAAGGACGGTGACAATGATCTTCCAGGTAATAAGTGCAATTGATTGTACACGTATATATGTATGTATACAAATAAAATCTGCAGGCGGAAATTTTGCAGATAGTATACTTATCTATTAATTTTCAGTCTGTCAGTTATAATTTATTAATACCTGTCACTGGCTAGATGGCCAGGCTTCGTGCATTACAACACAATTTTTCAGGAACTCCACCATAATACCGATGTCCCACGCTCCAAAATTTTGGTCCAAATACTGTGTCCAACAAAGTGCATCGTGAGACATAGAAAGTTGGATGCCATCTTGTATGTTTTGGATCCAACACGATTGAGGGCCTGTATTAGGATCTCCGGTTAAGGTTTCGGTTAACAGTTAACTTGAAGTTACACCCAGATGTCAGTATTACGACTTTCGGTTAAGGGCTAACTGAGAGTTATTTCTGGAGGTACACTAACCGCAACTTCAAGTAGGGGTTAGTACGTTAACTTGGAGTTTACTCGTGTTTCACACACAAAAATGGCGTACCTCCTATCACAATTGTATGTCCACAGCGACTCTGAAGATGAAATGCTGGCTCATTATTTATTTAATACAAGAGCGAGGAGATTCAGAACGCGCAAAGATAATTTCGAGGAGTGAACGTGGAAGAGTTCCAACAAATATACAGGTTATCAAAAGCTTCGACATCCGGAATTTTAGCGGAAATAAGGCCTCGAATAGAATTTACGACAGAATGTCAGTTTTCAGCACGTATATAACATTATACCAGCATATTTGTATATTCCCGACATTCTTAAAATGAAATAAATTAAACCAACATAAATTGTAGGTATTTCTTGATGGGCATTAGGTTAGGGAAATATAATTCTAGAGCCAAGTAAGTGTAGTGGATTGACAAACAATACGATGTTTTGTGCGATTTTCATTACATCAGCACCACGTTTTAACTAACGCAAATGTAATAAACGGAGCATGGCAAATTACACATTTTGCGAACAGAAAATACACGAAAAACTATACAATATGTAGGTACACAAGTTCAAAAACACGCGGAACAAGATCGTTATCTTTAAGTAACGTTGCATGTTATTCATTATGGGCAGAACGATTACCTTTTAAATAGTAAAGGTTGCATTATAATATTCATTGTGGACACAACGATTTTGCGCTTCTTCAAAGCACTTCAAGGCTCTGAATGAATAGTGAATAAAACAGAAGCTATTTTTAGGTTATCCAATGTGTACAAATCTTCAAACCATCCCAAACATCTGTGATGTGCTTTACCCACGAGATAGCATTGCAAACACAGCAAAAGCCTAGTGAAAAATGTTACCAACTGCTCTCAGGGCATCATAATCTTCAGGGTAACAAACTTTTCATCCATCAACATGAGAATAGCCAATCAGCGCCAATAACCTAACAATATGGCGGACTGCGCATGCGTGTATGCGTTTCTGTGTTGCGTTTGTGGGTTTTACAGAACTTGCAACATTACAGAAATGAAAAACCGGACTCCGGAGGCTATTGTCCCTCATCTAATCGTTTGAACGCTTGCAGTTTTTGTTTTTATGAAATGAGTTGAACTCTCTGGTCCATGCATACGAAGATTAAAACTATTACAATTATTACTTACTTTTTTGCGCTATAATAGATCGTTAATATTTGTATCCTGGTGTAATTTTGTGTTCGACACGATGTAAATAGTTGAGACATAAATCCTCGTCAGTTCGTAGAAACTTGCGATAGTTTTCCGGATCTTCTAACCTCAATTCGGGCGACTTACAATTATAAGTACTTTATGTCCCGGGGTCTAAGTAACCTTTAGATGGTAATTATTATTTATTTATGCCAACAAGGTTACTGCCCTTGGGGTATTTATCTCTGATGTGAGATTCCCTTGTGGTTAACCGGGAAAAAGTACGAATCAGCTGGGGAATTTAATGTCGTACTGGCAAGTTGGCCATGGTAGCTTAATGGTTAGAACAGCCGCTCGATAAGCGGAAGATCCGTGGTTCAACCTCTTAAACATTGCCCACACACGGCTTGTGTGTTTAAAAACACTAGCAGTAAGCTCGTTGGCATACATAAATAATATATGAAGAAGTTCGCAAACGGTCCGTATAACGTCATCCTCGCTACATAAGGAAGCGAGGCAGTAGCAGAAGAGACAATTACAGTTACAGACATGAGTCTGTCAGTGGTCAGTGAGTGCGAGACAGCTGTACGAGTGTCGTAAGAGGTACGTCACGTCAAAGTGAAGATGATTTAACGAGCGTCGAGTTAGTGTGTGGTAGAGAAGATGAAGAAAGACAGTGAAAGGAGTGAGTTAAGGCTAAGAGAATAAAACAGTTGAGAGTTGTAATATAACGAAAGACTGTGGATTTTGTTAACCTCAGTAAAGGAGAATCGTGTATTAGAAATAAAACTTTAGAAGAAAAAGAAGATGAAAAAAGTAACTGGACTGATTTTGTCGTTTTTGTCACACTGGTGTCAGGAGTGGATTTCGTCGAATTGCCATTTTGTTACAGTTATCTCAGTTATCCAGAAATATTTTGTATGAAAGGTGAGAGTGAATGGAGAAAGGCATGTGAATACGGCACATCAAATTTTTAAGTGAAACTTTTAATTTGGAAACTCTTTACTAATTAAAAATATAAATAAAAATAGTTATACACCATTACTTGTGCTTCAAACTGTAATTACCCCCAGGGTAAAAGGTTTTAAAAAGTAATTCAACGACTGAACTTCTACCACGCCAAGCAAAAGCAAGCGTTTGTTAGAATAGAAGGAAATGAACGTAACGCTTGGATTATAATAAATAGAAAGGAGATACCCCAAAATAATTACTGTTTTGTATCATTATCTCCCAAGTCCGTAAGCAATTTGCTTTAGCTGCAAATACGTGAGCATCGCTCTCTTGTTATTTCTCCAAACACCCCTCGAGTGCGCAGATCAAAGAAACGTATAGTTGCATCGCTGAGAAGAACCAAAACCCATTTTCTCCTAAAAACGGCTGTTTGTAATACATAGGTCTGCTGGAGCCATTATTATTAGTATGTTGCTGGTCGTGCTAAAAGCGTTGCCTTTCCTATGCTTCTTTGTGGAAAATTTAATTAAGAATAATGTTGAAACCGCAGTGCAGCTGGTAATTACTAAAATGTAATTATTATTCTCTTTAAAAGCTATACCAAGATCCTTTTTTATCAGTGAAATGGCTCAGGTGACTACAGAAAGATGGTTTACTCTGCGAGAACTAGCAGAAATACACTTTGGTGCCTCTGTTCTGTAGTCAAACAAGAAAACACTGAAAATGTGTATAAGATTTCATTAAGTGCCTTGTTTTTATCTTCTACATTACTGCTATATTTTTATTTTCTCTACTATATATATTAAGTAGAGGAAGTATTGTTTTTCCACCCAAAAATTCGATGTCGAGATTTTACCGGAAACTATACACCCTGAATAGAAATAAAAAAGAAATAATCATAATCATCATCATAATCATAATAAGTTTTAGAAAAAGGTCCGCCCGCGTGTCTGTCAGTATGTGGGTAGCATAATTCAAAACCAAAAAGTCGGTTAGAAACCAAATTTTGTGTTCAAAATCTTCGTGTCACATCCTTGATAGATTTTAAAGAAAATTCCTGCCCCCTGAACTGCCCCCTGAACTGCCCCCTGAACAACCCTTTACATGTAAAATGTTTTGATTTTCTCGAAAATGACTAACGGTTTTGATTAAAATGCCATATGTTTAAAATATTTTTATGACAAATGAAATGTATATTTCGAATTTTTTCGCTATAGCCCATGTAGTTCTATTTACTCTGAAAGACTTTTGTATAACTGGTAAACCGTAAGCGATACACCAAATCTTACTATAAAAGAAACGTAGATCTTGCTAAAACACATAATTTATGTCTAAATATTTTTTTTTTTGTACAGTGAACAATTTCGGAGATTATTCCTTGTTATTTGTAAGAATTTTGGAAAACAAAATTACGCCAAATGGAACATCGTTATTCATTTTTTATGTTAGTCGCCCTAAGAGAACGGAATCTCAAAGCTTTAAAAGATCTGACTATACCCATTCGTATACCCATTTTGCTCTTGCACCTACAAGGAAATAAAGAACAGCATAATTTTTGCAAATTTTTATCTTAACTAACAAGAATAAGATATAGGAATGAGGGTTTGTAAGGCTCGTGTTACCCTTGTAAACAGAAACATTTCCACCAGGATTTAGGAGCAGCTATGCTTGTCCTAGATTCGAGTGTTGCATTCCATTGTTGTGTGTTGACAGTATTACGGAAACATGTTCCATTAGGGAAATTCAACGTCTTCTGTAGAAAAGGCTCGTTTGGGAAAATGTACACTGATCATGCTTTGCAAATAGCTATAGGCAAGCACGGTAGCCTGAGGAACTGTGTTGACTTTGTAAATAATGTTGTAGGAAGACAACCTAATGAATTTTTAGTTGAAAAACGCAAATAGAGCAACATAATTAAGAATATGAATGGTACTGTAGAAGAAATTTGTTATTTGAAGAGTTAAACACGTGGAAGTTGAATAAAATTACCTGAGATTCACCTTACAGCACTTTCTGAGTACAAAGATCCAAGGGTGAACAGTTAATCAATAGATCGACTATTTATTATTTGGTACAAATAATTTCACCGTGTATGGAGAAAAGGTTCAGTAAGGTTGCGCCATTCAGAAAATGTAATGGCGATTTGCTATTTTATATGTATAGCGAACATAGACACCCTGTGTCTATGATTAAAGTTGTAGTCAATTTGTGTAGTGTTGTAGACAGATGTAATGCTTCCAAACAATCACGCCCCAGGCTTCGTCTGTAAACATGTCACCTTTATCTCCCAGTGTAACACAGGTGGGTCCATCGACCAACACCACCGCATGAGTTAAACATCGTCAACAGCCATTCACCGAACAGAATAACGATTTCCAATATATATTCTCGTCCCGAACTCGTTCTCAATCTCTATTATCCACTTCAACACTATTGGTCAGCTATTGCAGTTTTACAGCCCTTAGGAAAGACAAGTCTGCACTATGTGTTTGTGTTTTATTTTTATTTTGTTGTTATTGCAACAATAATGACAATTCCAGTCCGGTTATTTTTCCACCACTTCTAAAATTGTATCACAAATATGCAGTTTTCTTCTCCTCGTGTTTCGTGCTGTCGCCATTCTTAAATCTTACTTCTCATAACCTTGCTAAGTTCTTTCATTGTCTTCTTTTCTCTATTTCTGACTCTCGCGTTAAAATCACTTGCGTCCGTTAGAATGGTCTTCACGACGACCGACGTATCTTCCGCGATGACACACACAGCCGTCTCACACTCGCTCACATACTCACCCACTCATTTGCGTAACTCTAACTCACTTGTTTTCTAGTCTACTTATATAGTGGGGATGATGTTACACAGACCTTTCGTGAACCCCTTCAAACACGTCGGCAGTGAGACAGCCGGATCTTTCTAGAAGGCTCCAGACAAAACTACTTTTTTGTATAGTCGCTTCAATTGTTGATAGCCACGTACTCACAGACAGACGCGCGAGGCAGACACACACACACATTTCTATTATAAAAAATTTAATCACATATTTTTCAGAGACCTGGCATTTAAAACCAAGAGCACTAGCCAAATTAAACTCTACAGAAATGCATTTTTGGCTACTACCTGCAAGTATCTCAAGGAGAGACAAAACTAGAAACACAGTTACAACTTTATAAGGTAAAAAATGAAAGTAAAAGTTTCATTGGTAGAAGAAATTAAAACACAACAATTAAGATGGTTTGTACGCAAGAAAAGCATGGATGAGGACAGACTGCCATAGAAGATATATGGACTCCAGTGGAACGTAAGAGGGGAAGATCCGAATTAACACGGAAACAAGGAATAATACTAAAAATGAAAGAAAGGAGATTAAAAGATGGATCCTGGAAAGAGAGTAGAGTGGAAAAAAATTATAGTTACTAAATGAGGAAGATAAACCTCAATAAATACATTATGATTATTATTGTTATTAATTTTATAAAATATTTTGTTTCAACATTTTGCCCCATTACACCGGGTAACATTCCAAGACTTAATTTAAAAAAAAAAAAAAAAAAAAAAAAAAAAAAAACCATATAGTGGCGGTGTTGTCGATGGCTGTGGTGGTACATTATTATTGGCAACTCGCGCTGTAATTCCGAATTTGCTGCTTCATAGTCATGCATAAAGGTGCAAGCTTCTGTTAAAGTTTTAATCCACATTCCGCAGTTTGCAGAGAGGGAATTTGCGACTAAAGCACTGAACAGAACCAACTTGTGTGGAAAAACATTCGGATTTACTTTCCCATAAATGCCTTTAATTAACTCTATATTAAACAGCACGTGTTCGAATTTTCTATTAGTACCACGTTAAACTCTCTCCACTTGTCGTACATTTTATGTAACTACTAAATCATGGGAGACAGATAAAAGTTTATTACAGAAAAAAACATAGCGCTCATTAAAATATATTATCTGTGTCAAACAACGTTTTTTCCTTCGCACACATACCGTTGCCTGTTTGCACGTTGTGTTCGTCTAATGGAACATGGCTGTTTTCTGCATGAGCTCATTACTAATAAAATTGTTTTAATTAATATAAACTCGCGTATTTCAGTTCATAGTGAAATGTTTTACACGATGACGGTTTCTGTTTTATTCTAGGAAATTACTGGGTTGTACCAGAAATCAAACTAAAAATGTTAATTTGACTGTTACGAATGTGTCTTTTTTGTGCATCAAACGGAGAGGAATTCAATTAAATACGTTATGGTTCAATATGGTTCAATAAAATACGCCCTAAGCAGTCCCTTTTTTGGACGGTTCTCTCACCGGAAAAGTCGAACACAGGAGGTCTATAATCTCTGGCAATAGCAGCATTCACTACTGTCGTCATAAACGCATCAAAAATGCAATCACCAACTCACTAAGTGGCCGACTTACTAGCGAACATGCTGGCTTAATCTCGGATAGAGGTAAACAAAGTTTTTATTAAAAGTACCCTTCTTTCTTGGTCTCCTTCACGTTTTCTTTAACAACGAACAGCAATGGCAGTAATTAAATCTGCAAGCCTGCACGGAAAACATTCGATCAGGCTCCGAGTGCGTTTTTCCTTTCTTTTCATGGAAGCTGATAACGTTTGGGAGCATTGAAAGCCCCAGGGCAGAGGTAGCATAGCTGTCAATAATATGATTATCAACGAGAGGCCGTCCTGGGACCAAGAACGAGGGCATTCTGGTTTCTGGGCCACAGTACGGGATAGAACAGGCATTGCCTTCCAGCATTCCCCACTCTAATCACGTGGGCTCCAGTCAGAGAACTAAATAATACATCTCACTACAGAGTATAGCACATCAAAATATTCTCTCCAGCAGTCTACCAACGGAATTAACCAACTAATTCTTGAAATCTACACTAATGTTATAAGTAGACAATTTTATATAGAGGATGTCAGGGATTACCTGATGTTTTTGCATGGTCAAATGAACAACGCCTGCCGTATAGACTATCCGTTCCCTTTGCACGGCTAAGATATAAAAATGAACAACGATATTCTATTTGGCGAAATTTTAAATATTCCAAAACTAACACAAAAAACACGGAATATCTCCGAAATGGTTCTCTCTACAAAAATATTTATCGGAACACAAGCTGTGTATTCTAGTAACATCTACATTTTCAGTAGAGTAAGATTTGGTCTATCTCTTACGGTTTACCAGTTATTCAAAAGTCATCCAGAGTAAACAGGACTTAATGGGCCATTTTCAAGAAAATAAAAGTTGAATCCTCGTTTGGCATTTTCCCAAAGTTCCTATCTAGATTGCGTTTCCTGAGAAGAGAGCATCGCCCTACTAGAAAACAAAAGACGGGCACATTCAGGTGATATATGGCGTTTCATTCATAGCCCAAAACGCTCACAATGTGCAATGTAGGACAGGAAAAGTGTCATTTGATAGAGCATAAGAACAAAAGGCACAGAAAAATGACTTGTTTGAATAAAATGAAAGGGAAAAGAAAGCGTGTATCACAGTGATATTTATGGATGGAAGTATTGGATTTCACTGCGAACGAGTCTGTGCACGTCATCATTACAATTTTGATGCCCATTATTCCAGCAAATGGGAAAACCAAAACCGTCACATAGTAACGCTTAACGAGTACCAAGCCCGCATTATAAAACAACCGGATATATGTATTGGCTGTCGTTTTTTATGCTATATCTCAGATGACATGGGTAATGCGTTCCTTTGGGTGAACCATTTCCGAGATATTCTTTATTATTTGTTTGAATTTGCCAATACTTATGCTTATGCATTTCTCGTCACACACACACACACACACACACACACACACACACACACACACACGCACGCACGCACGCACGCACAGACACACACACACGCGCGCGCACGCACACACACGCACGCACGCACACACACACCTTTTTCTAAAAATGCTTTTTTTTATTCAGGGGGTCTCAAAACTTAAATTTTCGAATACTATACGCAGTAGAGGAAGTAAAAATGTATAGGGAAATAAATTCTGGTTCGTTTGCCCTTTTGGATAACGTTTTTTGAACGCGGTGTCCCCAATCTCTTTCGTTTTGACGTTAAACTTGGCTGCCCTTTCCTCTCACACAAATCCCTTACGCCTCACTGGGAGTTATACAGACCCTGTCCTCTGAACCACAGAAAAAAGGGATTAAAGCGCTGCGCTGGTGAAGCCAGTCGATGCTGCAATAATCACTAGCTGGAAAGTCCTGGGCGAGCACAAGAATCAGGAAAAGCAACATTCAATGGCCTCAACATAAAGACGGCAATAATATAATCCCCTGTTTCTGCTACCAACTTCGACTACCTTCTGAATGAAGGATACAGAACGTGCTCAATTACCTTATTGCATAAAACTCCGAGTGCCGGTATTAAAAATCTGATGTGTTGCACTCACATGACTTTCTCTACTCTTGTACTAACCATTCTTGGAAACTCTTATTCCTATATCTTCTTCGTGTTAGTTGAGACAAACATTTGTACAAATTATCTTATTGCTTATTTCCTTGTAGGTGCAAGGGGAATGTTAGAATACATTAGGCTTTGAGCGATAGTCAAATCTTTTAAAGCTTTGAGATTCCGTTCTCTTTGCAAGCTTAACATATAAAAAAATGAACAACGATGCTCCATTTCACAAAAATCTTAAGTTTTACGAAACTCACACACATAAAGAATATCTGCGATTTATTTAGACATAAATTGTGTATTTTAGCAAGATCTACATTTTCTGTAGAGTAAGATTTGGTCTATCTCTTACGGTTTACCAGTTATGCAAAAGTCGTCCAAAGTAATGACTACGTGGGCTATAGTCAGAAAATTCCAAGTATACATTTCATTTGCCATAGAAATATCTCAAACGTATGGCATTTTAACCAATGTGGTTACAGCAGTTTTCGATAAAATCAAAATTTTCGGAAAATGTTCCACATCAAGGGTAGTTTAGGTGGAGGGGATGTTCTTGAAAATATTCGTGTCGCATCGTTTAAAGATTTAAACTTAAATATCAACTTTGGTTTTTAATCGACTTTTCGTTTTTGAGTTATGCTGTCCATACAGACACTTAGAGGTTTTCCTGAAATACTTTTATTTATTCAAGGAGTCTCAGAATATGCATCTCGGGTAAATTTTTTTCCCGTTCTTTCCACTAGAGGTACTTGCAGTCTAAATAACTATATTAGTACGGTTCCTCTAGATATCAAACGCAATTCCAGATGGATCCACTCTAAAAACACACTTTTGTATTACTCCGCACAAATGCACAGAATATGCAGTCGATGTCCAATAACTACTAGTTTCAGTAAACTGATTGGTTTCTATTTCTAAATACCAGTAAAAATGTAGCGTATTGCAATGAGATAATTAAAAATATCCATTAGGGCATTTTAAAAGTATTAACACAAAGAAAATTTGAGGTCTATTTTCTACTCTTAGGCTGAGCGTTGCGGTTAGGAGCCAATGAGAGCGTTCATTGCAGTCACGTATTTAGGGCCGCCTCTCGCCTTTGTTTACCTCAAGTATGTTTCTTATTTCGGATAGAGTATAAACAACGAGCGAACGTTCCGTATTGTTCACAAATCCCTAACTCGTAACTGCCATATTCTGAATACGATGTTTACACGCTGCAGGTATATAACAGAGCAGCGCAGAACATAGTAAATTTACTTCTCGGTGTTTCGTGTTCCTTTTTTCGTACAGAGCAAGCGGTCTGCTTTACTTGGGAGCCTATTCATTAGATTGAAAGCTGGCATTGCATTCTAACATGTGAATGCAAACACGTTGCTCTTGTTTGAGAGAACAATGCATGACCTAGCCCTCCATTGTTTCACCTGCCTTTTATTACTCTTTCATAAGGCGCCAGCATTCCGGCGAATTGTTTACATGACACATCCAAACACTGTCCTGAGTAATATTGCAACGATTTACGTCATCAGGCGACAAGGTTGTCTTTTCAGTCTGGAAACATCTTTCATGTGTCCAGAAGATGTAGAAATACAAAATAAAAATTCCTTCGGGCTCGATTGGTGGTCGAGGTTTGGAATTTTTATTTAATTAGGATTATTCCTTACTCTCTAAAGAGTCTGGAATTGTAAACTTCCGGTAGCCGCCGCTCAAAAAGAGAACCGAGGTCAACTACCTCACACCACTACGCGGCGCGGCAGAACAAAGCGATTCGAGATAGTTCTCGAAGCTGTTCACTCATCGGTCTCATTTATGAGAGTTTTCTAGAAAAGGCATTTTTCAGAGAATTCGCCTAGCATATACAATTCAGAGCCAGGAGAGAGAGTCAGTGTATGGCCAAAACCATCTGTTTCTCACAGAGAGAGAAGACAAAAACAGTGAAGTGTGTGTCAAGGTTATGATTGGACAGAGCAGCTGAGATTTTCAGGGTTACAACGAATTGTAATTGTGTTACGATAGAAAAGATCTGTTTTTGTGATTCAGTTTTAGAAGATAAATACGATAAAGTGTCAGAAAAAGGTAACATTTGTCACAATGTGTTTAAGCTCCGCTGCTTAATGAACAATTTTAATACCTTACCGGTATCCTTTCTTCTACAAAACACAAACAAACCCACTCTGAGAAGCATTGTAAAAGATGATGCTTTCTGTTGTGTGTTACCCCAGTTCCCGAAATGCCTCAGGAGTTGAAATTTCCGATTCCTTGGTTCAAAGCACGCGCGCACACACATACACAGAGTCGTTAGGAACACTTTGCTAAAGGCAGGTGTACTATATGAACTCCTTGGTGTCTTGCGATCCAATATATCAAGGTTTTCAATAAAAGTAGCTCTGGATTTTCTCTTGAATGTGGTTCTCTGATAACTAAATGGATTACTTCCCGAGGATGTTGCATTTCTTTACTCTCTTTGCTTTACCAAGCCTGCTTTATTTTCTTTCTGTTACGAAATACGGGAAAATGGGAGAATTCTTGGGTTTATTTGCAGCTGCGTATAATTTCATAATGCGCACAAAACTTATATTCCTCCAGAGATACATTTCATTCCGGTAAGTAACTGAGATTAGTCTGTAGTTGGGGTAACTTCTGCCCCATATTAGCTCCTTAATATAAAATTGTAATCTGAAGTTTCCGAAATGTATTTACTGCTCTAACGTATACAGTTACCAATTGTGAAACTTCTATAATAAATATTATTTGATTAATTACTTTATTCGATACTTTCATATGTTGGTCTGTGACCACGATGAAATGAGAACACCAGATGTTGCTAAATATTGTTTATCAACTGAACTGTCGAATGGAATTGCAACTGAACTGTTGAGTCACAACTCGCAATTGAACTTCACTCGGCATCGTTCATTGAACTCCTCTGTCAACTGCCTATTCAACTGAACTAGACTGTCTCCATTGCTTCCCTAGTGCAGTTATATCTTAGTGCGTATGTTAATGGGGTCCCGCATGAGCACCCCGCTGTGCGACAGTAGGGGGGGGGGGGACGCTCCCCAAGGGCCACCTTGGCTATGTAGCACAACGACTGAGTATAGCTGTGGAGTAGATGATCGTGGAATATCTGTGAATTGGAACAGTAAAGAAAGTACACATTGTAATAAGTTATCTAGGAATTCTGTAACATCGTCGTTTCGCTTTACAAGGGAACCTGATGTAAACAAAAGCACGTGGTAACCTGTGTGTATAATCCCATGTCCAGCTGCAAAAATTAATTCATTTATGTGTTATTTAAGGATTTATTTTGTTAGAAATCTTTGTCACAATATTAAATATTAGTCAACTTTGCATTTTAAAAAGGATATATATGCAATTAGTAATAAATCAATGGACAAATGGTAAGGACCATTTTCTACTATTAAAATAGTTGCCCAGTTTTGTTTCATTTACGGACACTCGTTTGTTTTCAAATTCACTGGCATATAATCTATTAGGTGTTGTCCAAAAAACATAAAATGATTGGTTTGAGGGAAAACTCTTAGACGAAGAGAAAAAACAATTGACACAGTGTAATATTAATTAAGCTACCTGCTAATTATAATAGGTTCTGCATATCTGTCTACATCTACTACTATTCTCCTTCCCCTTCTCCGCCCCCCCCCTCCCGCCCACTTAATGTCCTGAGGAGAAGCGGCAATACTTTTAAATGCTTAAATGTCATAAATTGATTGCTCGACGGATTTCAGTTCACTGAAATGAGCGATGGTGGTCATCCTTTTCAGCACTGCCCTGTGACCGCAGTTCTCTTCCAAAAATGATTGCAAAACGTCTGTCTTTTGCGAGAAAATATGTTAGTTGAAAGAGCTGAAGTTGAAGGCTTGTGTGACTGATATTTGCACAGTATATGGAGCTCGACTTGTATTTTTCCGACTAATTCGAGAATAGGGTTATTAAAAATAAAACTATGGATGCATAAATATACTTATAAAATATGTTATAAAACGTGAGCTTTTATATTGATGCATATTCAAGTCTACAACACTATCTCCAATTACAGTCGAACAAAGGAATGACGATACTAATGGACGCTCACATGACTTTCTCTTTTCTTGTAAAAACTATTCTTTGGATGGCAAATATTTATCTCCTAATCGAAATAAACATTTGTGCAAGGGGAATATGGAATTAACGTAGGCTAGTCGATATTCCGTTCTTTTGGTATGGCTAAGAGATAAAAAAATAATACTTCCCATTTCAGCAAAGTATATGTATTGGAAAATTCACAAAAATAACCAGCGGAACTGGTTCACTCCACAGAAAAATGGATTCGTCATAAATTCTGTGTTTTAAGGAAATATACAAATATTTTTACTTTCTCTACTGTGTTTAGTAAAGTAGAGGGAGTATTGTATTCCACCCAAAAATTATATGTCGAGAGAGATTTCACCGGAAATATGTTTTGATGCCCCCTTAATCCAAAAAATAATTTTTAGAAAAAGGTCCGTGCGTGTGTGTGTGTGTGTGTGTGTGTGTGTGTGTGTGTGTGTGTGTGTGTGTGTGTGTGTGTGTGTGTGTGTGTGTCAGTCTGTGGACAGCATAACTCAAAAACGAAAAGCCGGTTAAAAACCAAAGTTTGTATTTAAGTTTAATGTCTTTGAAGGATACGACACGAATGATTTTGAAGAAAATTGCTCCACCCTAAACCACCCTTTACATGGAACATTTTTCTAAAATTTTGCTTTTCTTAAAAATGACTAACGATTTTATATTTCTATGAAAAAATAAATGTATATCGTGAATTTTCTGGCTATAGCCCATGTAGTCCTACTTACTCTGGATGACTTACATAATTGGTAAACCGTAAGATATAGACCAAATCTTACTATACAAAAAATGTAGATCTTGCTGAAACACACAATTTGTCTCCCAATAAATATTTTTGAAAAGTGAATCATTTCGTAGATATTCCTTGTTATTTGTGTCAGTTTTGGAATACTTAAACTTTCGTAAAACAAAAGATCGTTATTCATTTTTTATATCTTAGCCGTGCAAAGAGAACGGAATTTCAAAACTTTGCAAGATTTGACTATCACCCAAAACCTACTGTATTCTAATATTCCCCTTGCACCTACAAGGAAATAAGCAATAAGATAATTTCTGCAAATGTTTATTTCAACTAACACGAAGAAGGCACAGGAACAATAGTTTGAAAGAATGGTTAGCACAAGAGTAGAGAAAGTCATGTGAGTGCAACACATCAGATTTTATTGTCATGGTTTACCAGTTAAGCAAAGTAATCGAGAGTAAAAAAGACTTCTTAGGACATTCTCAGAAAGTTCAAGATACATATTTCATTTGTCATGAAAATACCTTTAACAATTTTTATTAAAATACCGTGCAATAGTAATTTTTTGGAAAATAAAAATTTTCGAAACATTTTTCATATAAGGGGAAGTCTGGGAAGATTTTCTTGAAAATTATCATTTGAAGACGTTATACTTCAATACAAAGTTGGGGATTTGACGACTTTTTATTTTTTAAGTTATGCTATTCACATACATATAGCCTCAAACACACACCCATACACAGATATTTCTCTAAAAGTGATTTTTTTTTACCCAGGGGACATCAAAACGTGCATTTCCAGTGGAATATCTCATTTTTGGGTAGAATACAATGGTAGAGAAAGTTAAAAAGCCATGAAGTAAATAGGAAAAGCTTTGAGCAACTGTTCAACAATTTAAATTGTCAAGCAACTTTTGGAACATGGTATATAATGAATCGATTGACTATAGTAGGATGGCTCCCTGGTGTTTAATAATACCTGAACGGCGGCTGGGGAAATTATATCGTAAAAGCGGACGTACCCGTCAAACCAGCTTACGTTCTGTTTTGTTGCATATTCTGCCCTCTAGGTACGAAATATGAAAATTGAAAGTGTCTAAGGCAAAATGTGAGCAAATTCATTCAGGCAGCCATCCATCTGAGGGCCTGCTTATACCCTTTGAAAGACACGCAATGTACATTATAATCACAGCAATCTGTTCTGCTAGTCCTGAGTTAAAAGATACTGCTATACATGAACGATTTTTGAATACTATTTTTGCTTTCAGGAATGCCTATTATAGCAGAGTTCATAACTGCCGGAAATGTTCGGTTTTATTTGTATTTCATTATATTCTGACAAATTGACAAAAGTCCAGTCGCTCCCCCTATGTTGGGCTTCTTCAGGTTTCACTCCGTGACGACACCTACAAAATTGTGCTGACCTCTGCTGATCTTTCTCGAAAACGCTTCTTTTTCTCAACTTCTAGGGAGCCCAAAATTAACGAAAGTTCTAGCATCATTTGTAATGTGGGTTTGCAAATACGCAACCCGACGACAATGGAGGGATCAGAACAAATATGTCCGAGCGTTTGCAGATTAATCGAGACTTCCGACTGCCGGCTTACTGACGAGAGGTTCGAGAAAAGGTGAATTTCGAGAAGAATCCGTGTTAGGTTTTTCTCGCCTATGTAAGCGAGGCGATGCAGGGACAGAAGACAGTTCTTATAATGCAGACGTTAAGTGTTGAACGAGGTAGCTGTTAGAGATAGAGATAGAGATAGAGAGAGTCTGTGTGTATATGTGTACAGTTGTCGAGATAAGTTTGAGTGTGTATTATTGGAAGCTGTTATCTGCACATGATCTCCATACTCTAAATGCAGATTGTTCTTCCATTTCTATATTTTTAATTCCTTTAAAGATATACTCTACGATTCCTTTAAAGCTATATAAGGATATAAACACATTTTTTTGAAGGAAGTATCTTTTACCAATTAAAGTAGTACTTTCCAACAGCCTGCAAACATCAGAACAGAAAATAGGTTTGTTAGAAAATGTTAAGTATTCCTTAGGAATTCCAGTTTTCTTTATTCCAAAGTATTTACTTGGTGCCGGTACAATGGGCGTGGCCTACAGGCTACATACATCACAGTTTTATAATTAACAATATATAAAATTTATGGGATTATCAAACGTAGTGATTTTGAGGTATCACGCATTCATTTGCACGATGTGCACCCGATGCACACACGATTTCATTACGAATTCATTTAACTTTTCAACTCAACTTATAGCTCAATGTACAGCCTTTGTAGACTAGCAACATTGATATGTTTAGCTATAATTTAGAAAATAAAGACAAATTTACGTATTTAACATAACCACTCCTGATAATAAGAAGCTCAGATGTAAAACGTACAATTAGATCAGTATTAATTTTTATACACACAGTATTTCTGCTTCTTTTACTAAAAGTAATAGCATTAAGCTTTGGTCTGTCATCTGGAGGTGAAATTTTGAAACAGTTCAGGCACACAGACGGCGGCGTTCTTGCGAAGCGCTCCAGTCTTAATTTCCCTCCAGAGATAAAAAAAAATGAATAACGCATTCCTATTTCAGAAATGGTTAAGTATTGGAAAATTCAAACAATATCTCACAAATAGTTCATTCCTCAAAAAATTTGTAGTTGACAGAGACTGTTTTTTCCAGCTCTATATTTTCGTAGTAAGTTTTGGTGAATCTCTTACGGTTTACCAGTTATGTGAAAGTCATTCAGAATGAGGAGACCTTCTCAGAGCATTCCTAAAAAAGTCAAAATATGCATTTCACTTGGTATGAAAATATCTTAAACATATGGCGTATTGTTGGTTTTCGGGAGTCTCAAAATAGGTATTTTCAGTGAAATCTCTATATCCAATTTTTTAGTGGAACACAATATTCCCTTTAGTTACTCTACATGGTAGAGCAGATAAAATTATTTTTTTTATTCAGGGGGTCTCAAAACTTGTATTTTCGATGAAATATTTATATGGATTTTTTGCGTGCATAGTGCAACTACTTCGCAGAGGAAGCAAAAAGAGAAAATGAAAATTTATCAGGCACACGATCTCTTTTTTTCTTCCCCCGAGTGGAGGACACCACTGTGTTGGAGGGCCCAGTGGGGAGTGTCGGCTTCGCCACTATGACACTACTCTACTAAAAACACCACCACCACCGGATACGAATGTCGTGGATTTTTAGAGAGGATTAGGAAGAATAAGGTTTGTGCGGTCCCGCGTGAGTCTGCGTATAGTTGGATGACTGTCGCAAGGTGGGCAGGAGTAGGCGAAAAGTAAGGCCCTAGGCTACAACCATGATAGACTGTGCTGATTGCAACACTAGTGTGTTCGAAGGTGATGATGGTAAGGATAGCTAAAGGAGAAATTAGGGTTTGTTCCTTTGTCGCCCTTCCTTGAGCGCAAGACACTGGTCGAGGGAGCACCGGTGCTCTGGAGGCGTTACGAAGGGCTACGGCTGAGGTGATTGTTGTGATGTTGGTGATGGCGCCGACTGATCTTCCGATGCCTGCAAGCGGGTGGTGATGCTGTCAACGTTTTCTAACAGCTCGGCAGTTGTGCTCCCCTGTCGGAGGTGTTCTGCGTTGAAAGACAATGTATGAAGTATTCAAGATGTTCTCGGACTTGTTTTCGGTTGGCAATACTGACTGAGAACTTCAGACGAGCACTGCACATGTGACGCCGGTCTGCCGCGGCGACAGTGGTAGCACATCAAAGAGAGTCAATGTCAAGGTAGCTCACACCAATGGGCGGCGTGTACACATTTAAACATTGCAGCGCGGTAGAACAAATCGTTTCGAGAACGTTAGCCAGGCTTTGACTACGGCTTCTTTATGAAAGCGTCGATAAAAAATGAATGTCAAGAAAATTCATGCTACGTTATTCTTGCTTATAAAAAGCTTGCGGATCTGAGAGAGCAGTTTTGTGAGATAAAGGGAGTCGTAGTAATTTGGTGTTGAATGAAACAGCTGTTAGCAGTACATGTGCATGTGAGTGTGTGACAGTTTGGGATACATCGCGTCGGAGTTATTCTTATGAGAACTTAAATACAGGGAAGTACGTGTGCCAAGGTTATGATAAGACAGAACAGCTGCGAGATGGAACGTCACAACGAATTGAAAATTGTGGTACCGATAAAAGGACTTTATTTTCTCTTCTAGAACTGAAGCACAAAATCAAATAACAGAGAAAACGTAAATGGATTTGTCAATTGCTACAATAATAATATAATTATTGTTCCAACAGGCTATTTCCTCTTTACAGCTACAGTTTCTTTAAAATGACGTGTAAAACAACAAACGTCATGTTTCTGAACGTACCCATTACACTACTCTTTTTATAGTTGAGCTGAAACACACTATATTCATTACATTTATTCCAAGACCTCCATTCGTTCCGAATCTTCCCTTCAACAAAAGGGGTTGACAGCATAATACATATTATTTCACTCCCTTTGTTGTTTTGTCCATGGAATTTCGTGACTCGGCTTGAGAATGTATGTTCTGTCAGTGTGTTGCACTTTAAAGCTTCAGGGATTCCTGTGAAATTCCTCTCAGATACGAACTTAAGACTCTAGTTCCCTCTTTCAGCAAAATTAATTTAATGCTGTAGACGGAGCAACGAACTCTTACACTGCAGTTCGTTCTACATATTCATGATCTTTGAATACGCCTTTTATTCAAATCGATCTGTTGTAGAGTCTATGGTGTTACAATATTACCTTAGTATTTGCATTTCTAATCCTAAATCCCCTGCAGTATAGGATGTTAAAAGTCACTACTCCTCATAAGAGCAGAGTATAAAAAGGTCAGGGTTATGGACTAATGTTTCCCAAATACGTGAAATAATTTGTCAGAAGAAGCATTGTATTCGACCCAAAAATACGATATCGATATTTCACCGGAAATATGTTTTAAGCCCCTGTGAAAAACAAGTTTAATATATTTCAAGGATGAGACTAAGATTTTGAAAAAAAAAATTCCTAACGAATTTGATAAAATTCCATATATTTATAGCCTATGCAGAGCTACTCTTGAATTTTGCCTAACTGGCAAACCGTAAGAGATGGACCAAATCTTACTATACAAAAAACGTAGATCTCGTTAAAAAACACAAGTTATGTCCAAATGGATTTTTTGTGGAGTGAACCACTTCGGAGATATTCCTCGTTATTCACAAGTCTTGGCCGTGCAAAGGAAATGTAATTTCAAAGCCTTCGTATAACAACCAGCTTTAAAAGATTTGACCATCGCTTAAGCATTTCTTGTCCAGTTTTGCATATGTGTTTAGAATCGTCCCAAACGCGATTTTTCACGTCGCCTAATTCTTCTAAGTAATATTAGGCGGTCTTTTTCGGTAAAAATGTTGGGTGCAAAAAGATGATCATTCTTTTCTGAAAACTTTAAACTGTAGTAATTTGCCACTGTAATTCTTATTTTTGATCGCCTTTCAAAATGTGACATTTAGTTAATTCTCTGCAGAACAGGAGGTTAGCTGTGGATTGAGGTATGAAATAAATTAAAAATGCAACAATAAAATTATTTATTCATTATTGAGTGTGGTAGATTTTTGATATAATGTTAATGTAAACAGCATTAAATTTTTGACGATTTCGAATATACCTCCAAAAAGTTGTCATATTTAATCATAATATTTTCTAATTTGTTCGGTTATAAGTGCTTGCATATTTCTAATATTTTTAGGTTATGAACTTCCGGGTCCTTTTCATAACAGTGTCCTTAATTAGAAGTACAAATATTTGCCATACAACTCTAGGTGCCTTTATGGGTATACAAGAGATTTTGGGAGTTATTTTACTTTTAAAAAACTTTTACTTTGCCAGAATAGATTGAAGTCGATTGGACCAACTCTGAAACAGCACTAGTTATTCCGTATAATTTAGTATCTAAAACATTTTACTAATAAAATTGATGTAGAAGTTCGATAAAGCACTCTCTTTGGTTCCCAAAGTGACAGAATACGTTAAGCCCTTGTTAATGCCCAAACAGAAACGTGGTATCGACACCTTTCATGCCCACACTCTCCCGTCAATATTCCTCCGCTTGTCATAGCCATTAGTGCAGTAAATGCCGCTAGAAGGCCACAATAAACCACCCGTGCCCTGGTTATTCATGTTAAAAGCCATTTCAATGTCAAAACGTTTGCCAGAAACAACAAGAGTCATTATGGTCCAATGTTGTACTCTTGGATCCGATCCCAGTCTTGTTCAACATCCAACTGGAGTACATGTCAGAACACTAACCTATAAAACAACCGTGTCTTAATCTCTGTACAGCTCCGTGCAGAAGATACTGTGGTTCCTCCAAAGTATTTATTTTATATAATCTAAATTTTTAAACTGTTATTATTCATATCAATTAATCGCAACTGTCGACTATTCATTCTACTGTCTGCACCACCTCTTAGCATAGGGCGCAAATACAAAGCAAATATTCTGGAAGATACCAACTCAAAACTGCCAAAGCGAATCCTCTAGAGCAGGGAAGCGGCACACAATGGCTATTGTTCTGCACGGGCTATTGTTCTGAGGCAGACTAGCCACTAGCGGCATACAGTATAAAAGTGCAGAAACACAGTTTCTCAAACGTTTCGCATTTTTTAGCAAATTACACTGATATATTACCCTAAACACAATCACATTCACACATCCCAAATCAAAAATAAGTTGGTTATTAGTTTCAAGGTAACGCTTTTGTTGAAATTTTAGAATATAATATATTTTAATAATATAGGAAATGATTCGGCTCTTCTTTAGAATAGGTGACTTAGCACTTGCCGGCCAGATTCTAAGTCCGAAGTTACTTACTGCGCATGCGCTGGCAGTGGTTATCAGAATCGCCACTAGGTTTCGCTGCATGCGCTAGCGGAGGTTTTTCACATCTGCCAACATTGCTTTTTCAACTACACTACTTTTGGTTGCGAACACATTAAACACAAATGCACTCGCGCGGACATACCGCCAGCGCGACTCCATACTATTGTTGTGGAAATTATTGTGTACATTACAGTTATTGCCTTGTTACTGGGTCCACGAAACGCTGGCTGGTTATTTTTTTTATTTATTGATTCTAGTTAAAGAAAAATTCCCCATGCCAACTGGGAAGCAAACCTATAACCTATTTGGTTTCAGAAGCCAGTACGGTGACCACTCGGCCATAGAGACAGTCAAACGCACACATTTCTTGTGATAACGAGAAATTCTGGAAGCTCCATCCCTTTGTATCACCAATGACAGTCAAAATAATTTACTACAAGTCTTTTGTCATCAGTCCATGGATTTAAGTTTCCACTGCTATCATCAAGTTGGCATGAACTGCTCTTATCAACTTTCTCCACAGTACGTGCTAAGCTTAATGGCACAGAAGTCTCTCATTCCATCTTCATTGCAAACCACTGGAAGCAAAAGGACAAGCCTAGAGGTGTTCTCATTACACAAATGAGTCCAATACATTACCAGGTGGGATGATGACGTCACCGCAACCTTATGGACGCCATTAGCGAAACTTCTGCTGTTAGAAGAGATAAGAGAAAAGTTCCCCATTCTACTGAGATAATATAGAACGTTCCACGTTTGTGTTCCACTGCTTTAACTTCTGTTCTATTTCAAGCGACTATTTAATTCATAGAAATGTTACCTAGTCATTATTTTATTGTGTACAAATTATTAACATGTCACTCTTTTGTTAAACAGCGTCGCCAACTGCATCCCATAAATTGCCGCAAAACAATTGCCCATTACAGTCGATTAACAATCAAAGCAGCTCTCTATTGTTCTTTTAATCGATGTATTTCTCCAGAAGAAAGGTTACTGTGAAGGATAAAAACAAAGTGAGATTTATTTGAGATTATATATAAACTGGTTTTATGCTCTACCATACCCAAATTTATTAATTATAACTCGATAATGGACCTCCTTAAGTTCAAACTTTCATTATAGGACAGGTGCTGCACCAATCAGAGAATTCCCATGCAGCAATGGCAAACCGCAATATCGATTAATTCTCGAAACGCAACTAGGGTGAGTTTAGAAAACGCTAAAATGTTGGACACTACTGACAGTTAGATGCAACTTACTCCGCTTAACTAAGATTGTTACGGCTTATCGAAAGGCTGTGTCTGTTGTCACATTGTTGCGAGTGCTATTTTGAAGTTTGTCACATTCTTCAACCTCGAGTAGCAAAAAGCGACAACGACTGAACCTTAAATCCTGCTCTCATATGTGTTTCGTGTATGCCTTGTCAAGTGGTACTTGTGATTGTGTTGGGCACATTCTTCCCTCTCTGTTCTTGCTGGTATGTTATTCTCCTGCACTTGAGATTTCCTTTGATCCATGTTCACAGCTAACGCCCACATGAGAGATCATCCTCCGAGTAAAAGTTTTATAATGATTCACGCGCATGTTTAGCAGGGCATCCGAAAATCGCTTCATACGAGAACCATTTTGCCTCAAAATGTGCAAGTTCTTCATTAGCTGCACGAAAATTATTCCAAGCTGCACTACGTGTTGTTATGTTCCTGCAGTCATGTTATTAGCATGCTGTGACGGCGGTCGTACCCCTCAAGGACGGCCAAGCGCAAGCACCTCACACCACTTGTTGCCAGGAACACGCGGCCATTAAACAAGACAGCAATAGACGCACGGAACAAAGAATGATTTTAGACTATTCGAGAATCTTTCAACTGTCGGCTTTTTTTACAAGAAGTTGTCCGAGAAAAGGTGTATTTTCCAGAGAATTCGCCGGCACTTTGTCTTAGCTATATGAGCGACTGAGCGGGCCAGGGCGAGAACAGTTTTTCAGAATTGAGTACTGAGTTACCAGTTTTTAAGTGTGTGTGTGTGTGTGTGTGTGTGTGTGTGTGTGTGTGTGTGTTTGTGTGTGAATTGCGCTTGCGTCATATATTATAGTTTCAAATTGAGGTTAAGGGTTAATTGAATTTATATTGAGATTTGAAATCAACATTCAACTATTAATTTACCATTATAAACTGATATTAACGTTTTTCATAACGGAAAATAAATATCTATAATGCAGTATTTGCAGAATGGAAATTAAAGGATTAATATAAGCATGTGTGGTATGTAATTAATATCCCCCTTCATGTAATTTAATTATTAAAAATAAATTACTGCAGGATGCCGTAGGTACATACCGTGCCTCTATAAACTAACCACAATACCGCACACACGTATGCTGGGGGTATTTGTAGAATGTAACTATAGCTGGTTTTATCATCATGCAAAATAAAAGAGGTAACACAAACGAATGGTTCAGCATCGTTTTGATTTGTTATGTAAATGGTTACAAAACTTTCACTCTAAAAGGAACGGTTTGTGCGTTTTGTGAAGTTGAATTCTCGAAAATATTGCAATCTGTTATAAACTGCAACGATTTTAACTCGCTTCACATTCCGCAAACATAACATCTATCTGCTGCCTGTGTGCTACTTCTTTCCTTTAATATTATTATTCAGTTTTCACTTCCGTACAACAAAGAAGAAACAGCCATTGTCTTGTATAGGTTAAGTTTTGTATCTTTTCTTGTTTTCCGACCTTAAGTTCTTTTATGCCCCTATATTGCCTGTTTTCTGTAATTTTGTCCTCTTGATATGTAATATCACATCCCAAGTTCTTAAATGTGTTACTTGTTCCACTATTTTATTGTGAAAATATATTTTATAATATCCATTATTCTAAGATACGTATATTCAAAAAGTAGCTGTTAAATTATTTTATAAATTTGATGAAACTTATTGGTTTAAGTAGTAAGATGTTAAAGCTATGAAACGGAGAGTGGCAAAGCCATAGTACATAATTGAAATTAGATATTAACTCATTTTTGGACATAAAAGCTTATTTTTGAAAATGTCTGATACTCTTGAAGTGTTAGGTGACTAATTCTGTAACGCACAAGGCCAGTAGACTCAAGAAGGAAACAAAAGAACCACAAATGCATCGTTTCTCCTTGGCGCGATGTCTGATAACACTAATGACCAACAAAGCAGCATTGTATTATGGAGAAAAAACGAAATTGTGTCCTTATCTACTAACTGTTGCTTTAACAGACAAAAGAATGAAGACAGCTCTACTAAGGAATTAGTCCTGGTTACTATCCGTATAACACTTGTAAGCGAAGTAGAGAGCAAAAGAGAATAGATAGTGAGAAGAAATCTTCGGCTAAAGCAGGGAGAAGGGAACGTGAGATATCAGATTGATTTATTTGAGAAGGGTAAAGTACCAATAATGGCCAGAGCTAGATCAAATATCGAACAGAGCGGCGAATTTTAACGTCTACATACTGGTAGCACATGTACTGCCACAATGAAAATGTTACTGGAAGAATTTGGTACAAATAATTTCACCGTGAATGGAAAAAGATATAATGTAGGTTATGTCATTCAGAAATACAAAATTGTAAAGACAATTTTTAAAATAATACTGCAGTACATAATATAAATCACTTGATGTACCGTTAGCTATTAAAAATGCAGAAGAACAAGAAAGTTTGGTAATACAATCGGAGTTCTTTAAAGATCTCACATACCAATCGTAAACAGCATAATTCAAAAACGAAAAGCGGGTTAATAACCAAAGTTGGTATGCAAGTTTAGTGTCTTTCAAGGGCGCGACACAAATATTTTGAGGAAAACTTCTCCACTTTAAACTGCCCTTTACATGGAACATTTTTCGAACATTTTAATTTCCCAAAAATAGTTCAAACGATTTCGATTAAAATGCCATATATTTAAGATATTTTTTATGGCAAATGAAATGCATATTTTGAATTTTCTGGCTAGAGCCCAAGTAGTCGTATTTACAATTAACAATAACATAACCTGTACAAATGTTTATCTCGATCAACATGAAGGTAATGAATTAGGTTTCTAGAAATATAGTTAATATAAGAGTAGAGAAAGTCATGTGAGTGCAACACATTAGATTTTTATAAATTTGTTTTAACTCCTTTTTTGCTTCAGTTGTTTGGTATATTTATCAATAATTGAGCTTTTACTAGAATGCTTATCTTATATTGAAGGTTATGTGTGCCTTTAACCATGATCAGTTTTAAGGGCGCTAATGACCAAGTAATTAAGCACCCTTGAACTTTCACTATCCAATACAGATATACCCTGTATTAATACAGGAAATGGTAATGAGTAAATAAACTCTGGAGCAACTTAAACCACGTATGTAGAAGCGGGATTGTGAAACACATGTAGTAAAATTTATAAACTATGGCGTAGTGATTCGCTTTGCAGTACGATCTTCAAGTGTTTCATTAAGACGTGTACTACACCATTAATCAATGCAAAGCGTGCTACCACTGAAAGCACTTAACTCTTCCTGCTGCACTGAAGAGGCAGCACTTAAGCTGATCACTATTGAAAGCTTCTAGGAGATCAATCAATGACCTATTTCTTGCTGGTTATGACGTAGAGACCTTGTTCTATGAGATAGTGTCAAAGTAACTCTGCCACAATAATGATAATGATAATAACCAGAGTGTCAGAAATTGCGGCAACATACAACATTATATTACGAACACAACTGTGGGTCGACGGTTAACAACAGTATCTCAGGATAGACTATATTTAGTTTTTTTAGTTGTAATATGGAATTAAGTTTTGTATGGACGGTAGGAAAATAAATGGAAACTGGCCGGCAGCCGCTTCAAAGGGAAACTCAGCGTTATACTTTGTTCAGAGTCTTGAGACAGTTTGCTCGTGACGCAGGTCACTTATGCGTGCTGGCACACTGCAATAGTAAAATGCACGTTACAACATTTGCGTTCCCTTCATACTTCTGTTGCATTGTTTACATATTTATCCTTTATGTAGTTGTTGATTTTGCACTCAATTGGCATTGCTTCAACAGTTTCTTCTCACCCTAAGATAATAATTACATTTAATATATGTGTACAATGTTATTTGCTCAATCTTTGTATCGTATAATTTCTTTTTCTTCGTCGTGTTCCAAATCCTCCGAAAACGACGAAGAAGCAATTAATCTTACACAATGCACGGACGGTTTTCTTTTCATCGTATTTCATCTTTCTTGGAGTTTATAGTTTATCTAGTTTAATGGTTCTTATTTATGTACATTTGGGGACGCTAATTCATTCATAGTATGTGCAATCGACGACAGAGTGGTCACAACAAAGGTTACTATGAGTGCGGTAGAACAAAGCGATTCGAGACTGTTCGAGAAATTGTTCAGTTGCCAAGTTTGTTTGCGAAAAGTTTCGAGAAAAGGTGTGCTCTTGCATTCCACTTACATATTGATTCACCTTGAAATGTTCAGTGTTCACAGGCGTTTATCACAAGTGACGCAATCCAGTATAATGCAATCAAATCCATGGGTTTCTTGCAAATAACCTAATCTGCTGCACTATATTCATTCTACAGCGACTTTAATAGGCAGCACCACAAACGAATTTTCAGTATATTGATCCAAATTTATTTTTAGCTTAAATGCATTGCGGACTACAGCTATCCAATTCATTATTCTTTGATTTTTTGTGCATTACCGACCATTTTATCCCTTTTGTCATATGCTGATAATGGAAAATAAATGTCATAAAGCAACCACAGCAACTTTGCAGGCATAAATAATTTTTGCAGCGTTAAATGGTGTTCATACACGGTATTCCTAATTAAAGAGGGGAAAAAACACAAAAGAAGAACGTAATTTGGATAATGGCTATAGCCAGCGACTGCACACCGTATGGCTATCTGTGGGGCGTCAGGTTAATGGAAATTATATCGGTTTTCTCACCCGCCTGAACACACAGCCACCGTCCAGCTTTAATATTATTCCGGGGCAATTTGAACGGCGCATTATAACGTGGGGCAGATGTTTGTTTTCCCATAGGTTATTTGAAATAAAGCTCGCTGTTTGCGGAGCACTGAAAAACAGGAGTCAAAAGCACCGGGTGTGTCTCTTCCTTTGTTTTCTCTCATTATCATATCAACGTGCACATGTGAAAGGTGCAATGAACTAGCAAGTGTGATTACACTACCTTCCTGTCCAACCACAGAAAAAGTGTTGCATTCTAACCCTCGCTAAATGTACAGAAATCAGAAACTACGCGTTAGTTTGTCACATGGAAGACAGCTTCAAGCGCTGTGACATGTTGCAACGAAGTTCGTGTGACGTCAGGCGAGAGGCGTGTAATACTATATTGCGTAGATAGATGGCGCTGTGAATACGGAACTGCAGAATAAATAGGACTTCATAGGCTATAGCCAGAAAATTCAAAATATACATTTCATTTGTCATGAAAATCTCAAACATGTGACACTAGTCAAAATCGTTAGAGCCATTTTCAAGAAAATAAAAATTCTTGAAACATTTTCTATGTAAAGGATAGTTCAGGGTGGAGGAATTTTCTTTAAAATATTCGTGTCACGTCCTTGAAAGAGATTAAACTTAAATACCATCTTCGGTTTTTAATCGATTTATCGTTTGAGTTTTTTTGGGTGGAATATATTTCATCTACTTTGCTATACGTACTAGAGAAAGCAAATAAATAGAAGAGAAAACAAATTGAATTTATTACCATTTTTAGCCATACATTGCAACTAATTAGTTTGAACATACGCGAATCACTAGTTTCGCTTTCAACTGCGTGGGAAAGTGCGCAGGCGTAGTGTTCATTGTTACATACCGATCGTTTGATTAGTGGATAGCAGTGTCGTTATGAAAAAAGTGGATATAATAAGTCAATTTCGCTGGCTTATATGATTTTTACTCGCATAAATGTGTAATTATTATTATCATAATGGAACGTTAATTACAGCCCAGATTTAACCGTATTGTAGCAGTATATGGCGCATGAACTCCATCTGTTGTCAGCCTTAGGGAGTTTTCCTTCCCTGGAGCGCATAATATCTGAATGGGGTGATTAAAGCAACACTGCACTACTTTGTAATCTGGTGCGACAGCTGTAATTCCAGGTTGCTTATATCCTATATAAACAGAGCTCTGTGTGTGTGTGTGTAGAACCTTTAGATAATATTCAGTGCGAACACACGCATGTTAAATGTAATTAATTTTCAGAAGCTAACACGATGTTATGTCTTAAAATATTGAGAGCGAGAGTGGCTTTTGAGATAATTTGATGCGAGTTTGTCGAAGGCAAAGGCGTAATTGTGTGCGCTGAAACTAACGAGCAATTACACCGGGAAAACATATCGTTTTCTCTTACGCTCTCCATAAAAGCATGTCTTCTTGTTTCTCCTCTTCCTCTTTGTTTCCCTTCTGCGTAGGGGTGGCCCTATCAATCCACAGTGGGACTATAGAGCGAATGAATCAATAGTTTTGTCTCAGTTCCTTTCAGAAACTCCATTGTTACATTAGCGAAGTGAGCTGTGGCATTGTTATGATGCAACAATGTGCCCCTTACACGAAGGTGTTCATGAAGAATGCTTGAAACACTTGACGAACTAATCCTTAATGCCAGGTCAATGTCCTTGTAGGTTAGTCTTGGATTTTCCCTAACATTGTTTTCACAGAGCTGATTTTTTTTTTGTCAATGACTATTATTGCGGGTCTGTCACTCTTCTCTTATTTCTTTAACAACTATCTTTCCCCAGGGATGGCAAATGTTTCGTGTCTCAATTCATATCTAGTGACCCTTGCATGACATGTACTTATATTTTCTTTATTTGCAGTTCTAAGTAGGCGTGGCACAGAATGCAAGACGCTCTCGTGGTAGCGAATGGTGTGCCGGAGCCGGTTTACAATGACCAACGACCCCAAGCTACTTAAGCCAATAGGTCACACCTCGAAGTATGAAGCCAAACGGATAGTATATCCGGCAGGCGTTGTTCATTTCACGGATGAATTTTGTATTTCAATTTTACATCTGTTTATTTGAAAATTGCCACACTTAATATTAACAAATAAAGAAATGACTGTGCGAAAGCTCCATGCACAAATAGTTTCTCAAATAACAGAATTAAACAATTTTAATTACTAAAAACTAATTTCTTAAAACTTCCTTCACAGTTTTAAGGCAGTACAGTAGTGTCACTTCCTTATGCTTAAGTAAACTAAAAATTAATTGAAATATTTGATCTAACTTTATTACTTGCAGACAAATGCACTTAAAATTTTTTCTTTTCAGCATAAATTATTTTATATGACCCAATGAGTAAAGTAATCATCAAATGCATATTTGAATCTTTAGATAACACGTTTGAAATTGTGTATGTAAATTTACATACAGATCAAAATATCAGAAATGAAATCGGAAAAATCACAGTGGCCCAACTTAGTCGTGTAAATCAGAACGTGTTGTGCCGTTCAATGTCCAAGTGTAATGTCAGTGATTGCAAGGCGGCTGTAAAAAGATACGTCGCGACGAAGTGAGGAAGTTTTAATAATCATTGAGTGACTGTACTTTTGGAGCTAGTGTTTGAGACATAGATGAAATGAAGAAAGACACTGAAAGGAATGAGTCAAGGCCACGCGAAGAAAACACTTGAGTTGTAATATCACGAGAGACTATAGGCTGTGTTAACATCAGTAAAGGAGAATTGTATTAAGTAACCGGAGTCATTTAGTCACAATATCTACAGAGTTTCAAAGACAGTCCTGAGCAGATTCACTCTCCACCATAAACTAGTATATTGTAGAGTTGCCCGCTGTGCATCTACGTGGTAGATTTTATGTAAACTGTGTGATCGATGGCTGGCTGTATCAAGGAAGTGCGCACATCGGTCCGTTCTGCATAGTAATGTTCACATTACCTCCAAGCGGAATATATCATTCATAGGAAGCCGAATGCAAAACATCTACATCGATTTAAAGCAAAACACAAATAATAATATACTCGCCTTTGGGGAGGCTATCAGGCTATTCCTGATTTGTACAAACATATTTATTCCCCCTCAAAGCACTTGTAAATACACAGAATTTTAGGGGCATGCGTGATCGGTAATTGAGGACATTTAATGAACAATATTACACCAATATCTGCTTCATTTGCGAACCTGTAATTTTAATTATGGTGGCGCTAACTTGCAAAATTTATTTTTACTTTCTCTACTGGTAAGTAGGGGAAGTATTGTATTCCACTCAAAAATTAGATGTCGAGATTTCACCAGAAATATGTTTTGAGGCCCCCTGAATCCAAAAAAGAAGGTCCGTGTGTGCGTGTGCGTGTACAAATATTAAACTTTGCAATTCTTTAGGAGGCAAATTTGAAACCTGTATCACGTATTAAAATTATAATATTGAAGTGCACAGTAAAGTGACGTTTAAAACGCTACACACATTTTAGAAATGTCAAATTTAACAGCCCATAATTAAAAATATAATAAAGATATCGCAATAAAACTACTTTTGCATGAGTTACCAGTATATTGGCCACCTGATTCGTAAATAACGAAATCACTAATTTTATACGTAGTGCAAGTTAACGCCATCTTTAAAGTACTATGGTTTTCGTCAACAGAGCAATACAATGGCGAAGGGTGAAGTGAGGTAAGGGAACTACCGATCGCTGATTGGTTGAAAAGGAAGGAAACAAAAGTCACAAGATCCAAAGGAACATGAGACTGACACAACCTAGAAAGTTTGTCGTCTATTTAAACATGGATCAAGTGAGAAATTAAACCAAATTTCTCCGAATCAGTGCTGCCTCTATTTTGTATTTTTGGATCATGTGAGTTAACATATTAATGTATATAGGTATATACGCAATATGATGTCCGTTAGAAAGAGTATGATTTGTTTGGTTATGGTGTAATTATCACAATGGATGTTTGAATTTCCGAACATACTCACACCCACACACACGCACATGTAAATACAGTAAAGCAGATGAAGTACCATTAATGCAGATTAACGTGGTGGAGTTTAAGGAATTTATGAAATCATTCTTCTATTATTTTCAGTTACAGTGATGTTCAGAAGGGTGTGTTAATTCAGAGCTTTCGCACATGGTTACTCTTTTGACTTTCTAACCCCTTTACTCTCGTTCAACCACCTAACACAAAGGATTTATGCAAACACAAAGGGCAAAGCAAAGCGTAATCAATAATGACCCTTACAATTACCACCATAAGCTTCATAGCTGAAAACTTCACCCTTTTCAAACAAACGCTTCAAGTTCAAGTACTAAGCCAACATAAAATAGTGACGGAGTGAAAGTTCACGAAGTGTGAATTGTTACCAACAGTTCGCAAGTGATTTTAATACGTGGCTTCAAGTTGTCATACTGCTTGTCCCATAATATCAAATGTGAGATTGCTGTTTTTTCTTTCTTTAATCTGTTCTTAAGTTCTAAATCATTTTTTTCCACTACTTGTAATTTTAACACCCAAATAATTATATTAATCACAGTGCTTCATCATCTGTTTATCTTCAATTATCTAATATTGTTTATTTCCTCCTATTGCCATATAATCGAATAACAAATTCACGACTAAAATATCGGAAATAACAGGCAGGGTAGGAAACAAGAGTATTTTAAACTTGACTCGTGAAACTCTTATCTTAATTATCTTCTCGTTGCGTAATATACTATACTATAATATACTATTTAAAGACCGTTGATTAAAAGTTATTCAAGATATTTGCAAGTCAAAAACCATTATCTTTAATTTTCTAGGAATAGGCTTGAATTGTGTCTTCGTTAGGAAGGAATTTTGTATAATTTTAATTCATTGGCAAGACATAAGAGACCCAAAAATCTACTTAGCAAAGAGTATCGTTTCTGACTATCTCTTGGCCGTGCAAAGAGAATAGAATTTCAAAGCCTTAGCGACCAGCTTAAAAGATTTGACTAGCCTAGTGCATAGATGGGGAGAACTGACTCAATATGTCACTTCCCCTACATCTCACAGCGGTTAGTTACCAGGCTATGCCAGGAACAAGAGTTTTTAAGAAAAATAGTACAAGAGTAGGTAACGTCATAGGAGTACAACACATCAGATTTTTAGAAAAAATGTGTTGCATTACGTTTTAAGGTTGTATTTTCTCAAAATCCCTGTGAGGATGTTCGTATATTTTTGCTACTCCATGTTTAGATGTATGTTTGTTTCTCTGTTCTTAACCTCAAAGCGCAATATAAAAGTGAAGAAAATCAAATTTCTGTGTGCTCTGCATATATTCGTTAAGTTCCACCAAGCATGCAAAATATATATTTCCGTATACATACATTAAAAGCTACGCGTAACGCGGCTGTCTCCCAAATTCATTAGCAGTGGGCGCGGAAGATAGCTAATTTAAAAATGTCATCACAGAGCTATCTCTTTGCAATGTTTGACGTAACGCCTGAAAGTTGGCACACTGGGTAAGCTCTCTCTTTAATGCAGCCCCGCCTTCCACATGTGGCCATGTGTACATGTCAAACACTCACAACCAAGATCATAATTTATATACCTACCTACCCACCGCCTGTTTGCCTTTTCACTTTTCCATTTTGCCACTTAGGGAATTGCGCGGGACGCTTTATAATAATCATATAACGCAGACAGGCCATGATTCATGGATCCTGGGCAAACACAACAAAGTTTACAGTTTACAGACGTCCTTGAAAAAGCTTAGAAGGCCACGCCCGGTCGCCGGAGCAACGCATGCAAACCTAGTCTTGTAACAATGCGTGACGTTGGCAAACACAAACAAACCCAAGTGCAAAATCTTCCGCTCTCCTTCAACAGCTGGGTAAATATTTAAGCACTTCCTAGAGTCCGGTAGTTTGATTGGAAGATTAGTTATATCAAACAAAAAGTTCACTGCAGTCGCCGGTTTACAAACGTCTGGTTAGTTAAACAGCAGTGCATTTGATTGGTATGCCTGAATGCTGGGAAGAAAAGACGATCGTAATCTTCTTGCATCACAACTAAATGCTATTGGTGCGTGCGTTGGCATTTAAAATATTCTGAAATAACGTTCACGATTAAAATTAAGGTAATTTTTCTAAATATATAATTTCCGTATCAAGTTACTAAAGCATTTTATTGAGGATTCTGTTTACTGAATACACAGACACCAACGTTTTCCATCTTTTAAAACGCCGTATTTTGGGGACTCTTTAACGACTATTTTACAGGCTTCTCCTTTTGTTTCAGGTAAGAAGTGTCTCATCAGTGGAGTATTCAGAACATGTAGAGCAGATGTCTGCCCTGAAGGGTTGTAATATCGACATTCACAGCCGAAAAGGTAAGGGTGATGCAGAATTTGTAATAACTTGCACAGTTTCCCGCGAAGATGCCGCGAGATCTTTAAATGACAACTTCTAACCTTGTGCTAGAGCTGTTCTTTTGTCATCTGAGAAGTTGGGGCTTAATGCGCTTCACTCGACAGGTTTCTCCAAGCCTCCATATTTCCTTTCAGACCGTAATTAGTTACACAATATTGCTTCAGCAACGTATGCATATTTCAACAAGGCTGCAGCTTCGTGTGCCAAATTAAATTTAAATATTCATTGTGGAGATATAAACGTATGCTAAGCAAAAGGGATTTGACTCCCCATTTCCTTTTGTAGTTGCACCCCCTACGATTGACGTCATGTTGTTAAAGAGATTATCCCTACCCCGAAATACACGGTTCTTTTAATGGATATATAGGATTGCACTCAACTTCTACCTTAATAGGAGTTATAGTCTAGCTTATAATTTGAAATACACTTCATTCACACCATTAATTTCTTGTAATGCCTATAAAAGCTCGTAAAACCCTTCATCTTTGTCAACCATTATTGTAGTAACTTCAACATAGCCAACATAACTACTTACATTTTCACGGCCTTGCAAAATAAAGGAACAGCGAGTACATTTAATATTCATTTATCTCCTTTATGACGTCGATCATGGAGCAAAGCTACTAAAACAAGAAAACGAACTACCCAAAAATTGACATGCCTTTAAAATACGCAGTCTAGTTGAAGATAGAAGAGTGAAAAAAATTATAGTTCCTAAACGAGTGGAGCAAGGCGTCAAAGATATTGTAAACCTGGAATAAATAAAACAAAATATGCAACTAGTATATAACCTAATTGTGACACGAAGAATCTTTAGCGCGTGAGAGAAAGTCATCGTTACGCGTGTCACAATCAAAATATTAGACACGCGTTACCTACGTGTTATACAATTCCAGCATTAAAATACGTAAAAATAACTAATAAATTTCCTAAATATAAAATTATAATGTATCAGAGATCGCAGACGTTAACGAAAAGGACAAGCTGCAGTGACGTAATTCTGATAGTTTGGTTATGGCCCAATGAAATAAAACCACAATAACCTAATGCATCCATATTCTAAACAAACAAAACAATTGCTCATTGAGTCCATGTGATAGTAAATCTGTTTAATGCTTATTTTAGAAGTACTCATAATATAAAAGCTTAATAAAGCCAATTACGGCTAGCCCTTTGTTTAACTGTTCTAGAAAGCAACCTTTAGGACGCCCTGTATGCTTCGTATTGAACGAATGAATACATTTCAAACGGTGATTTATTTCCCATGAACAGATTTATATTTCTTCGCGCTTCAGACATACACCCAATTCCACGTAGAAAACTAAGAGGTAAAAATACTAGATCTTTCTTTCATTCTTCTTTCTTTTGGCAACGTCTCTCTATACAATCAGTCTGTCTTGTTCAATTCATCTTTCAACCAGTAGTGCACTGAATTTCTCAGAATAATTCTCATTTGAAAGCTTTCTTGCATCTTATTGGGCACTGAATATGTCACACAGAGCAAATCATAACATAAAGTACCTTCTTACGTTCTAGGTAAACTTCAATAGAGAATTAAAATTCTCTGAAAAGCCATCAAGTATACGCAATGAAGTCTAATTCGATGTGTTTCGCTGGGATAGCGTTCTCAACGTACACAAACGCCATGAGATTCAAAACGAGAATTATATTTACACGAATATACTAATTTGAATTTCGATCAAAACTTGAGCATGCGCAATACTAGTAATAGTAATAGTAATAATAGTAATAATAGTTTTGTCTACCGTTTTTCTCTTGTTCAACACTGAAAATTGTTTTCCGCAAATAGGCAAGTACGTATAAGCAGGTATCTCTAATGAAATAGTGCAAAAACAAACTGATTTTTCAGTCAAAAAATTAAAGTTGAGAGTTCTTATCTTTTATGGGGCGGAGCACGACGTAACATAACGAAGAAAAAAGAAAAGGAGTGCAAAATAACGTATTCTGAAGGAATTCCATTATTTGTGTGTAATTCATACGATAACACGATTAAGAACTGTTTAGACCTCCCAAATGCAGGCCACAGACGTTACCCTGAACCATCCAGCTCGGTTTTTCGGGCCAAATCCTTAGCATGACTTCCCTATGAAGGGAAGCAAAGCCGCTGGTCCCATGCCATATATTTACGACACGTAAAGGAGCCTCAAGCCTAATAAAGATACCTCTGTGCAAAATTAAACGCTATTTCCATGTCCAATACCCTAGAACCGTAGCAGCTAAAGAGAGTGCATAAATAAAAATAGAAGCACGATATAAACTTACTTAACTTCACTAGATGCAATAATATTAACCGGGCTTGTGGGCCGTGGTCTATTGGGTTCCTTCTTCTTCCCAAACGTTTCGTCTGCGACTACGGCAGACATCTTCAGTGGCGGCGAGGTCGAAGTTTCCTAGTGGAGATTTCAGCACCGACTGTGCTGGTCACCACCAGATGTGCGGTATTTATGTCGGCGGCTGGAGGGGAAGTACGTTGTGATAGGTCCGGGTGGCCAGTGGGCTGGACTTGTACCAGTGGAGTACTACAAGGAGCTGGCATTCGTCGAATGGTACTCGCCTCGTACACGTCTACTTTGGACCACTGGTGGAAAACCGTGACGGCACAGCAGGACCTCTCCTCAGGGAGCGGAAAACGACGCAGGAGGAGCTGCTACTACGCACCGCCTACTACATACAGTGTAATAGCCAGGCCGGGCGCCGCTAGTTCGTCGAGGAGTGTCCTATAAGAGATCTGGCAAGCAGATTTTAGGGCACTCCAATCTGAAGAAGAGAGAAGAGAACCCACCGAGGCAGCTTTCCCGGAGCTGTCCTAACACAGAACCGGGCTTGGGCCCTCTACTGGCCTGTCTAGTGAAGGAGGCTCGCCGAGCGCTTTCACGGGCCAACCAGGAAAAGATGTCGGACGGAGGAGACTCGGTACCGACTGACAGACCAACGAGACCGCAGCCCCACAAGGTTGTAGCCAAGGGTCTGGACTCAGGTCTGGACCCGGGGTTCACTGGAACCCCAATAGGCGCGCCGCAAGGCGTCTGGCCCTCTGTGGGGAGCCGAATGGCACCTGCACCGACTCTGACACAAACACCGAGTACCAGCAAGCAGGTAAGACCTGACATGGTATTGACACCCCCGAAACCCTCAACCTCGAACCCCTCACCCGGTCCCCGAGTGAGCATCGCCAAGGCGAAAGCCAAGGCACTTACTAGGGCCAAGAGTAGGCCGAAGGTGAAGAAGGCCGTGGGCCTTGTTAATCAAGGGACTGTCGCCCCCATAACACCACCAGCTCCTGTCAACCCAACTCCAGCACTGCCGGACGACGATGGCTTTGTAGTGGTACAAAGCCGCAGGAAAAGGTCCTCTGGTTCGAGCCCAGAACGACCTTCTCCTTCATCGGGACCTGCAGCGTCCCCCCAGCACCAAGCCGCACAAAAGGCGGAAAAAATTCCGCCAATTGTGTCTGACCCCTTCCCTAATCACATCAAGGTGATGAAGGAACTCAGGGGAAAGTTAAAGGCGGTATTTCAGACAACACGACACCCAGGGCGTGTTGTCATCCGAACCACTTCCTCTGGAGACCATGCGGCCGCAAAGGAAGTGCTGAAAGCGAGTGGAATAAAATTCCACACGTATTCGCTACAGCGACCCCACGTGGTCCGCAGGGTAATTAGAGGTCTCGATTCGGAGACAGACCCCCAGGATATCTGTGCCGGCCTGAAGGACGAACACGGAATCGAACCGCGGTCCGTGGTGCAACTCACCACTACAAAGGTGAAAGAGGGGAAACCCACAAAGGTACCCCTACCTCTATTCCTAGTAACCGTAGAAAAACAAGGGGAGGGAACCCCTAAGATTGACGAGGTGACTTGCCTGTACTATACACGGGTCACGATTGAGCCTTACCACGGCAGGGAGGGGCCAGCCCAGTGCTATAAATGCCTGGGTTTCCACCACTCAAGCTTTGCCTGTGAGAGGACTCTTAAGTGTCTCCGTTGTGCGGGCGAGCACCTGGTAAAGGCTTGCCCGGTACCAAAGGAAGAAAGAAGGTGCGCCAACTGCAATGGATCCCACATAGGGATCTATCGCGGGTGCCCTAGGAGACTTGCGATAATGCAAGGTAAACAGGGCAAGGCTGACACTGAAGTCAGAACAGGGGTCTCTTTCGCCACGGCCCTGGCGAGACACGAAGGTGCTCTCGCACAGGCCGAGGCCGCGGAAGTAACCCCTAGCGACCAGGTTGCCAAGTCGATGACAACGCCAGTCCCGGAAAGTGTCCCACCCCAGGTTGTGAGCACAAAACCTGCTCCAACACCCAGCACTGCTCCTAAAGAAAAACGTCCTCCCAAAAAGGGGAAGAAGAAAGCCTCTGTGGTGAAAAACACAGAAAAACCTACTGTGGCGAAGGATTCCAACAAAACTGTTGGAAAACTCTCCCCACCACCAGTACCCACAGCTCAAGCTGCGGCAGAGACAGCCAATGCTAGCCCGTCCCAGCGGACTGGCTCAACCAACCACGAGGCAGCAGTGCCTCTACAAAACATCCCAGAACCAACCTTAGGGGACACATTCGCTTCCGAGGAGATGGCTGAATTCATCGAGTTGGCAACCTGGTTCGCCGACTTAGTTCAGCGTTCCCTCCCAATCCTACGACGCTGCAGGGAAACCATCATCAACCCCGGGATTTCCGCTGTGCAGAAGCATCTCACGGTGCTTCAAACGGCTAAGGACCTCTATTCTAACTCCACGAGCTCGTAATGGCGCATAGAACTGTGCGTTCATTTCGAGCTGCGTTCTGGAACGCAAATGGAGTTGGAGACCAGAGACCTGGCCTGCTGGAGTTCGTGGACAGCCATGGGATTGATATCCTGATGGTCTGTGAAACGCACTTGCACGCTGGTGTACAGTTTAACCTGCCAAGTTACGCCGCTCATCGGTCTGATCGGGTCGGCCGACAGGGCGGTGGTACTGCCATTTTCATAAAGAACCATCTCACCCACACTCCTGTTACCATTCCTCCGCTACAACACCTGGAAGCAACCGCCATAAGGCTATCCTTGGGCGGGAACGATCTGGTGCTTGTGGCGGTATACGACCCGCCGGATGGTCACTTCTATGAAGCGGACATCACGGCACTCCTGAACCTACACCACAGGGTTTGCATTGCAGGCGACTTCAACGCAAAACACCCAAGCTGGCACAGCCGCACCCAGAACGTTAAGGGCCGGGGATTGTACCGTCTCATTAGCGGGAACCCCGCCCTTCACGCGCACGGGCCGAGAGGTCCAACCTACTACCCGGCACGCGGCGCCGCGGATATCATCGATTTCATGGTCACCAAAAACATACCATTTCACTTGGACCTCTCTGTGATTAACGATCTGGACTCCGACCACAACCCTGTTGTGGTGGATGCAGACGTTAATCTTACTGCCCTGGGAGTGCCGGACTGGGTGGATGAAGTCGACTGGGATGCAGCCGTCCTAGCCCTTCAAAACTCCGTGGAAGCAAATCCTCGAATAGACTCGATAGAGGCTCTCGAGGAGGCAGCCACGGGGTTTTCTACCTCTGTCCTAAACGCGGTGCGTGCTCACACGCATCGCATTCCTACCGAAGTACCAAACCCGACATCTATCCCTGTCCCACTAAAACGCCTCATTCAAGCAAAGAATGCTGTCAGACGGCTATGGCAGAGATTCCGACATCCTAGGATAGGAGTAATACACCAGAGGTTCAAATCCCTGGTGAGACGACTCCTAAGAAAACACAGGCAAGCAGCTTGGGACGAAACAATGCGTCGCGTAAACCTCCAAGAGAGGAAACCGTGGCGCATCGTCCGAGCCTTGAGGAAAGACAAATCTGCACACCAGCATCCAGTGCACAGCCCTCGGGGAAGACTTGTCTTTGAACCGAGGGAAAAAGCAGAGGCACTAGCAGACTATCTTGAATCTCAGTTCCAGCCTAGGGTAGATCCCCAGAACGATGACCATACTGACCTCGTGGAACAAGCGGTAGAAGACTTCCTAGAAGTCCGACCCGCGGGCCACGAGGAGTTCCACATCCCGGTAGTTACCCCTCGCGAGGTAACTAACACCATCCGGCACCTAAAACCTAGTAAAGCCCCTGGGCAGGACCGTGTAACAGCGGAAATGCTCCAGCACCTACCCCATAGAGCCGTGATGCACTTGACCCGCATTTACAACGCATGCCTCAGCATGTGCCACTTTCCAGCTGTCTGGAAACAGGCGCGTGTGGTATGCGTTTTGAAGCAGGGAAAGAATCCGGTTTTTCCATCCAGTTACCGTTCCATCAGCCTCCTACCAGTTGTCTCGAAAGTGTTCGAGAAACTGTTCCTGTCCCGCCTCGGACCTCTTTTGGAGGAAAAAGGTCTCCTACCGGAACACCAGTTTGGTTTTCGTTCTGGTCATTCCACGACTGAACAACTACTGCGTGTAGCCGAGAAAGCTTCCCTGGCTTACCAGGAGAGAGCTAAAACGGTGGCAGTGTTGCTCGACGTGGAAAAGGCATTTTCTACCACTTGGCATGAGGGGCTTGTCTACAAGCTCATACAGCAGGAAATCCCCCCTCCATACATTTACTTGGTGGCTAGTTTCCTACAGGAACGTAGCTTCCGGGTGAAGGTGGAGGGATCATTCTCCAGAGAGAGGCCCATTGGCGCAGGAGTTCCCGAGGGCAGTGTACTGTCACCGGCACTCTTCGCAGCTTACATGGCCGATCTCCCGACGCACCCCAACACACACATCTGTCAGTATGCGGACGATCTCATGATCTTCGCTACTAACAAGAACCCGCGCTACAGTTACCGACAAGTACAAGCCCACCTCCGTGCCATCAATAGATGGTGCGAGAACTGGCGTATGTCTATTAACCCGGAGAAAAGCTCTGCGATTCTCCTGGCTAATACGATAGCCAACCGGCTCCCGCTGGACCTCGTGCTTCGGCGCCGTCGGATCCCCTGGGTCACTACGGCGAAGTATCTCGGGGTCACGCTGGACCGGCGGCTGACGTATAGACATCACGTCAGGGGCAAAGTACTTCAAGGCCACGCTGTCCTGCGGCAGTTATACCCCATCCTCAGTTCCCAAACCATGCCCCTACGCCTGAAGCTTCGGCTGTATCGAGCGATCGTCCCGCCTCTGGTCCTGTACGGATGCGAGATCTGGGGAGTGGTGGCAAGGTCCACCTTCATCAGACTCCAGACGTTGCAGAACCGGGCATTAAGGATGATCTATGATACAGGCCGAAGATTTCCTGCCCATATCCTACACGAACATTCCGGTATCCCGTACATTGTCGACGTGATCAAAACTCGCGCTCGAACAATGTACAATAAACTCCAGAACCACCCCAACCCTCTGGTGAATACCCTGGGCCAATACGACCAGAGACAGCCGCGCCGACTACCATCCAAAAGATTGCCGAAGGACATCTTAAGTGCGGCGATCTAATCCAAGATGGGAAAGGCGGAAATGCAATCTGTACTCAAAACAGAGCGAATCACCAGTTCAGTTCACCTCTCAGCGTGTGACTGACGGCCAGAACCCTGGTAGGAATTAGCGCGTAAAATTCGCGCACAGCTCACTTGCGAACCAATCCCTACCTACAATTACTATAAAAACCCCTGTCCCAACAAATTTCCCAGTGAAAACATCCCTGTAGTGACACCGTCAAAACCATCGCGCAGGTAAAGCCGTATGACGGCTAGGTACTGCGGTAAAGACACTCGACCGGAGGAACATTCACCTCACCTCCGTTCGACTCGAACTGGCGTCTGGCGTCTGGAAGGAGCTGGCGTCTGATTGGCTGGAGAGGGATTCTGGATTTTTGTTTTTGTTAACGCTGTTTGCCATATTCTGTTGAGTTTAAGTCCTTCTTCTTTGCGATTGATATTATTTTTGTGCTTAACTTAACTTAACTTCTCTATGGAAGACTAAAATTAGCATGTTAACGTTTTATTGCAGCATTAAGGCCATTACTATTTGATGAAGCCAGTAATGGTCTCACACATACACACAGATTCGCTTTAAAATCTCATTTCATTTAACGTATCGCCCGCCGGAAGACACATCTGTGAATCCCATGAATGGTTGGTTCACAGAATCAAACATTTACGATGTAATATCGAAATGTAAACACTGTGTTTATTGCTGCGTGAGAATGTTTTCGAATACCAGGGGATGCTGTGTGATATTTCATTTTTATTGCGGAAAATACAGATGACATCAATTCATAGCCCATAATAATAAGTTAGGATGAACTCTGCATAGATTCTTATAGTGTTTTAAGTGTTTCAGTTGTTTTAGTTAATAGCTGGCACCGTGGCGCAGTTCGTAGAGCACTTGGCTGCTGTGCTAGGGGTCCCGGGTTCGATTCCCGGCACTGGGGTAGGAATTTTTTTCCAGTCAAGATTATTCCTCATCCTTCCCCGAGTCTGGAACTATGAAGGAAAGTGTGACTGTGTGAATTCAAAGTATAAAAACCCCAAAGATAGAAAAACCCACTGTAACACCGTATATTGAACGAGTTTTGCATGTTGTAATGGCTGTGATCGATTCGCAATTGGGTCAATGCGTACTATGTTGCCCGGGTAACATACCTACAAACATATCTTGGCTAGTGCATTACCGGATTAGTGATTTCCCTTAGGAATATCAGCGGCTCGAGATAGTGATGAGCAGGTTGCTATATGTTTGTTCAATATCCCTATGTTATGCTTACAAAGTCTGTCTCGTTAAGCAAATGGAGTTCAGTGGTTGGTACCCCTGCCTTATTCTGCTTTTTATCTCCTCCTTATTCTCAGCTGTAAATGCGCTTCACTCCATCATCTACACAAACATTCCGATCGCACGATTTTCTCTGCATGCTAGCGTTCAATTTAAGCAGCTTTTACAAACTTCTCTGCGTAAGCAGAGGAAATACAGTATTCGACCCAAAAATTCGATCTCCAGATTTAACCGCAAATATACGTTTTGAGGCCCCCTGAATCCAAAAACAGCATTTTTAGGGAAAGGTCCCTGTGTGTGTCTGTGTGTCAGTCTGTGGACAGGATAACTCTAAACCGAAAACTCCATTAAAAACCACAGTTGGTATTTAAGTTTAATGTCTTTCAAGGATGCGACACGAAGATTTTGAAGAAAATAGCCCCACCCTAAACTACCCTTTACATGGAACCTTTCTCGAAAATTTTGATTTTCTTGAAAATGGCTCTAACGATTTTGATTAAAATGCCATATGTTTGAGATATTTTTATGACAAATGAAATGTATATCTTGAATTTTCTGGCTATAGCCCCTGTAGTCGTATTTACTCTGGACGACTTTTGCATAACTGCTAAACCGTTAGGGGTAGACCAAATCATACTATACAAAAAATGTAGATCTTGCTAAAATACACAATTTATGTCCCAATAAATTTTCTTGTAGGGTGAACCATTTCGGAGATATTCCTTGTCATGTGTGCGAGTTTCGTAAAACTTAGAACTTTCGTGAAATGAATCATCGTTGTTCATTTTTTTATATGTTAAGTGTGCAAAGAGAAAGGAATCTCAAAGCTTTAAAAGATTTGACTATCGCAAATGATTATTCTAACATTCCCCTTGTACCTACAAGGAAATAAGCAATAAGATAATTTCTACAAATGTTTACCTCGATTAACTTGGAGGACAGAGGAGTAAGGGTGTGCAAGAATAGGTAATACAACAGTCATATGAGTGCAACAAATCAGTTTTTTTTAATCCTTCAATTTATACATAGTTCCATCAATAAATGCACGTATTTATACTAATGCTGGGGTTTTAAATTTGTAATCCTGGCACTGAGGCAGAATAAAGCTTTAATAATAAAATGATATATATTTTTAACATATTGAAGCTTAGTACCCAGGCTGTGCCTTAACAAAGCCGAAACATAATGACCAGGACGTTAACGGATGAAATGAGAGCTGTAGCTTGTTTCCAACGTTTCAACGTAATTACAAACCCTGCGGCAAAACAAAATAATTTAATTACAGGTAGCATTGGGCACATGCGGGTTCAGAAACTGCAATTTCTATTGTATTCGTTTCGCTAACTGCATCAAACTCATTTCCCATTATGTGGCATTGATATGTCAATGTAATTATGCGAGAAAAACGAAGTTTTTGTTATATGGCTTACTCTTTGTTAACTGTCCAATGTGTTTACAATTCTGTACATATAATGCATTTAATTCCTCTTTTATCGGTTTCTCTTTGCTTTTTCTGCTATGTATAGTACGTAGAGGAAGTATTGTATTCTATCCAAAAATGCGAAGTCGAGATTTCACCGCAAATATATGATTCGAGGCCCCCTGGATCCAAAGTTAGCATTTTTAGAAAAAGGTCCGCGTGTGTTTGTCAGTCTGTGGAAAGCATAACTCAAAAAGGAAAAGTCCGTTAAATACCAAAGTTGGTATTTAAGTTTAATGTCTTTCAATGAAGCGTCATGAAGATTTTAAAGAAAATAGCCCCACCCTAAACTACCCTTTACATGGAAGATTTTTCGAAAATTTTTATTTTCTTCAAAATGGCTCTAACGATTTTCATTAAAATGCCATATGCTTAAGATATTTGTATGACAAATGAAATGTGTATCTTAAATTTTCTGGCTATAGCCCCTGTAGTCGTATTTACTCTGGAGGACTTTTGCATAACTAGTAAACCGTAAGAGATACACCAAATCTTACTGTACAAAAAATGTAGATCTTGCTAAAATACATAATTAATGCCTCAATAAACTTTCTTGTAGGGTGAACCATTTCGGAGATATTCCTTGTTATGTGTGCGAGTTTCGGAAAACTTAAAACTTTCGCGAAATGGACCAACGTTGTTCATTTTTTTATATGTTAAGTGTGCAAAGAGAAAGGAATCTCAAAGCTTTAAAAGATTTGACTATCGCTCAAAGTGTACTGTATTATAATATTCCCCTTGTACCGTTTTATTCCTCATATTAGAATCTACCATCGCCTGAAGTCTGTGTACTTTTCTCGTGAGATCAGATAGAAGTTGCATCATCCCTTCACTGTCCAACTTAAGGCCGTTACAGTTGTTAGCTGGATACGAGACAAGCTCTGGAGTGTTACAACGCCGCCTCGTGTTGCCGTGGCTTAGACATGACCAACACATATGTCTCTGTCGCACCTAGATGTCTCTCTCTGTAATCCCTGCTTAAACTTCACACACAAAACAAATGAGTGCTGGCATTTCTGGGACGTACAGCCAGCTAAATCAGACACTTCCATTCTTTACAGTTTACACTGTACACACGGACATTAAACTCATATTTTTACATTAGTGAAGTGATAATCAACACTGAAAAAATTATCAGTATTCTAAAGTACGAAAACAGTACTCACAAATACTTTATATAGTGAGTATGACGTCACAGGGACCTTTCGCGAACTCCTTCAAACACGCCGGCAGTGACATAACCAAATCGTTCTCGAAGGCACCGGAAAAAAACCTCTTGTGTAGCCGCTACAATTGCTGATAGCCAGGTGTTTGCTCCTGAAGCAGCTTAGCCCCACAGTGCTTTGTTTTGTGCCGCGCCCGGCGTCACAATACTTATAGCAGCTGAAAAATGTAACTTATTCGGTATAATATATACTGTCATCTGTTTTAAGAGACCCTAAAACTGAAATTTAATTTTCTATATTTTTGTAAGTATAAAATCACCCTTAAGGGTGTTTATGTTATGAACTACCACACAAACTCCCAGGACAATATGTTTTACTTTTGAGGGAATTAATTATTAAATTTGTTCACAATGCAAAAATACTTCAATATTCTCTGGCAGGAAAAAAAGTTAATTACTTCTAAAGCAATTAATTTCTTTGCTTTAACAGACATTTTGTTGAACTGTTGTGCGTTTAATTTTTTAAAGCTAAACAACTTTTTAGATTTTGAAATCAAAAAGCTGAAATCACATAAATGCTGAAAAAATTCTAGGAGAAAGGCACAAATTTTAATGCATATGGAGCAGATAGTATATTAAAAAAATTAAAGTCGAGAAAAACCAATTTTTCTACATATATCTTTCCGGCAAATTTACCTTCTTTTGGTCCACATTTTGTTTAAATACTGTCGAAAATTTAACCATAAAATAATTTTTTGTTCATTTTTTAGACCCAGGGTCCGTTAAGATGTTCTCTGAAGGCCGGAAATATTTTGTTGATGGAGCATGATCGAGTTAGTGCTTTCTCTCGCCTGTGGTTTACGATAGGGTGGGCCTAGATTAAATAATCAGTGACTGGCATCTTTAAATGCAAGTTGTGGTACTATCTGGAAAACTGACCAGGCGTATTGACCTTGGCTGTCGAGTGCTACGATCGCTTGTTATCTTGTTTACTAGAGCAGCGAAATACTTTTAACTTAGCGTATAGTCAGTAATGCAATGAAAATAAATATCTCGCACCTGCCGATACATGAATCGTTGTTGTGCTGAAGATATGATTGTATCCGAACAGAGTATGTACACTGTCTCGCCGTGTTTGTGCGATAAGCCCACGTAAAAAACCCTGCAGTTTCACATTCTTTCCGATACGCCTCATAGCTTTGCCAGGTAGTAGTTTAGAAAGCGAAGTACAGATTACACCACTTGAGTCATTCCAAAGATTTTATTTGAAACAGCAATACAGGTAGCAAGGAAAAATAATAAATTCTGGGGTGATCTAATTGAAATCTAGAACAGAGATGTTGCTGGTGATAAAGTCAGATTTTAGAAACTCGGTATTCAGCGCTACTTGACATTTAACAAATAAACTGCCTCGCATGCTCCTCAAGAAGTGGCTTGTATGTCGAGATACGCTTGTTTATTACGTCAACACCAGTGACTCAGTTGTTTCTCAAGGGCTATTAGAAACGGAAACTATAAAACAGCCCTTCTCTCTTCAGTAGAAAACTTTATATGTTTCTCGAGGATAAGTGGCCTCCTCTGCTCTTCCAGGACCCCAAGAAAAGGGTTGCCTTAATAGTTTTATAACAATCTCTTGAAGCATATGGAAACAAAAGCACGCTACCCTTCCTTTACGCCAAAAAAGAGTAAAACAAAGGAACGTTTTCACAAGCAGCTTAAACACGCCATGTCGTTTCGCTTACTTAGCATTCCCGTCCTGCTTCGTTTATCAGAACAGCTGCCGCCTTGTGAGCGTACCATGTGCAGATTTCAAAAGCTCAAATGATATTCTCATTTTTTTAACAGTACCCTATCTCGTACAGGGGTCTTCATTAAAATTCTGTCTCCTCAGTTTGTACTTCCATTATAATATTTTGTTTCGCCATTGGAAATAGCAATTCTTTCTGACGGACGTGGTGCTATAAAACACCTAACTTCACATCATAAATTACTGTGACAATGACAACGTAATAAATCCCACTTCTGACACCATGCGACACAATGACTCTTTCAATGACTTCGGTCACTTTATTTCCCTTTTAAAACTGAAACCTATGGAGATATAGGTATACCAGTTCCAGGTGATACTGGAAAGTATAATGACCGATGGTTCTGAGGCATGGACTTTGGTAAAACGACAAACATCTAAGATATTGGCAGTGCAAATGGACGGAATAGCAAGAGTACCAAGACTGGAAGGAAGGAGAAATGAAGAGCTGAAACAGATGATGGATATAGAGGAAACAGTGGTGGAGAGAATTTTGAAATGGCATGGACACGTTAGAACAGAGCTGCCCAAGGCGGCGCCCGTGATATCTTTTTCTGGCGTCCTTCATAACAAATTTTTACTCCGGCAATTTCTAATATAAATTCAAATTTCAAGACAAAACTATTTTCTTGTGAATATCGTCCCAGTTTACATCCATAAACTATGTTTTTGTATATCTAAGCTGTATTTCTTACTTTCCAAACCAGTGTTTGAAGGAAGAAGTTTTTTAATTTTCAAACCAGCTCTTTTCTAGAGTCTACAGGCTTTCCTGATATTACAAACCGCAACTGTTTTCTTCTTGTAGCTTTGATTCACTCCTTTCACTGTCTTTCTTCACCTTCTCTGTCTCTCATACACTAACTGCTACGATGCAATTACTCAACACTCGTTAAAATGTCTTCAATTCGAGGCGGCGTATCTTTTACAGTTGTCTTCTACTCACTGACACACTGACCCACTCAAAAACTGCCTGCCTTTACGCGCTCCGCCAGCCTTTATACCGGTGATGACGTAGCCGGATCTTTCTTGAACGTTTACAAACAAGGCGGCTACCGGAAACTTCTCGAATGCTCTGGAAAACTTTCTGTTGCAGCTTGATTGTTGTTAGTCACGTGAGTGGCGTGGGGAAGCTTGACCCTGATCGTCTTTGTTATCCCCAATAAGTTATGCAGGATTTATTAGACCTGGAAGATTAGAAGAAGTTAAGGAACTTCCACACAATTTTGCATGAATATCACATTATTAGGAATAGCCGGGCTGCAGAAAATTAAAATTATCAGCGTTAAAGGGAAGGATTCGCCATAAAATCATTTACGTCATTGTACAATAGGTGCATAAACAACGGGTAGGTGGAGCTCCATGATATTAATCACTTCGTCATTGAAATTTAAAAAGCTTACCATATAACATGTAATAAGCCGGCTAATACACACACTTCAGTTTAACGTGATGGAAATGTTACAGAAAAAGTATGGCATCGCAAAACAAATGCTACCGCTGCGTCTCTTTTTTTCAAAGCAGAAATTCACGCTTTAATCCATTATGAGGGAGAAAAAAATGTAGAAATTAAACAAAGGTCGGAACTGTCAGAGAGGTGCGTTTTATGCATTGGGTGGGTGTTGGTTTCTATGGAGATACCTAGACAGAGAGAGACAGACAGAGGACATTGCATTGATCTCTCTTTTCTGCTTGTGGTGAATAGCTAGTTGTGACACTTAACTGTGTGGTAAGAGAGACCTATACCAACTGTGGAGCTCAAAATACCGCGTGTATGTCCGCATGGCCTTTCTGTATTCACTAATGTACAGCATTCATCTACCTAATCAAGATAAACATTTGTTATACTGCACACAGTGGCTTTGTAAGTCCCTTTAATATTCTAGTAATTTAGCAAATGAGTTTGAGATTACTGGTCTTTAATACTTTATGTACCAGTAGAAATAACGTTACACTACATATAATAATCGCACCATAAGCTCGCTGGGGATTTATATTTTTTAGATTTATCATGGAAATATGCCAATAAAACTCTCACTGGTATAACTTAACGTTTTTATCAAAGCACCACTTTCGGAAAGCATTGTAAGCTTCAAAATATCTTTGTTTCCACTTCGCTGGTAAAAGGAATGCACTTGCTAGATCCGCAATTTCTTTAATAGCAATGTTGCTCATTTTTATAAAATTTTACTACTTGATAATAACTATGAAAACTTGAAAGATTCAATTCGGATACATAACCTAGAAACCAAAACATTTGCTACTTTAAGTAAAGGATCTATTGCAAAATTCAATAACAAAAGAGTGGATAAGAAGGCTTTGCCCATATAACTTAGATGTAGCTTTTCATTTGTTCACATAGAGAATTCATTTTAGGTTAGTGTTAAACTATGGAAGAGCAATTTTGATTTATTATTGCGTTTTACGGGTTTTTCAAGGAACTGTAAGTTATCAGATGTCGAATGCTTGGGAAAACTGAAATACAATATTAAATACCAATACACAGACAATGATATTTGTGTATTCAATCTCAGAAAATTAACAAGATGTCGCATTTTCGTCACCCTAGGAGAAATGACGAGAATAGTGCACTGGAATAGTAAGCAAGCTTTAAGTGGAATTTCAGAAGTACTAAAAAAGTCAATCCGATGTTAAGGGACATTGGACGTAAATATTTACGTGCAATCGCTTTTCTTTTTAGGTCGGTTCCTTGGACTATGACATTTGCTATCAGTTAAATAGCAGTATAATGTGAAAGAAAGAAATATCAACTAATAATTTATTTATCTTCAACAGGTTTACAATGTGAGATCACATCTTCCTGTATCCAAAGTGTTTAAGTACGTATCTTCTTCCTCCATTCTTCTCTTATTTCCCAATCCCGCTCTTCTAAATTCTTCTCCTTCATACTACTCCTTATATCATCTATCCAGGTTTTCCGCGGTCTTCCCCTCTTTCCTCTCCCTGGTGGAATCCATTCCAAAACTTGTCTCGGCAAGCTTGTTTCCATCATTCTACGTGTATGACCATACCATTCCAATTGTTTGTATTTTACAAAATCTAATAATGTATCATTAACATTCATTTTTTCTCTAATAGTCGTATTTCTAATTTTCTCTAATTTAGAATGCCTAGTGTATCTTCTAAAATAATCCATTTCAGTAGAAAGCAATTTTAATTTCAGATTTGTGTTTAGGTGCCATGTTTACGCTCCATAAGTTATAGTGCTGCTTATTATAGATTTGTAGATTTGTAATTTTGTATCCACTGCTAATGCCTTATCCCACAAAATTCCGTTCAACATAGCTATTGTTGATCTACCTATAGTAATAATAATAATAATAATAATAATAATAATAATAATAATAATAATAATAATAATAATAATAATAATAATAATAATAATAATAATAATAATAATAATAATAATAATAGTTATTGTAATAGTAATAATAATAAGAATAAGACCTAATGAATTAAATAACGAACAATTTCTTCTGTGACCCACTTTAGACGAGGAACTTTAGAATCGCTATCAACAATTAAAAATATCGACGGCTAGTCGGGGTGAGCACATTTTTATGACTGAAGTCCCTAATTAGGTCAACTGTAAAATAACCAACGGGTTCGACGTTGTGGTGACGTACCTTGGAAAAGTTCCAGATGGAAATTTACGCGAGGGTGCGCTGATCAACAATTTAGACGCCGCTGAGTTGGCACCTCGTTCTCTATTCTATGAGGGGCTGACCGTGAAATATTCAGCAACGGTTCTTCGAGAGATCATTAAACTAACGAACAAACGCATAACTTCCACACCTCGACTAGTCAGTTCACTCACTTCCCTTAATGATAATGTTCTTTCTAAAACTGAGTCTTCGTCGCTCCTTTCCCAGTCTGCATACCAAATAGGCAAGAGAAAGGGAAGAATTGGTGATGTGCGAATTTTAAGGGCCTTGAATAAACATGCAGACGCCATGTTCCAACTTCGGGAGAGAAATGTCCTCGGGGTTTTAATGATATGTATACAGTTGGGGATCATTTAATGTAAAATTCTGTACCTACCTTAGTTAGAATTTCCCAACTAACCATTTCGGAGATATTCCTTGTTATTTGTGCGAGTTTTAGAGTAGTTATACATTTGTAAAATAAGATCCTTACTCATTTTTATATCATAGCCATGCAAACACAACGGAATCTCAAAGTTTAAACGATTTGACAAAGAGTATTGAAACATCAAGTTCAATTTACATACATGAACTTCTTATTAAACATTTGACTGATAGTGCACTCTGTTGCCCTTTTGTTTTAACTTATTTTCATTTATTACCCCTTGTTGTACAAAATAATCTTGAAATTTGAGTATATAGTTCTTGTTAGGTAAGCACTGGACAATTGCGCCCTCCGAGAACATGTTCTGGACATCGGAAGATTTTCTTTAAAGGCATCACACTCCCGTATGTATGGGCAAACCTACTTTTGATTGGTTTTTCGTTGCGATTAACTGTATGTTAGTTATAAAAGCTTAGAGCGTTGCCATAACCAAATGGGAATGCACTCGATGCGCATGCGCAAGCATTACCAACATTTCAGTTCCATAGAAAGCTATTGTCACAAAGCTTAAACCAAAGCCTTGCTTAACTGGCCCTAAGGAAGAGAAATACAAGAAGCACTTTAAATCAAGGCCGGTTGCTTGTCCCGGATTGCCAATATAATCTCAATCAGTCATATTAAGAGAGCCTTTTGGATGTGTTAATGTAGTTAATATCCTCTTTGGAACATCGATTTCCGGACACAGAAGTGCGGGAAGCTCTTACTGCCGCGTATTGAAATTCCTTCCAGGCACACGACATTCCTGAAGCGGCCCAAATATGCAGGGCCCTTGTCGCTATTGATCACAACCCCAGCACATGACCGCAATATTTAATAAATTCGTTTGGTACTTTACATTTAAGTGGTAGTCGTCTACCTCTTGTACCTTACAGGAATCCATACGCTTCGAGTTAACCTTTAACCTATCTCTAGAAACCAGAAACTCTCACGATGATTGTAAACACACACACACACACACACACACACACACACACACACACACACACACACACACACACACACACACACACACACACAGAGCTGTCTTGTTCCACACTCAGTGACAAACTAATACTGACTCACTCACTCCAGATGCCTCGCCTCCTTATATAGTTGGGATGACGTAACGCGTCCCTTTTTCTAACCTCTAATAACACGCCGACCGCCGGACACTTCTCGGATGATCGAGAAAACCCCGTTTGGTTCTGCCGCTGTGATTTTTGTCAGGTATTCATAAAAGTCACGCGAGGCAGTCTGATCTTGATCGCCTTTTATGCAAAAACCACCCGACCCTACCGTACTTTGCTGCGCGCCGCGCCCGGCGTCAGAATATGTCTGAAAATTTTACATTTTGAACTAATAATGCTTGTGTTTTAATTTATACCTCAAGTGTAATGTAATGCAAACATGTTACAGCCTGAATTTCATCTATTTCGCTCGAAAAGTTTACAAACGTAGATCAAATTTCTTTTGTTACATCACTAAAAAGGTTCCTCGCGACAAAAAAAGAAAAGTTAAACTTTTTTTAATATTTTAACCACAGGTTCAAAATACATCTACATTTTAAAATATCTCTAGGTTTCTCCTCGTTTCTTAAAGTTGAGGCTCCAGAAAGTTTTAAACTTACAAACATTTTTTGTATAAAAATATGTATATGTCGAACACACAAATAGGTTATGTCTTGAATCACAGACGACACACGATAGTATGTGGAACATAGACTATTAATGAACTTGGCTGCATGATGGAAATATTGACTTGTGTAAACCACGCTGCAACACGTGGGATTTGGAAATGATGTGCTCTCCAGTCATTTTTTCCATCGCTGGACATGATAATGGTAAAACCGTATGAAATGTTAAAATGCCATGGATATATCTAAACGAGTAACTTCCTTAATAGCGGTCATAAATAGAAACATGTAGAAATCCTATTTTATGAAGTTATAACCTGAACGTTTTAAGTATAACTTAACCTAAATGCCATAACATAGTTCTTAGAACTTTTGGTGGAGTTAATTTATATCATGGCTGGTATCAGCACTGCGATATTAAATTACAGCCTTATAATACAAGCCAGGTTCATGGGCAAGCTAATATAAACTTTAAGGCATCGTAACCGGGGCTTACAGGCACATGAACATTTTAATGAAGCGTTTCGGAATCAATAGAACGTGCAGGTGTGGTTAATGACTGTGATTTTTCTTCCGGCAATTACAAAGGGGAAAAGAGAGTCCCGTGTTAAGCGGATGGTAGAATTGTGAACAGAAACTGGAGCTTGTAAATCAGATGCAGCATTTATACTTGCAAGAGGAGCTTTTAATTATCTTGCGACACTTCCGCTGTCATCAACGAGTAAGTTAGTAAATTACTACAGCCGTTATCGTCGTCTTTTCTGAGGCTTCGCCAGGACAAAAGATCCTTTATGTCTCATTTTTTATTGTGTTCAACAATGCAATCTAGCACCCTTAATGACTGTATAGTGTAAGACGTCAAGAGTTCATATCACTTAAGTCTTCAACAGCTGTTGACTTCATAGTTACCAACTTAAATAGAAACGGTGTAAGAAGCAAGAGTTAGAAAACCACGAAAGTAACAAAAGGCTCTTATACAGGGTGGAAGATACACCTTACGTTAACAAGATTTGTCAGTTTAAATGCTCAAAATTATTTTCAGGGCATTTTACTTTTGTGCCTATACCCCTAACGGAGCACCCCCCGCGAGGATGGATGAGGCAAATGGATCCGAAGGGCGGCCTGAGCGTTGCCACAACAGAACAAGTGGCGGGGTTCCTACTTTTTCCCAGTTAGAGGCACCCCGGCTGAGGCTGCCCAACCCGGTTTCTCTCAAAGAACGCGCGGTACTCAGAAACTGGGCCCTCTCCCCCCACCCGGATCTTGTACCATTCCACGGGGGTCCAGGAAACCAGTAGGCTCGTCTTCCAATCCGGGGGGACAAGATCAAGAATCAAAATCTTTACAATGAATTATTTTACAATAGTTAAGTAAGCAATCTGCAAAAAAATAAGTAATTATTTCTGAAAGTTACTCTCAAAATACATAGATAACTATTGTCTTAGTTTCTAAAAAAAAATACCTATTTAGTTTTGTAAAAAAATATTTGTTAAATTTTATTGAAATTCACGTCAGATATATATCATGTAAAGGAGTAAAAAATATCTAATTTTCACAAAGCTGTGATTAAAATTCAGAGCGTTATGGTTGTCTATGTAATATTGTCTATTTAATTGACATTTTCCTCGAGTTTTCTACCGCCCGACCGCTGCGTCCCCCACCATCACAGGCGTCATGAGTTGGGCGAAGCATTACAGATGGGACGTGGCCAGTGCCCCGATCTAACCAGGCCGCTTACGCACTCTTTGCACTCACATAAGTTTCTCTACTCTTGTATTAACTATTCTTATAAATTCTTATTCCTATATCTTCATGTTAGTCGAGATAAAGATTTGGTTATCACTCAAAGCTAATGTTTTCCCATACTCCCCTTGTATCATTACAAAATCAGCAGTAAAATAATTTATGCAAAATCGCTATTTTAATCAGAATGGTTAGAGCCATTTTTTAAAAAATCTAAAGTTTCGAAAAATTGTCCAAATAAAGGTTAAGGTATAATAAGGTAAAATAAAGGTTGGAGGAATTTTCTTCAAAATCTTTGTACCGTATTCTTGAGAGATATTAAACTTAAATACCAACTTTGATTTTTAATTCACTTTTCGTTTTGGAGTTTTACACACACACGCACACACACACACACACACACACACACACACACACACACACACACACACACACACACACACACACACAAACTTTCCTGTGAAATCTCAACATCGAAATTTTGGGTCCAATTACAATACTTCCCCTACTTAGTAAGCGTAGCAGAGAAAGTAAAAAATAAGTTGTATTGGAATTTTATTCAGTAAGTCATCGAGAAAAAAAGTAATATCTGCCACAGTTTTGAAATGGCCTAGCCATTGATGTAGAAGCGAGGCGTATACATTTTCAGAGCAAATTTCGCATTATATTCGTTCTCGCAAGTTTAGTAAAAATTGTAACTAGGAATTAAAACTGAAATATTAACGCTAAACTTTGTTTTTCAGAAACGTTGCAAGCCAGAGCGCGTGCCGATATTCCTCGGGGTAATAAGTCAGTAGACTTGCCAATAGAGGTCACCGCTTACGACTTTATTTTCCAACCTATCAGAATTGTTTACAACCTGCAAAGGGCGACACGTGCCGAGCACCTCACTTAGTAGTGACGTCACCAATTACGTAGCAATGTAAATTCTGTTTTTACTTTCTCTACTACTAAGGAAGCACACGTCGATGTCGAGAGTTCACTGAGAAATCACGTTTCGGGACCCCTCAATAAAACACATTTATAAAAGATGTGTGTGTGTGTGTGTGTGTGTGAGTGAGAGAGAGAGAGAGAGAGAGAGAGAGAGAGGGAGAGAGGGAGGGAGAGAAGAAACACAGAAAGAGTAAAGAAAGCTGTGTGAATGTAAAGCGTTGCATTTCTATGTCATATTGTATGAATTCTTTGTGGAAGAGTGAGTAGAGAAATAAATGTTATTGTGTTTCCTGAAAGAAAAGTGAGTAGAGAAAGCCGTGTGAATGTAGTGTGTGGTATTCCTATTTCAGTCACAAGAAATTGTATGTTAAAGGGCGAGTAGGGAAAGATATGTGAATTTAATAGTAAAAGAAAAGCGAGTAGAAAAAACATGTGAATGTTATGTTGTATAGTAAAAAGGATAGGGGTTTTCCTGATTATTTTTTCTCTACATCATCACAATACTCAGGCGAACAAAAGAAAAAAAAATCTGTTTAGTGAACTGTTTTGGAGACATTCCTTACAATATTTGAAAGTTTCTCAAATGGGAGGTCGTTGTTCTTTTTATATCTTGGAGATACAAAGGAAAGGGAATTGTTCAGATCAATTTAAAAAAGATTTGACTTATGCATGAAACATTTTAACACACATTTAATTTGACGCATCTTGTGTCTTTCACTCTGTGTGAAAGTAGATATAAGAGTGGGACAGTTTAGCTTCTTGCTGAAATGTTAAAAAATTGCCTCCTTACTGCTGCTTTCTCTATACTCACTATCGACCTACCTCAAACAACCGTTTATCAACAAACAGTATCATATTGCGACGCATGATTATGCCCCAAGCTTATCAGGAGGTCGGTGCTGGAGAGAGGAATAGAGATAAGTAGACGCGGAAGCGTTTCTGTCAAGCTTCTAGAACATTCTAGAATGATCTGTGGGAACTTGCAGTGGTTATGCAAGCTCACGTGTTCGCCAGCGGGTCGCGAGTTAGCGAGAGCATTTCTGATGCGACATCAGATGTTTTCCAAAAGCGAGTCTGTGACGATAGCGCCAATACCGGAAGTGACGCTGGTGTTTCATCTAGTTCTGTTATGAAATTAACTAAGTCTCAACCTTAAGTACCTTGTTAGATCACAATCTAACATACAGTCTTCGAATACAAATTTTCCAGATAGTACGTATTAACACTGATAAACAACTTAAAGAAAACTAATTAAAGTGTCGGAAAATGTCCAGGTAATTTTGTTCTGTATGGCTCTCTTGTAATTTACGGAGAAAACGATATTATACCTCGTTTTATTTATTTTATAACATGAGTTTCCTTCACAAACTAAATTGTTATATATTTTCCTATAGCACAGAGCTGAAATGTAATTGTTTATAATGCGTGGCCAATTCTGTAATTAAAAGTTGTAATATTACAACATACAAGGCGTTAGTTGTTATTATGAACACCAGATAGATTTCCCGTCTTTCCTACATTGCTGCCACACATGCCTCAAACAATGGTGACGTCACACGCTGAACTCTTTCAGTCACATCTTTGAAACCTACTGAATTTAAATATCAAGAACCTATGTTCTTCACAAAACACACGTACATGAACCTTTATTAAGTTACCCTTACTTTGGGAGCCTCAAAACGTGAACTTGGCATAGAAATCTAGGGAACAATACTATACTTTCTGTATCTTACAGAGGCAATAATAATAGTAGCAATTAAAGAGGTAAAATATTTGCATTCTTTTTCATTTTCATGTACAAAAGAATTGCTTTTTTTTAATAACTAGAACGTCTCAGAAATGCACTATAAACAAAAGTAAACAAGTTGGAGATATAACTTAATGAAAAGATATTGCTTCAGAAATGCAATAAGTCAACTGAAACGATGTTACGTTGTCATCAGAAAATGGAAGCGAAAGGAGCACAAACTAATTAGATGTTGAAAGGAATGAGAACAAACAACTTTCAGATACCTTTATCAGCACTGGGAAAATACAAGCAAGCAGAAATAAAATTCCAGCTGCTCGTATTCGAGGTATATTGTTTTTACAGATGTAAGAAGAATCATCCAACAGCAATATGGAGCAGCACAAAACAGACTATAAAGCAAAAATCTTGGATGCAATTCTTGGAATGCCTTGGGGGCACCAACATAAGAATCCGAGGCAGCTGCAGTTGTACATGGAGCACAGAATATCACAAAACAGAATATTCCTGCAGCGCAGATGCACCACTAAAGCCTGGGGAAACAAATGCATAAGCACATGCTTACACAATTATAATCTACTTTTTACCTTCTCTACTGGTAAGTAGAAGGAAGTATTGTCTTCTACCGAAAAATTCGATGTCGAGATTTCACCAGAATATATGTTTTGAGACCCCCTGAATCGAAAAATAGCATTTTTAGAAAAAGGTCCGCGTGTTTGTGTCAGTCTGTGCACAGCATAACTCAAAAACGAAAAGTCGGTTAAAAAGCAAAGTTGGTATTTAAGTTTAATGTCTTTCAAGCATACGGCATAAAGATTTTGAAGAAAATACCCCACGCTAAACTTCCCTTTACATGGAAAATTTTTCGAAAATTTTGATTTTCTTGAAAATGGCTGTAACGATTTTGATTAAAATACCATATGTTTGAGATATTTTTATGGCAAATGAAATGCATATCTTGAATTTTCTGGCTATAGCCCCTGTAGTCGTATTTACTCTGGACGACTTTTGCGTAACTGGTAAACCGTTAGAGATAGACCAAATCTTACTGTACAAAAAATGTAGATCTTGCTAAAATACACATTTTATGTCTGAATAAATTTTTTTGTAGAGTGAACCATTTCGGAGATGTTCCTTGTCATGTGTGCCAGTTTTGGAAAACTTAAAAACTTTCGTGAAACGGAACATCGTTGTTCATTTTTTATATGTTAAGAGTGCAAAGAGAACGGGATCTCAAAGCTTTAAAAGGTTTGACTGTATTCTAATATTCCCCTTGCATCTACAAGGAAATAAACAATAATATAATTTCTATAAATGTATCTCAACTAAGACGAAGAAGATAAGAGGAATAGTTTATACAAGTGTGAAGACATAACTGTAACACATCAGATTTTTAAAAAATGGCACCAACGGTTTTTAGTAAAATACCATACTATTAATAAAATACATAAACTGAAATTTCTGGAAGCAGCTTTTGAAATCCCCTTCATTCTGTATGCTTTTAGTGTAACCTTGAGAGATCCCGGGAATGAAATTTGAATTTTCTATATTTTATAGGTATGAAATTTATACTTTACACACTTACCTAAGGGTGTTTATGAAAATTAATTATAATAGAAAATTAATTGCGCGTGGAGCAGAAAGTGTATTAAAATTGTGAAGGTTTGAGAAAAACCAATTTTTGTACAAACTGCAACAAGATCATGACTCAGATTGTGTGTTTATCACACCATCCGTTTTTTGTCTATCCTCAGGTTCATAGGTTTTCGCTCGCGGCGATATGGCGCTTACCTAACCTTTCCATTTCCATGAATTTGGTTGTCCTTGAACCCTGAGAGAGTAACCGGTTTTCCGTGGTCTGGTAGGTAACTAGTGTGCGACAGAGTGGACGGGGTTAACTCTACGATGTAGGGGAAGTGATACATTGTGTCACTTCTCCCCATCTATGATTTACAGTAGGTATTTAATACTTGAAGCCCATTTATGGAGCGGAGCAGTAAGATGATATAGTGCGGTTAGACCACGATGCGTGTCCATATTCACGTTTGATGTCCTGCCGCGGTTGGAAAGTAGTCGCCTGATTGTAGCCGACGTTTTAATCCGAAGCTCAGCCCCACATGGCGGTGGTAGGCCATTACGGTTTGCTCTTTTATCAACCTCACTCAGTGCTTTGTGCGGTGAGGCTAGGCTCGCCGGCAAACTTTGCAAATGTTGCAGGGCTTATCGATTTGGACCACCATTATTCTGCATCAGTTTAGATTGAATGCAATGTGTGGTTATTGGATTGGCATTTCCTCATAATTTGTTTACGGTTCATTGTTGCGAAATTATCAGCTCACTGTAATTAGGACTCAAATTGCTACTTCTAAAGCGGGCTAGCTATACAAATAGGAGAGTACGAAGATAATTACGGCTAATGGTTCTCTGAGACTTAGTCTCTTTCTTGCCTCAATGGAGCAAATTTCAGATTCAGTCTTTCTCCCGGCTGAGGAGAAAGAATTACTACATGAATATCGCAGTACTTTGCTACAACAATTGAGGAAGCTAATAATGAATTGTTTTGTGGCCTTAGGTATTGCAGAAACTAAGGCGTCATGATCAGACTTCGGCCTAAGAGTACACGAAAGACTTGTGTAGTCTGCAGAGACGTGGGAGAGGGCACCTGTAGTCAGGCTTACCTCCTGCGGCATTTGGGAGGTCCTGGATTCGATTCCCATGGCTGACCTGGCTGACCTTCCTGACCAATAGGTTCCTTTGGGGGTTTCCCGGGTCGGTAGTCGAATACACCCCCAATTTTTTGTACTTACATTTCACTTCAGTACTCCATTTTATTCATCATTTCATTGGTTCTTTTAGAGGGAAAGAATCCAAAAAATATATTTTAAGAAAAGTTCTGTGTATTTGGGTATCCGCGTGTGTATGCCTTAACAGCAAAACTCAAAATCGAAGCGTCAGTTAAATACCTTAACTCGATATTTAAATTCAGCATCTTCCCAGGATGCAACATAAACACCTTAAAAAAATCCCAAACCAGACTAACCATTATAGGAATGGTTGTTTTCTCAAAAATAACTAATTAGTTAAAATACGGATGTTAATATACTTTTATGTAAAATAAAATGCATATATTTAATTTTTAGGAGATTAAAGCAGGTCTCCTCAAAACACACAAAGTGTACAATTAATGACAAGCAACTTTTTCGTGGAGTGAACCATTTCTGAGATTGTCCTTGTTATTTGTTTGAATTTTCTAATACTTATGCTCTTCTGTCGTTGTTTGCTTTCCTTTTATTTGTGTATACGCAAAGGTCAAAGGTACCACATAGCGACCCGCTCTTAAAATATCTGGCCATTTGTATTCTGCTACTCACATTGTAAGAAAATAATATATAAAAATTCCATTTCTATAAATGTATACTTGATTAGCATGAACTAGAAGAAACAGCGCTTTTAAGAATACTTTGTACAAGAGTTAATGGAGAAAGTCACGTGAGTAAAACGTAAACACGAATCTCTCGAAAATTAAAGGCACTGAAGGCTTACGTAAGGAGGGGAAAGACAAAAACTAGTGTTCCCGTTCTTCAATTGTTCATGAGCAGATTCATACGTGGCTCACCTCATTTTCGACCAAAGTTACTACACATGCAGGACAATGACGTCACAGCAAGTGCCAGGAGCAGTTTCACGTGAGCACAGATGACTTCGGAACAAATTAAATTACCAACATGTTCCTCGTGGTTTAGGGTTGTTCGTTCACGACATGTCGTCAGCTGGGTACACGTTACTAAGGGGTATGCCCAAATACCATGGGTTTTCTGCACTACTAACTTCAAATATGTCAACAAAGGGGGTGTTATTAAAACAGAAAGTGTCATATTATAAGAGCTGAACCAAAAAATCTGATGTGTTGCACTCATATGACTTTCTCTACTCTTAACCATTCTTACAAACCCTTATTCCTATATCTTAGTGTTAGTTAAGATAAACACTTGCAAAAATTATTTATTGCTGTTTTTCTTGTTGAAGCAATGGGCGATAGTCAAATCTTTTATAGCTTTGCATTCTATATGCATTTTTTATCGAGTGAATAAGTTGTGTGTTTTAAATCTACATTTTTCTGCAGTAAGATTTGGTTTATCTCTTACAGTTGCATAAAAGTCACACAGAGTAAACAGCAGTGCATGGGCTACAGCCAGAAAATTAAAAAAGATACTATCATTTGTCATAAAAAACTGCAACTATATTTTCGAAATTGAAAATGTGTGGCTAATTACATCTGTGAATGGGAAACAGTATTTAGTGTCTTACTGTACTTGAACGGTAGAACGTTAACGACCAAAAGCACCCACCCCCCCCCCCCCCTTCCTGTCTTCCGGTAAGACTAGCGTAACTGAATAGTGCACCCCTAACATCATGACTCAGGGTATCCACGCACGAGCTCTGTTTATGAGCTATAAAAATATTCTTCTAAAGAGAAAGAAAATGCAATAAACAGGTTTGTTTATTTCATACTGCTTATTTATTGGTTCCTTGAGCAACGAGGTTTACGTCAACTTCCTACCTCGTTAAACATTTAAATCAATGCATAATTGAGGTTATGTTTATTCCTTATTTAAGAAAATCAGGGGAAAAAACCTTCTGGTTTTAATTTTATAAAGCAATTTCGACTTTCGTGAACAGGAAAAATGCATACTCTTCCTTTGAATGTCCTTTTAAATGCCCTTAGTACATGTTTAAATGTCGCATGAACTTTAATGAGCGAATTCAAATACCTTAGAACCCCTTTCTGCTACTGGTATTTTGAGCATCTCGTTATCGAGGTTTTGGGTGTAATACAATACTTCCCCTATTTACCAGTAGAGAAAGTAACTATCATTATTGATTCACAACTTAAAATATTCAGTGATGCATGTTCTTAAAGTATGTAGTGGAAAGGTTATATTCTCCATTAAAGTACGTACAGAAGTTATGTAAATAGAATGGACTCTGCACATATAAATGCTGGAGACATCAGTAAGGTTTAGGGAAATAGGATGATCGTGAAGCGCATTTTAAAGAGTTTTACAAGAGCTATCTCATCCCAAGAAGTGCCAGTATGGTTGGAATAGACGATGACCTCACGTTCCCACAGGATAAAGCGGCACGCCGCATCAATATCCGACATCCGTTGCTCAAATCAGCAATTCTAAACGGACTGAAGGGGATAGAAAGAAAGTATCTGCCAAAGGATGTGGCGTGCCATTCAGGATACGGGTCCTCTTTTCTTTGTCTGACAGGTCCTAAGATATTTCTGGCTCTATTAAGTGAGAACAGGAAAATCTTTTAACGTACTCGTGCAAAATGCGCAAGCGGAAAGATCAAGTTTAAAGAACGGAATAGTTGATACGTTTCAATGGCGACTTAAGGGAACCAGAAAGTGGAAAATGATCTTATTGGACATACAGAATGTTAGAGGTTTGTATTGATAATTCACGACAGTCTAATGAACAGCATTGTTAGGTTGTCTCATAACTTCGTTCGTTTCTCCTTATGTTTCAGTCACTAATAACGCTTGGAAATACACCACAACTACGACAGAGTAGTTGCCAAACTTTGTTTTAGGGAGAAATTTACAGCTCGAAATCGACTAAATCACTTTTGACATGCTCCATTCGTTATGCTTCTTCTTCGTAGAGAGTATATACTGTCTGCCGGAACTGTGAGGTGGTTTTGCCCTTACGATAGTAAAAACAGCGTATTTATTTAAAATGTCAAAATGTACTTTTTGAATACACCTATTGGTAAGCATATAAGAGGGACGACATGATATGTCAAGGTAACTCTCATGAAACTAATAACAAATACAAGAGGTATTAGTAACGTTTTGGTAAAGGAGGGGGACAACTCGTGCACCGCAACCTCCACACAGATGTATTGGGGCTAACGCCCCCAAGAGGGAGGGATGAAGTGAAGGAAGGCCCAAGGTCGCAGGTGGACAGGCCACTAAAGCGATCGTCAACTCGAGGAGGAAGGAAAGAGTATGTATGGGCCAAGTATGAACATTGGTGGATGGGGGGCAGGTTCTGCCGAAACCAATTTCTGTGAAGATTGACGGAATGGGAAGGCAGGATTAAAGTAATTCTGTGCAATGCCAAAGAATTTACCTTGCGATCATGGACCCGTTCACATTAAGGGAGTACTTAGACATGGTGCTACTACATTCTGGGGAAAATTCAGCTTAAGAATCAAATAAATACAAAAATAAAAAATATAAAATAAACATTAACAATGAGATCACGTAAATAATATAATAAGCTGTTTCCGTTTCTGCCAACATTGTTTTAAACCTAAAATGCGTGGTTTTGATGGAATCGTTTATCTGCTTTCTTAACTATGGAAAACTGAATGTTCATTATTACTTGAACGAATGCAATGAGTGAGTAACTGGAGTTAAGGGATCGACGACAACTAGCTCATTTGGGCCCAATTGAACGGATGCAGCATTTCAGTTTCATGCACAGGTTTCAGGTAAGATATTTCAATTCGTGTCGATTTGCCCGAGATATGGCCACTTCAGCGGTACGGTAAACGCAGTGAACAAGTATCTGGTTTACATCTAATGGCACACGCCGGTCGGGTACTACACAGGCCGCTGGTGTGTGACAGCTAAACGTAGTATTTTGTTTTTCCTACACCTGCATCTACAGGTTATTCTGGCCGGAGCAGCATCTTCCACCCTATATATTTGCTTTTTTATTTCAGTTTAACCTCGTTAAGTGTATATTTAAATATCAATCGTTACTTCTTGAGTTGTTTTTAACAGTGATTGCCGTAGTACGATGGACATATGTATTTCACAGCGAACTGGGAAAGTATCGTTCAACAACTTGTGTGTGAGCGATTGCATGTGCCCAAGCCATTTACTTGCTAATCCTCTTTACTTTCCCCACGAGCTCTATCAATTATACCACATGGAAAGATTGCGTGGTCAGCTCCTCCAAATCCTTTTAGTTGAATATCTCGCTCGCCTGGTGCCTTCCCTTGCACGAGGTGCATCTGGGCCTTATGTCCACTATACCTACTCCTACAATCGCCTTAAGGCCCACCCTCCTTCCTCCCTTTTATTTAACGTTCCCTCTATTGTGCACTGCTTTCATGGCGCTCCACCCTTAAAGGATTCATACTCTTAAAGAACAAAATTACTCTTACCATGGATGTTTTGCTCTACATATAACTTAATTTTCAACTTCATCCGATTCACGATGTTTGGTAATACAGGTTTATTTCGATGGTTATTTGTTAACCTTTGCAGCCCAAGTCGTTTTGTTACTTACGCCGGTATTCCTCTGGTAATAAAACCGGTTTTCATTGCGGATATACATATATATACATATCGGGTAAATATTCGATTGCATTCCTCTTACCCCTCTTCCCCTTGCTACTGTATATTTGTCATTCTCCATGGTCTAGGTTTAACATTCTAACCTCTACTTGCCGAAGTCACTTTTAAGTGAAGGCTGGATGTTAGGCACTTAAAAAGTTCAAAATCGGTAGGCAAAAAGACAGTTAAAAGTATTATGCCTCTTCCATTTTTTAGCACTGAAAATGACCTTTCCACTTCTACTAATGTTATTGGAGTGTACTTGAAAAGCGCGAGAATTTTTAGATCAATATCACTTGAAGCACAGTTTTCATCGCTAAGAACCATTCCTATGTTCTTTTAACTGTTGAAAGTCACCGTTCTCTTGAAGAATCCGCTCTTACCCGTTGACCTGAGTCAACCGGATAGCATAGAATAGTCAAAATGCAAATTTAAGTAACGTGCAATATGCTAGAGATACCAATTGCCTGTATTTCGAACATTTTAATCCAACTTTTCAATAAAATGGGGGTTTTCTGCTCCAAAAAATGCAAATAGGCATTAATAGACATATGTTGAAGTAGGAAAAAATAGGCACATTCAATTTTATACAAAACAGCTCCAAGACTAGTAAGTTGAACTAAAATTAAGTCGTTATTGCACTACTCATTCTCCTTGGCCGAGGCTAGAATCTCGTTTGTTATTTTACTATTGCTAACATAGTAATAAAATATTTATGATTCAAGTTTTAAATTAATAATATAACCTATAATAGTTATTTATTATGAACATAATGAGCATGAGTCCAATTAAAATGTTCACTATAAAGTAAATTTGCATAAAGTCTTCAAATTTAGCATGAAACAAACAAAAATTATATATAAAGGAAAAATTATAAGGAAAAAAAAGATTCATATTCTAGGTTATGTCTAACAATGGAGTTCTATAGCCGAACTAGCAATTTTTTTCTTTGAATGTGCATGAATTTCGATTATGAAGGCTAAACATTTTAGCAGTATGGTTACATTAATTCCCTATATCTATTAAATCAGACATTTGATGCGAATATATTCATTTTCAAACACTTCAAACTGTTGTGTCGTATTTATATTATAAATATATTCAATAAGATCTTTACTTCTAGCGAAGGTTATTTTTATACAGTTATTAATATTGAATGGGAGTTCATTTGTTTTGCTCCATGTATACAGATATTATAGGTGACACTGATATAGTTAATTACATTCGTATTTTCAGCTTGTGTTTATGTATTTGGGTCCTTTATGCTGTAAATCCTTCTTGTGCCTTTTAATGTATACAAAAATATGAAGTCAGATGGATATGTTTTCTGCTGATCTTGCCCAGCACTGTGCCTGTTATAAGCATATATTATTTCGTTGCAGCAGCTAAGTTCCAGGTGCTACATATGCCTGCACAAAGGTCCCTTGCTGTGGTATAACGCATATTTGGGTTGAAGTTTATCTGTTAACTAAACAGACAGATCGTCATTAGCGCTGACACTGACGTTGACATGCATATACGCCGCCGCTCCAGACCTCCTCTTTAAAGGGAAACAACCCCCCCCCCCCTCCCCTTATCTAAGGTGCTATATCAACAAAATTAAATTCTAATTGTTCTAATTTATCTAGCTGAGGGATTGCTTCACGAAAATATTGAACACTTTATTACTCTAAAACTCACATTTTCCCGTTTTAAGAAACATTTATACGTGTACATTTATATTTTATTTATTTCTATTTAAATGTCCTTCGGAGTATACTCAACAACTTCTACCCTCATAAAGTTGGCAACTTCGCTTTTATCGAGATTTTTACGAACCTTTTTTTATTTTGTGTATGTGAACATGTAACTCAGTCGGTCAAATACCAAACTTGGCACCTTCCAAGTTTGCAGAGGTTTTCAAGAAAATATTCCCATCCTAAACTAGCCCTTACATGGAAAAAATTCGAAAATGTTCATTTTTCAAAAACTGTTCTAGTGATTTTTATTCAAGTAGCATATGTTTAAGATATCTTCGTGTCAAATGAAATCTGTATCTTGAATCTGCTCTGAAGTCCTCTTCATCTCTAAATGACAAAAAATTAAACTTTGTCATAGATTTTCCCGTTAGTTTTAATATTTCAATATGGAAAATTTCTCAAACGGAAATTTATTCTTTTTCACTACCTCTACTACGAATGTAAGTAGAGGAAGTATTGTACTCCACCCAAAAATTCGATGCCGAGAAATATGTTTTGAGATCCCCTGATTAAAAAAAAAGTAAAAGATTTTAAGGAAAAATGTGTGTATGTGTATGTGTGTGTGCGTGCGTGCGTGTGTGTGTAAACATGACTCAAACGAAAATTCGGGTAAAAACCAAAGTTGGTATGCAAGTTTAATGTCCTTCAAGGATTAGACACGAAGATTTTGAAGAAAATTGTCCCACCCTAAACTATTCTTTAATTGCAATTTTTAAAAAAAATTTGATCATCACGAAAATGTGTCTAAAATTTTGATTAAAATGCCGCATGTTTAAGATATTTTTATGCCAAATGAAATGTGTATTTAGAATTTTCTGCTCTATTCCACATACTCCTGACGACTTTTGCGTGGCTGGTAAACCGTAAGAGATGGACTTTTATTTTCTAGTACCTGACTTCCATCTGTGATATTTTATTTTCGTATTTTGCATAACAATTGAAAAACATGTGACGAGCGGTATTCGAATTGAAGTTTGAGTGAAACGTTCTAGATTCCGAATACGTGGTCGTTAAAGAACACTTAACAGCACAGTTGGAAACTAATGTACCGCAACAAAAAATAAAACCATCAATAATTCCTCGTTTTTAAAATACTTCATGTGATACAAACGGATTTCTGTACTACATTCCAGTTTGAGCGAATGAAAGGAACTGTATGTGAAACAGTGATTCATTACGCTCTATTTACTAAATTCTTTAGCAATAATTAATTCAGGTCTAAAGCGATGCGGTAAGGAATAAAGTGTTCATCATCCGGATTGAAATTTTTAAACCACTTTTTACTGCATGCGTTTAGGGAAGCGACTGCTTCAGCCGAGTGAACCTCCACAATGCGCATTTTTGATTTGCGAATATCCGATAAAAACATGGTAACTTTGAGCACAAAAACACTGTGGAATTATTACTGTTTTAAATCTTTTGTTGGAGATTACGTACGCAAACTCACATGAAAATAAAACCTATAAATATGTTAATAATTATACGTAATTAAGGCTCCGAAGTTGAAGAAAAATATTTATGAAATTCTAGCATTAAAAGAGCTTATTATGATGGCATAAATCGTGCAAAATAACCGTATTTCCGGCACCAGTGTCAGAAAATTAATTACGTAATTACCAATGGGAATACAATAATAATACGATCACAATTTTCTCCGATGTTCCTGTAAGATAATCTAAAACGTTACTGTCGCAAGTGCAGCAGCATTTAAACACAAGTATCACCCCATTAAGTATGAAAAGTATGCCAGTATTGTGGTTTAATTAGTCAAATTAAGGCATTTTCAGTTTCTATATTGACAAAACTTTTCATGTTCTTTTTCGTTAACATCTTTTCATTTTTTCTGGAATTAATAAACTCTCGTTTCAAGCAGAATACAATCCACATTCTTATATTCAATTATATTCAATCGTATTCTTATTATAATAAAATTAGGCTTGGCAATATAAAGGGGAAAATATATTGAATAACTTATATCGTGTACAAGAAATGAATCTCTTCTGTTTAGAACTGTTGTGGCATGAAATCCCGCTGAGAAATTGTTTGCTGTTTATAATTTGCAAATATTTGCGAATGCCATGGCGTCGAGTATTAATTCTGCGTGACCTCTCGAGGTTAACTAAGTTGTGGAAACGGTGAAGCCAAGCTGGTGTACTTATGAATATTCATTGTGAGACATTTCGGTCATATCCATCTTAGAATACAGGCTGTAAGTAATAAAACAATGGAATAATGTTAACAATGAGTAGAGAAATCATAGATGTACTTCCAGGAGACGTTATATTGAAAGGTATTGCTTGCATCTTTTATTATCTTCATATTGTTGATGTCGGGACAGGTAAACCATTTGAAGCGGCTCTGGCCTGGACTGGCTACTCGATAAGCTTTAACCCTTCCGTCTTTACGGAGGGTCCCGCGTCCTCTCTCAATGGATATTGGTCCTATCTCTAATGATTAAAGGACATGGCAGTTTGAGGACAGTTGGAGTAAACAATTATATCGTTAATAACGGTCACAACATGTGAGGGAGATGTATTTTGTGAAGCAGAGATTGTTTGGAGCCAAGTCACTTATTTACAGAGCTCCTGCTGTGAATTATAAACTACCCCCACGCTCAACTGCTGTGAGCAGCAGGTTTTAATGAAACCACAATTTGTACCACATTATTTCCCTTGATACCTTCCCGAACTTGTAAATAAATTTTATGCAGAACTCTCGTATTGAATTAGGTTCAAGCAATAGCCACTAACAGACCAGTTGAACGTAAAGTAGTTCTAAGTAATTCATATTTATACATAGATCCCGCAAAATGTAATTTAGAAACGTGTTAATAGAACCTTATTCATACGTAGGTAGCTGTTACGTGTATTATAGTTCACTGAAACACAACTAATATTTACGTAATTATAACGAGCATACGCTATCTTAAAAGAAACTGGAGGCTGAATTTCCTTATGTCTATTGACAAAGACGCAAGCTGTGCGGGCGGCTTTCGGCCGGGAAAACAAAAGACAAAGACGTTTTCTTTATACATATCTTAGTTTGTAAAATCTTTCACATGCAGGCCCATTGTATTGCTCTTTTTCTTTCTTTCTTTTTATTTAATTATGATGCATTATCAAAGTCTATTTGTAAGTAATTCTGAGTTACAAGGAATCTTCCCTCTTCCCTTTGATATACTCATAAGTCAGGTGCAAAGCTCAAATAATTAACTTATGTGTAATTCATGTATTTTGTTATACTCAGATGGACTGTTTCCCTTCAACAGATCCTTGACTGCACAGAATTACTATATGCACGATATTTAAATCCAACTGCAACGCGGTAGGCTGTGAACACAGTTAATCTGCAAGTTTCGCTGCCTGCTCATAACTAACCCCTCCGTGTTAGAAATAAATATTGCAGCTAAATACAAACGCAGCGGTAAATTACACAGCTTCATTAGCTTAGCTGTTTGTATTTTAACTTCTACGAAGTTCCCTAGGTTAATTGGGTCTTGCTCCTTAAAAGCTAATTACATATACTTGGGGGTTTCAAAAGCACTTGTTCAAATAAACTGAAGCATGATGTTTAACCCTTGCTGAGTAAGAAATTTAGTTCTGGATGGCAAACACTCTTCATTTTAGTACAATTTAACTTAACGCAGTATATTTCTCTTTCTGTAATCAAAACCAAAACTAAAAGTGCTGTGATGTTCTTATAAACACTGTAATGTTCATTTAAAATTCATTAGCTCTGTTTTTACATGAATGGTTTCCAAAACAAGAAAATTAAGCTATTCCGAGAAAATTTAACCAATCGTTTTACTTAGGAATTACATCGCAGTAGGCACCTTCATTTGTTAGTGCCCTTTTTCATTTCTCTCCCTGCTTTCCGTGAAAACAGCTCCATTAGTACTGTTAATAAGTCCTTGTATAATGGAACAAGTAACATTTGAATCTAGCTTGTGGAACGCGCTGCTCTGCGCATTTGTCACGGCAGTAAATGCGACGAACAATCACAGTAAACATCTGTGCTTCAAAACGAACAAAAGGACCATTTTATAACACTCGGAAGTGTCATAAAAGAACATGAATAAAACAAAAACAACACGTATTTGGCTAGCATTCCCAACCTTTTAAGATAAAATTACCCATTTGTTTGCTTGAAAAAGTGAACAACAAAATTAAACGTATCAGAGCGTTTCGCTTGGCACAGTTGCTTTAACTCTTTTTAAAACAGCATACGGTGAAAATAATCAAGCAAAAATAGTAACGTTTTGTTTCACAAAAACATGCTTGTTTCTAAAGAAATAGGTTAGATTTACCTGAGTTTTTCCTAACGCTAACACGCCTAGCCTTAGTGTTTCGAGGTGCAGGAGGGGTTGCGTGTTCGAGTCCCACTTCAGGCATGGCTGCTTGTAAGTAAATGTGACAGAATAAAGAATAAATAACCGGAAAAAGCAACTGAAAATAAAAATAATGAAAATTATAAAACAGTTTTCCTGAAAATCAAGCAAAAAAATGATGTTTGTTGCATCGATACCTGCTCTTTCTAAAAAAAATACCACTAAAAACTACTATGAACGAACAACTAATTTGCATCTACAAATCTATTTTACCTGATTCCATTATCTGTACCCTTAGATAGAAAATTATAAATGATCTAAATTAATTGATCATGAAATGTATTTATTACTAAGTTCATTAACAACATTGAATGCGGAAATAAGAATTATAATTTAGAATCTACGAAGTAGACTTCTCTACTCAAATCACTCTGAAGAAGCTTTCCTAAAATTAAAACTTCATGAAGTATAAGAGTAGAATACTTTATGAATCATTTAAACGTTTTACACATTGCAAGCGCTCAACGCTAGGAATGTTGAATTCTCAAGTAGGAGCAAAAACATTAATGAGCTGATGTGGGGAGGGATGAAGAGAATTACAAACTGCCTCTAAAGTGAATTAATAATCTTAAAAGTTTTAATCTAAGGCGCTACGGAAGTTGGTTATTTACTTGCAGATGAGCGCTGCAAGCGAAATCTACTCCCCAGTCCGAAATACTCAAGTCCTTATAAAATTCCGTTGTTACGGCTTTAAGAAGAAACTGGATTGAAAATTAATCCCATTAGAAGCTATTTATAGAAAGTAATATACTATCAAGGCTATATCCAATGAGTTAAAGAAGTTATTCCGCAGTGATTTATGGGTTTTAACGTGGTATTGAACATTGGGTTTTTATTACTTTGGTGCTCTTTTTTTACTCACTACACTAAATTCACACACACACACACACACACACACACACACACACACACAAGCACACACACACACACACACACACACACACGGGAATAAACCTAGCGGAAGAAAAATGTCCGGCCTGCAGCCGGGAATTGAACCCAGGTCCTAAGCTACGCGGCCAGCTAAATGAACGTTTTCTTGATGTTGCTAGTTGTATTTATACTGCGACTTTGCGAGTATTCCGGTGTATAATATTGTATTTTCGTTTTAATAAACTTAAGAAGTATTAATAGTTTCAAACGAATGGTTTAAGCGGACCACGTGGTGATTTGCGTTCAAAAATTGATTTTTTTGTTGTATATGATATGTAGAGACAGAGTAAGAGATCCATCCATCCATGTATTATATAGTCGCGCCGGCCGTGAGCCCGGACGCGGCTGGTAAGAAATGCCGGTCGGGGCCTGATGTCCGCTCGGCAACAGGTACGGGCCGGAGGCGTTTACCTGCCCTAAAGACCCGGCCGCCAGCAGGAAAATGAGCCTCTGGAGACAATAGCTATTATGTGGTGGTGCGGTGTCTGGACTGTTCTCTCACAGCCACTCCCGATCATTCTACTTCCAGAACTTTCCCATTGTTTGCAGAACTATATAAGGGACATATTCGTGCCCTGAAGGAGTAGTAGTAGAGTAGTAGTAGGAGTTGTTCCAGTCGTTCCTTCAGTGGATAGCACCTGTGAATCGTGCCGAGAAGCAGTTCAGTGGAGTTGCAATCTGACAGGTCTTATCTGCGATTCGTTTCGACGGTTTTCTGTGCTTTGAATTTATACAAAAGTGATTTAAGTGTAACGTTAACACTGCGCTAACTGACTAGAAGGCAATAAACTGCGATTAGCAGTAACTGATGTTTTCTCATTTGTTACACTGGTTTCAGAAGTGATATTCGTCGAATTGGCGTTTAGCTACATCGTTGTCAGAAATGCAGCGTAAGCGACAGATGTTGACTCTCGAAAGTCCATCAGAACAAACGGAAACGGAAGCCTGAATAAGAAATAGAATGCTTAAGAGTATCGCTGGAGCAGGAAAATCAAAAGGATTATCCAGCACGGATGTTCTAAAGGCAAAGAGAGCTTTCCTAACCGTGTGCAGTTTCCTGGATGCTCTACTAATCCAGTCTTGCTTCTATCTGCCATTTGGGTTAACAAATCTAACGTGTTGTACTCGTATGACTTTTTCTACTCGTATACAAACTATTCTTACAAACACTTATTCATGTTAATCGAGGTAAACATTTGTGCAAATTATCCTATTGCTAATTTTCTTGTAGATACAAAGGGAATAGGGGAATACAGTAGCTTTAAGCGATAGTTATATGTTTAAAGTTATGTGGTTTTTGCATGGCCAAAAGATAAAAAAATAAATAACGACCTTCCATTTGAGAAAAATGTAATTATTGAAAAATTTAGACAAATAATGAGGAATATTTCCAAAATCGCTCACTTCACAAAAAATGCATTAGACATACGAGTAAATTGTGAGTTTTAACAAGATCGAGATTTTTTGTGTAGGAAGATTTTATCTATTTCTTACGACTTGCGGTTTACCAGATGTGATCCACAGATGTGAATAATTGTCAAAATTGTCAAAATGTCAAAATTGTTTGAGTAAGTTTTGAGAAAATTTTTTGGTATTTAACCGACTTTACTTTTATGAATTATGCTGTTTACAGACAAAGACAATGGGACTTTTTCTAAAGGTGCTCTTGTTTTAGGTGTAGGTGTCCCAAAATAGGTATTTTTTCGATGAAATCTAGATATCGAGTTTTTGATTGGAATGCAATACTCCTTCCTGGTTACTCCTATACTAGTAGAAAATTAAAAATTATTTTATTTTTAACACATGTATATGATTAACTGTTTAAATATGGATTCTAACCAAAGTTGTTAGTCTTTGTTGGGAGGAAAAAAAACACACACACACAGTGAAATCTCCATTACAGTTTATGTGGAAAACACTATTGCCTCTACTCACTTTAAGGTTAGTTGTATTTTAAAGTCTCCTGGCGAAAGTAAAAGGCAACTGCAGCGATTCTGAAGCCCGCGTTACTGCATAGCTTCAATAAAACAGCAAGTATCTCTCGTTAATGCAGCTTCCGCGCCGTTGCACGCTAGATAGTCTCGCTAATATCATCTGCTGCAATCAGATAAATGAAAGTCGAAAGAGCCGGTAGTCCGCATACATATATGAGATTGCGGTTGCAAGCGCTTTCTTGCGTGGACGTCATCAGGTGGTCGATTAACGTTGGACGGTGTGCGTATCTCTTCATGCTCAAAAATTCATAAATCGCCATCATGCGGCAAATGAGAAAATAGCGTAATAAGAGGGGAACGGTAAATATGCTTCAAGTACGTCATAAACACAAGAGGACTTGTCAAGTATTCTCTTTTTATACCTTCCGTAACATGTTTACAGTTTAATAAGCAACCGAACCGTTAAATAATCAAAGGCACAAAAAGACCTTTTGAAATACGGCTGGCTTTTACAAGAGCTGCAGGTTATGAAGATGTTTCTGCCTCTCCCACTTTGGCCCCATGTGCCTGGATGAGATTTTAATGTGTTTATATTCCTTAGGACAGGTATGGGCAAGCCACGTGTCAAATACAAGAAATAGGGCCGTGGGGGGCCTCTGTTTATACTTCTATCCACGTCTTGTTTAAACAGATAAACCTTTATTATTCATTTACCCTTTCGTTATAGGTATAAGAACACTAAAGACTTATCATTTGCCACAAAAATATCTTAAAACATGTGGAATTTTAATCAAAATTGTTAAACATTTTATAGAAAATCAAAACTGTCGAAAAATGTTCCATGTAAAGGGTAGTTTAGGATGGGGGAATTTTATTCCAAATTTTCGTGTTGCATCCTTAAGCGTATAACGTTGATTTTTAACCGACATTTCATTTTTGAGTTATGATCACAGACAGCCACGAAAAACAGGGGCTTTTTATAAAAATGCTTTTTCGGTTCAACGGCCGTGAGGAGTGCATTTTAGGTATATCTTGACTGTCGAATTTTTAGAGTAATACAATAGTTCTTCTATTGCTTTAACCACGTACTAGATAAACAATTGACTGCTAATTTCTTCTGATCTATTTTAACTGTAGGAAAATGCAATGCTACATGCGCTATGGTTCAGAACTGGTTTATGCGTGTGCATAGTATAGCAAAGATTCTATAGACTGCGCTGTAGTCGCAGTTCATTATTCATGAAGCTTAGCAGAAAATTCAGACTTCTGTTTTAAACCTGTGTTTGCAACAAGTGTGTTTTAGTTATTAATATTATCAAGTTTATTTGACTCATATTTAGCAAGTCTGTTAAAAGCATGTATGTCATTCAATTGTTAATTTTTGTCTTTCTTTTTTAGTTAAGTGCCAGCGGTTGTGTATAAAGGTGCAAAATAACCAACAATGTTGTTTATGCTCCTCATCGGTTGTTAAATTGCACGCTGAAATTAACAACCGATGAGGAGCATACCTCCTAACAATCCTCATTCCTCACCAGCCATCCTATAACATCCTAATCCCGTCATACAGTGGTTAAGCCCTAAAAGGGCAGGTACACGAATGACACACCTCGGGCTGTTCTCAGCCTGCCATCTGGTAATCTAGTCTACGTTGTTTATAGAGTCAGTATATACACAACTTACGAGTGGCATTACCGAAGTTGACCTATGGCTCCTCTAACAAACTTATTGTGAAAATATATAACAAATAACTTTAGAATAGAATGCAAAAATTGTGGTTTCTCAGATCACCAGCTGTGTAATATCTATGAAATTGTCCGAGCTTTCGGCGATATAACCTCAATGGCCATCATTAGGAAATTGATAATAAACGACCAACTCAAACTCGTGGCCTTCTTCGGGAACTTCATAAGGAAAAAACGGCCATCTCCAAATCACGGCCTTCTTTTAATCGTTCCTGTCCAAGCTGTGCTCAGTCGTAGGCCGTTGTCCCTATTAAAATTACTTGGCTTTAATTTAATTTCAATTTCCGACGAGGCCATGAGTTTTAGATGCCATTTATTATTTATTTATTATTAATTTTCTTATGACAGCGATGTAGTTTAATCAGGAATGCTGATTGACTTAAGGACTTGCGCTCCTTACGTAAGGTTCTCCTAAGAGACAAGGTTGGACATCCTTGGTCTAAACCTTATCTAGGTGACTTGAGCATAGAGCTAGAGTAGGTATTTCAATGCATGTGAATGAAAGTGAATAAAGGATATCAGTCACTCACGCAGGAGCGGTTTCTGCAACACCTACCATGCGGTGTTGAGGGAATTGTGTATTATCTAGCGCTTCTTCCCGTCAAGCACATTGTCAATGCAAGTCAAAGTTGGTTTCTTCCTTTGCTGCAGTTCAGTTCACACAACGTTAGCGCCCCTACTTCTCTCCCTATCTGCCCTCGAGACACAATTGAATGAACGATTTTCAGCAACCCCTCAAGTCCGCCTCCCCATATTACTTCCGCTGTCGGTTGGGGTACTTTCTGCACATGTTCTCACGTATTTCGTCTTCTCCACCAAGAACAGAATCTGCAGTTCTATTTACTGTATGTACATCATGGTCCAACAGCCCGTTATATCTCCAAGACAAAGTTTCTCTTCAACTGCTTCTACCAGCCATTTAAACACGCTTATATGCGCTTCATGAAACTATACACTGTAAATAATTACATACAGAGTGGAAGGGAAGTTATTATATTCCTTCCAATACGCGCTTCATAGAAGCATAGAAGAAATGTCAAATGACATTTTGTTCCTTGATTAGTCGATTTCAAAAAAAATAAATGATTTTTGTTCCAAACTGGACGAAACACATAGGGTTTCGAAACAATCACTTAAAAGAACTGAACGAATACTCCTAGCAGCTCTTTCAGACGTGAAGTAACTCGACAACGTTGCGCTGAAGTTGGTCAGGGAATTGAAGCGGTTTTTAGATGTAAACAGTTGGTCGCTTGTAGGGTCGTGTAATCTTTTGGGAGATAACGATTATGATTGGCCTACACTCGCACAGTAAACATGGAAGGAGATGGAATGTTATTTATTTACGCTCACGAGACGCGTGGTAACAGTGGTGGAGCGTGTTTATGTACTGACCTAGTGAAAGTGACACACACACACACACACACACACACACACACACACACACACACACACACACACACACACACACACACACACACACACACACACAATCTTCTGCATGTTGCCAGCTTGTTTTGGACAAAACTAAAATCTCTTTAGGAAATGTGTTCCAAATGGCGATATCTACCACTGATTTAAATTAATGTAATAACTTCCCATCCAACCGATATATCAGTTTAACCATTTAACAGTTACTGTATGGGCCATTCAATTTCAAATCAAAATAAGCAAAATCAACCTTGTATTTTTTGAAATCATTAATAATTTCTACATCTTTCAGTTACTGTGAAAGAAAATTTTCAGAAACCTACCTCTTAAATGTTTATAATTTTGAGTTAAAATTCCGTAAAATGTGTACTGAGAAACGTATTCAGACGTCAGATCTCTAAGTGTATTTTTAGCGTCCAAAGCATGAGTTGCCTTGACTCTTCGGGTATAAACTTTTTAACAAATCTACTCACCTTAAAACAAAGAATTTTTTTTACCTATAAAATATATTAACTTCAAAGCCTAAGTGCATCCTTGAAGCCTACAAGTAAAATATTAAATATTTCTACGCCTAATTGAGGGGGATTAAAACCCGTGACTGGGAATTTCACTACAGTAGCGTTTAAAAATTATTCCATCAGATATAGAAATGTGAGATACGTGTATCCCAGTGAAATTTATTGCCCAGCTTGCAGCAATGTATAAAACATGGCAATTCATTAGGCTTAAAAATATACGACTGTCAAATGTGGGGAAAATGTTAATATCAGTAGAGTAAATATATGTATAGGCCCGTCTGTGTGGTGTGGCAGTGGAATTTCTGACTCACATTCAACAGGTCCCGAGTTCGAATCTCGGTTACGGCGAGTTATCCGGATAAGGTTTTTCCTTACGCTAGGAAGACACGCGTTGCATAACTAAGTTCTATAGGGTTTAATCACAGCTTTACTATTCAAAATTAGACCGGCAAACTTTTAAATCAGAGAAATGGCTGGTGTCTTTACGAGAGTACGGCAGAATAGGGTCGGCCGATGCACTCTGAGTTAATCGCAATGGGCGTGCGTTCCAATATTTACTTTGAACAGTAAAGCTGTGATTAACTGTAAACAATGAGATGTTTGTGTTCTATTTCTGTTCTTTGTTTCTTGAATTAAAATCGTGTGCTTTACTAAGATAAATGCAATACTAATTTGTATTGTTGATTTTGACGTAAATACTTAAACTGGGTGGAAACTAGTGATCTACTCGTCTAGCGTTTAAACAAAGTACCGCAGCAAAAAACTTCCCTTAATAAAACGTGCTTAAAATAATGTTATCTTTCAGCTCCAAAAGTTTGTCGGTCTAATTTTGGGACACCATGTATGTACCCATCTATGTACGCACGCACATAGGCTAGGGAATATTATAATTTTGCAGTGACCATGAACTTTGGCCCTGGCCCCTTTGCCATTGCACAACCCCCTGAAATTCTCTACATATACTGTTTATTCTTTGACTATATTTAATCTTAGTCAAATTTGTCTTTCTTTTAACTTTCGTCTTTTGATTCACTTATTTTCACCAATTCTCTTATACTTTCCACTTCTCTAAACTCATCTATTCTATTCCAAAAATCTATTTCTCCCGGATTTTTTCTTACGTTTCATGATCATTTATTAATAATTTCCTACACGTCACTGATTCACTTTATTTTTATCTCCTTTCCTTACTTAAGTTCCGCTTTCTTTATAATGCTTACTTGACTTTATCCCTAAACTTTTATTTCCATCTCTCTTACCAACCCTGAAAACGTTAACTTAATTTTTCTTGCTTGCCATAAGGCGCGAGGTACCATTTTCCTCTTTTTTCGGTTTCCTATATATTAAACACATTTTCACTATCTGATACCCACTTTTGTGAATTATTATTACGTGCTGGTCTCTTCTGTTCGCCTTCTTCCATTCCATTTTACCCACATACGTGATGCCTGTTTCTCGATCCTCCCATTCCACCTGCTCATACCGCTATTTATCTTGTTTACTCGCTTTATTTCCCCTCAACTTTGAAATTGCTCCTTTATTGTTGGAGTTTACAGTAACATCTTCCCCTAAGCGGCCACTCTCCGTTTCTTGACGCTCTGCTAAATTGTGCGTTTTGCCGGCCCCATCTTCATTCTTTGTCAAATTGCTATAACCAATCCTAGCTTCTTTTTGTTCTATGTCATTTGTTAATTTTCCTTCTTTTTACTTTCTCCACTGGTAAGTAGAGGAAGTATTATATTCCACCCAAAAATTCGATGTCGAGATTTTACTGGAAATATAAAAAAACAGGATTTTTAGAAAATGTGTGTGTGTGGGGTGTGTGTGTGTGCACAGCATAACTCAAAACCAAAATCGGTTAAAAACCAAAGTTGGTATTAAAGTTTAATATTTTTCAAGGATGTGTCATGAAGATTTTGAAGAAAATTCCTCTATCCTTTACATGGAAAATTTTTATTTTCTCGAAAATGGCTAACGATTTTCATTAAAATGCCACATTTTTTTAGATATATTTGTGGGAAAACTCCGAAATTTTTTGTCTCGGTAGTTAGAACGGAACCGGTATAGAGAAAATAGGAATACTCCAGATAAAGAACAAAAATCTCATCCAGAGCATGGAACCTCCGGATTTGGAGTCCACTATACAAAGGCAAAAGCAGTGAAAGAGAATTTCTAGTTTCCAGAATACGCGGTTAAATATGTTTCTTTTGTGAAATAATGGAGGTTTGTAAACCAGCAGCGCAGTAAATCGACACGTACATGAAGATTACCATAATCGCCTTGCGGTGATCTTATCCACTTGCGAGGCCTTTGAAACGCCCTCCGTCTTAGAGGGCCTGACATTTCTCCCTCCCTCCGTTTGATGGGTGGAGAAGAGAAGGGAGGTGAAATTGAACTAGAAGACGAGTTTCCATTATACAGTAGGTAATGGGCGCAGCCTCGACCGGCCGGGATTAGGGAGACCAAGTCAGAATAAAAAAGAAGGATACGCACAATGAGGGAGAGAAGAATAGCGGTGCGGAGATTAGTACAAGGGGCTGAACACTCAGACAAACTGCATTGACAGAGTCAGTCGCCTTTTGTTTGCACGGAAATGATTAACGCCTTCTGCACTAATTACTTTTTTTATATTGCTGTGACTTCCCAAGATGTGAAAAACTGGAACAAACAAAACAGCTGAATGAATAAAAACATTCTCTAACGAGCATCACGCCTGACATCTTCGCAAGAAATCTTCGTTGCGAAGTTCAATATAAATGAACGAGCTGAGATTTACGAGCCCAGCTTCTTAATGAACTATAATCAATTATGTCGAGAGTTTCTTAGAATATACTTATTTTGGTAGCTTTTTCAAAACTACAAGATTCAGTTTCTGGGAATGTATTATACGTGCTTATATTGGCATATGCATGTCTTTTTATAGATCCTTCCTCACTGGGCATAATTTAGGCATATGTCTAGAACTTCACATTTTTAATCTGAATGGAGGAGTCTAAAATAAGAAAGAATATTTAAAGTAGATTAGATTGAGTTGAATAACATTCAGCGAGTTTACGAGTATCCATAGAGGCTCAAACACTGAAAATGTCACTAAAAATGTACAGTATAGCATAAAATATTATACACAGACAAAAAAGTAAACCAGAGATAGCTTAGAAACAATCAAACCTTTCCTGCAGTTATAAGACTAATAAAATGTATATTTACAAGTACAAATTATACTTTAACTTCACTAGGCTTATGTGGCCAAGTCTCATTATTGTGTTATACAGTTAACAATGAATGCCATCTTAATTTTTTGTTTCGTCTAGGTTTACTGTTCAAATAATTCAATTTAATTACACATTCATTTATGTTTTTACCAGTAACTAGCACACCAGTGTCATCGGCGAACGGAATGATATTGCTGTATAATTTATATAAAGTGATAGGTCGTTTATATAGATAAGAATTTATAGAGGTGCTTATACTGAACCTTGTGGTACTCCACGTGTTATTGTTTTGCAATTTAATGTATGATTTTTCATAATCAATATCACTGTTTGGTTTAAGACGGCTTTATTTAATTTAAGTACGATATAAACAAACTTAAATTTTCATTTTTAAGTTCATAAAATTCCAGTTTTGCTATCAGAATATCATGATTTACACAATCAAATGCCTTTTCTAGGTCTCAGAAAATACTACCTATATGCATTTATTGTTTAGGGAAGTTAACACTTCATGTGTAAGTAATGTTTTAAGAATGTGTGAGTCTAGCTTTCCATCATATATCCTATTTCTTTACAATCCAAGAAGGAAAAGAAATAGAAGAGAAGAAAAACAATGGAACAATCAGTTTAATTTAGAACAGGAACGGGTCAATTGGATCCTAAACAGGAAGCTGATATTGTGTTGTCTTGATCAATTAGAGAAGGAGCATTTTCTCGCAGACTACGTGTTCGCCTACTCAGATCAGTCCATAAAACATAAGGAAGGCGGAAAACGGATGACGGAAAAGCAGTGGGTTCTCCACAACAGTAACTGAATCAATATAATTGTAACCTAAGGGAAGGAATTTAAAGTTTGATATATATTTCTAATTAGAACTAATACACTTTTCACTTTTATTAAGACACATTCGAAGTTAGTAGTCCTTCTATTAAGTAACTGGGTATAGAAACAATTTTGTATTGCGTAACATTGATTTTCCCTTGCTCTAATTATATTTGTTTACGTTGGGCTATGATTATAAACATTAAATTCCCACATACATCCAGACTTCGTACTTCCAGTCTGTAAGGAGATTGGGGAATAATTCTGCCTAAAGAAAAATTACATCCTCCAGCAAGGAGTGGAACCCGGGATCTCTAGGCTTGGAAGCCAACATGCTAACCACATACCACAGAACCAGTCCAATACTGATTTAGTTTAGTTAATTGCGTTTTAATGGTGTAAAGCTACCGAGGTCATCGCCGGCTCGCTATGGTTATATATTTATTCATGTATAGAGTTGTAGAAATACCGTAGGCCACCGTAGACTATCATAAGTGTAGACGATAGCTTTCGTGGTAGAATTGGTCAGTTAAGAACCTAACCTCATTACTTTCACCTTAGGTATGATGAATATCTGTCGGGCTTAACCTCATATCGAGCACGTTGTTTACGTTTTTTTAACATGTTTTACTAGATTCCTCTGGGAAGCCTAAGTATTGAACTCTGAACCTTCTCGAAACAGAGAGAGTATTTATTGGCTTGAAAACACTGATTGCGATCACGAGTAATTTTATTTTGAACCGAAAAGTACAATTATTATGTTTATCACAGTGACCAAGCACATTATCACAGTTTTGGTGATCATTATGTTTGAGCAGTACATTGAATTCCTTAATTCGTTGTATTTTGTATTATGTTTCTTTCCCTACCAATACTACTGGGAATCTTATCATTTACTAAGTCACTTATTTAGAGTTCTGTAGTTGTGATGATAGAGTGCAACTCTATTCCTGAGTGATACAAAAAATCACATTCAAAGCACTGGAATAAACAACTGCTACGGACCGGAATGTGGAGCGAGAGTACCTCCGGGTTTTTATATCTCTATGTTATACGTAATCTGTTTTCTGCCTTCATATGTTATGTGTGTACTGTTAACATGAACGCATGAATAAAGTTAAATGAAAAGGATCTTACACTCGAGTTTCCTTAATACTTTATTGATTACAAACAACTGAGATCACAAAAGTGGAAATATAAACCAAAGCAATACAAACATTAGACCATAGAAATCTCACGATTCATGGTAAACAATAGCTCCTTTAGCAAACATAAGCAGCTAATACAGTTTGGGCACAATTTGAAAATGAATATCGCACGAGAAACCTCACGAGTTAAATTTTTTTGGGAAATCACCTAATCTAACATATAGGAAAAGATTGGAAACAGAGGCAGAGTTAACTCCTGAGATATTTAAGGGGAGTAGATAGTGTGGGCATTATGTGGACATGGACCTAACCTAAAAATGTTAAATTTTTTGGTCTGTAATTTACAGATCCCGTAGAAATATTACTCTACAATCGGTATATGTGCACAGTTTTATAGTTTTATACATACATGTTATGTTTATGTTGCCTGAAAACGTTTTAAATAATGACATTTGCCAAATAAATGGAAAAAATCGTATATTTAGGTTCCTTTTGCTCAGAAACAAGTAGTATCAGAGAATTGAAATTCTTTCTACGTATGAGGCCATTATAATTTTGGCACATGTAATCTTTTAAATAATTAATAATTCTGAGAAAAATGTTTCGAGCCCAAAGACGTTTAAAATTGGAATGTGCATTGCATTAATGTGTTCAGGCGTACTTAACGGCCGCACAGAGCATTAAATAGTGCTACATCAGTAACTCAAAAGGGCCAGATGAAGGTATGAAGTCTGGTAGCTAAACATAAGCAAGGTTTATACAACCAAAATTCAGCTTCACTGAAGATTCTTTCCAGGTGGTTGAACTTAGATTAATTTTATATAACCAAGCCGTAGTGTATACAAAAGTTAAATAACATTCTAGCTTGTATGGAACTCATAAATACACAAGTTTTCCTCACACATGAAGAAATATTAAAGCAGTAGTAACACAAAACTAACAGAAAATATTTTCCTTAACCGCAACTTAAGAGAAAAAATTTTAAAGAATAAACTTGTGCAAACAAAACAGAATCTGAAGTTCTAAATAAGAGAAATTAACAACCAAGAGACGCCAACTTCAACAGCAGCCAAGCTGCAGAAATGCGATAACAGTAAGTACAAGAGACCCCGTGATTGTTAGGCAACTTCTTCAGCACTTCGGATTGCTTGTTGCCTCAAGTGTCAGGGGTACAACTTACCTTAATGTTGTGCGCAAACTTCTGTTAACTGCTCTGTGTTAGCCAGCCTTGCTCAAGTTCAGGTCACCTTCGTGCATTACGAACTTCAATAGAGCAAAACAAATGAACGCAAGATACGAGCGATCAGATATTGGATTAGAATGCTGCGACGACCAATCACGTATTGAGACTGCAAGTATAACGAACAGATTTGGATGAGAGGGTAGAAGACGAGGGTGGGCAATCAAGTTGGAAACTATAGGGATGGGTAATATTCTATTGGAGGGACAAATAAATGAAGCGAATGTGTAGAGGAAGGTACCCAATCGATTGAGGGGTATAGATCGATAGCAGACACTGGCGCAATGTAATGAGATAGTCCTACAAAGTTGAAAGTAAAGCCAGTATAGGATATGGAACAACATATTGTGACAAAAACTGAAAAATCCAGGCCTGGCTTCCATGTGACAAAATGACATACAGCCCAATTACTTTTTCTTACTTTATTTTCTTCCAAAATGTTTGTACTGTTCTCTAAGTTATCTTTCGCGATATCACAACTCACAACTGTTCTCTTCTCGTAACCTTGACTCAGCCCTTTCACTGTTTTTCCTCGCTTTATCTCTCAAACACCAACTCTGGCGATACAATCACTCAACACTCGTCTTTCTTCACGACACGGCACAAGTAGCTGACACACATACACAAAATAACAACTGACTGCTGCCTGTAACGTACTCCTCTGCTCGATTCTTCGCCTCCTTATATAGTGAGAATGACGTCACACGGACCTTTCTCAAACCTCTACAAATACAGCAGCTTCTAAACATTCGAATAATCAAGAAAAACACATTTGGTTCTGCCGCTCTGTCACGTGTTCGCAAAAGTCGCGCGAGGCAGCCTGACCTTGACCGCCTTTAATATACGCAACCCCTGTGGGGAGGGCAGTCCGGCCCCAACCGTCCTTTATTGTGTCACATACTTTGAAGACGGTGAACTTAAAAACCAGTGTGGTATTTAACCAACTTTTCGTTCTTTAGTTATGCCAGCTATGTCAACCCAAGTACAATTTCGTGACCTTGACACTACTCACGGGCATTAGGTGCTCCGAGAAAGACTGCGGTAAACACACAGGTAATGACAGCGTTAAAGAATTGTTATTGTTTTAAAAGTATTTATTTGCATAGATTTTGTGATCATAAGGTTTTAATATGAATTAAAACAGCATTATTCAAAAACAACTTAATATACTAAAAATAATACATTAAAACCACAGAAGATAAGGAGTATTTATATAACGTTTAAATTTACAATTCCACAAATATTAGACTTGCTCTGTAATATAAAAAATAACTCCACATTAAAAGCTGCACATAGACGGCACCTCTTCAAGTTCATTTAAAATTTGTTCGCGCGCCTACGCACTAGAACATTGTTTAATTGGGTTATGCTGCCCATGCGCATAGCTGTTTTTCTCCTAAAGTTTTTCTTTGAATTCAGAGGACTTCGAAACGTATATTTACAGGGAGGTTTTGGTATCAAAATGTGCATGGGAGAGAAAGTAAAGATGAGATTTGAGAGTGTTTAATCTCCCATCAGTGTTGGAAAGCAAAAGTGTGTAACCGTTGACACAGACAAGCCTGGCGCTGGTGACCTAGTTATCAGTCAACTTGCGGTAGCAGACCACGGGTTATTAATAACGGAATAGAGTGATGTGTTGCCCCTTCCTCTTGCAATGGAAGAGACTCTGCATGACATAAATGACAGCAGAATTAATTACAAAAAAGAACAACATGCAAGTCATTTCAGCTCCTCTTTTAAGAGCTGGACTATTTGATTACCTTGTAACTAAATGTTGAATATTTTACAACTAGCGCTAGGTTGTTTTATGTTGCAGCTTTTCAAGCTGAAATTCGATCCTTGTGTGCTATAGTATTAACAAAATAACAGTTCGACAAATCCCACTTCTGACACCAATGTAGCAAAAAGTTACCTTATTTTGTTTCAAAACTCCAATATTGGTTATAATTTATTTTTAAAAATAAAATACTAATACGCTGTTTTGTAGCTTTTTACAGTTTGCGGTATTAAACATTTTTTAAAGAAAAACAATTCATGATATGAAAATTTCCATCCGTTAATATTTATCTGTTGGAGGAGATAGACTGATTTAGTCAATAAAATTAATATATAAATTAACATAAATTTAATAATACAATATTAAGTTCGATATTTTAGAAAATCGCCTTTTTCACTTCGAAGTACCCTTAAGGATGTTCATTTAGGATGTATTTTATGTGAGAGCAAAATAACTAAATATAGCGTGATAATGAAAATAAGTAAGTTCAGGTTATATCCGAGCAGAATGTATGTTAAAATATTCATAAAAGGAGATATTGAAGTTAACAGCTTCTAAAGAAACGCTGGAGCGATGGAGCAAAGAAGGTATAACGATTTAGAAATCCGCATAAAATTCGAATTAGAGAGGTTGCAAGTTGGGCAGTTACTATTCTTTAAACTGGATTTCCTTTGCTATTCTAATGGGAGCTATCAATTTGTTTTATCGTGCCAACTTAAGGGTATTGGGTGCACTTTTAATCCACGCCGTTTTCCCCAACTACTTGCTTAAATAGCCGTTAATTTATTCCAGACTTTAATCAGTAAAACCCTCTCAATGCACTCAGCTGTAGTTACGACTTCAGGAAATTACTTTCTAACGATTTGTTTAAGAGGAATATTTATGCAAGGAGGGGGTAACTGGAAAACAGGTTCTTTTATCCAAAACAGTATCTGAATTTGCTGAATTTAAACTCAACAAATATTGTACATATTTATTAAATTTGATAAACGAGTAAATTTTGAGACTTATAAACACACTTTTAAATCAATTCTGTCGTCGTAATATTCTTTGAAAGTGTTGAAGTCTTGAAAGTCTTCATCGTATTTAGTGAAATGCAGCACTGCTAAGTGCCCACATCTCCACTGTCTGTTCATTCGAAATTCCAGAGTGTTTCCAAGAACGTGGGCTGCATTTCAGAAGCGCCAATCGCAATACTTCCAATTCCTTCCAAAACCACGTTTAATTTCCGTGCATTGCTAGCTGTCTAATTTATCTCTCTGGCAACAGAAGAGCCGCCTCATTCTGGTATGCACCTTCTTGTGGCACATAAATTACCAGCTTTCCTGCAACATCCACGATTACATATCCTTTGTTTACTCCAATAATACTTTCCCAGTCCTACTCAGCGCATTGCCTTTTAGACCTACTGTGCTCAAACCCGAATATTACATTTGTTTCTTTACTGTTTACACTTTAACATCCATTCCATTTCTAAGGTCGGAACATAGAAAATAAGGACTTACATTATTTACCAGATGTTTATTATACCTTGTTCCACTCTTAGTATGGAGTTAAATGGGACATCTCTGTCTCTATCTAGCGCATACAAGTTGCCATTAGCCGCGTCCTTTTCTACCCTCGCACTGTTGCCAGGTTCCTAATAGCATGGTATAAATATTCAGTTATAAATTTCAGGTTTGAACACATTATCCTACGCCGAATTTTTTTTCTCTATTAGTTTATATCTTTTTTAGGGTCATTATACATTTCTATAGTCCCATATTTCTTAAAAAACATTTTTTCAATAGAAGTCCGATATGTGCTGTTTCTATACTCATCACGCACTAACAAACTGCGTCTATATTTTATTCTTGGGTAGAGTAAACTATAGTGCTTCTACCTGCCTACTTTGAATTCTCTAGGTTTCCTCAGTTAAGTGTTACAATTTTTTAAATTAAATGTTTTCGGAAAATTTTATACCTGTGCACTGCAAAAGTTACGCAGTGTGAAACTTTTTTGTTATAGAGTTTACATCAGGGAACCAGCGAGAACAAATGTTGACGAGGGTTGGAGAGAGTTTTTAAAATAAACCAAAAGGCAGTAACCTCTTTCTTTTATCCAGTAAGGCAAACAAAAGGTATTCATCTATTCAGCGTATTCTCGCGCCAGGCCTGACACAGCAGATAGTATAAGGAGCAGCACTAGCATTAGTTCGAAAGAAGCCGTGTGTGTAACTGTGTGGAATCTATGAGCTGTTATTGCGTTATTTGTTTAATAGTTTCGTAAATATTTGTACTTATGGAGGGGGAAGCTAGAAAGAGATGATATGTTGATAAATTAAGAAGTAACGAATGCCAAATAATTATGAAGGTGTTAGATTATTTTTCAAGTAAAATGCGTGTAAGTAAGGCAGTGGGTGTTCAGAAGCAGTAGTGTATAGGATTAAAAAGGAAGTAATGAAAGGACCTCTAAGAACGCCATCGAAAAAGAAAGCAAAAAGGGCGGGTAAAAAAGAAGTATATAGTGAATAGTGCAATGTGGAGTGCGGCGAATTGTTCATTCTTTACTGTTTGCAAATATTCAACCCACGCTGAATATAATTTTGTCACGATTCAACAGTGATGAGACCCTACCAAATTTCTCAAGGGCCACTCTTAGTCGGTTCTTACATGATTTGGGGTCCGAATATGAAAGAAGGGGTAACAAGTGCATATTAATAGAAAGAGACGATATCGATATCATCAGATGACGACATAAATATCTAAAAGACGTAAAAAGGTTTAGGGACCAGGGGAAATCAATTGTTTATACAGACGAGTCATTTGTAAATTTAGGTCATACAGTAACAAAGGCATGCAGGGATACCAAAGTTAAAAGTGCCCATCTCGTCAAGCAGCAATTGAAGGACTAAGTACAGGACTCAGGGCACCTTGGGGTCGTGCGTGGAGAAAGATTCGCAACTAGTACATGTTGCAACACTGCGCTCCATTTAACGTGTACTGTCTTCTAAGGGTGGAACGCGCTTTAGATATGCAAAAGTCATCCAGAACGAAGAGGACTCCGGGAGATATTCCCAAAGAATTCAATAATACATAGCGTATCACAAAATTAGACCGACAAACTTTTAAACCAGAGATGTGGCTGGTGTTTGCGAGAGTACGGCAGAATAAGGCACGTCGATGCACTCTGATAATCGCAATGGGCGTGTGTTCCAACATTTACTTTCGAACTTCAACTACTGGAAAATGAGGCAAAGTGTGGGAGTGGAAAAACTAGAGATAAGAGAGAGAGGTAAGGGGTGTGCGAGTGAGAAGAATCTACATTATCAAAAATGTATCCTGAGAGATTTAAAATGAGGCCAATATTATTAAAAGCTGAGGAGGGTCAGTGGAAATACTCCCTTGTTAGTAATGTTGCATGTTTTAAGGCGGGAATATTGCAGTAAGTTTACCGTGTGGATAATTCTTATCTCTAACCATCACCCAGTACATTAACCTTTACTTGCGTGCCTCTGAATCATAAAATATTTGGCGTTTTCAATGTTCAAATTAAAATACTGCCAGCAAGTCATAAAGGCAAAATTATGTTCGGTTTGTTCATAAGACATGCAAGCGCGAACTTCGACCTTTACCTAGCGATATCGTTAGCGAGGTATCTACAGTTGACACTACCTGACATGAATATGAACAATGAAGTACACAGAGAAACAAAAAACACGTGAGGAGCGAAATACATTTAGACGATAGACGCTCAAAGCCTACTGTATTCCCTTATTCCCCTTGTACCGACAAGGAAGATAATTTGTACAAATGTTTATCTTAACATGAAGAAGATATAGGAATAAGAGTTTGTAAGAATGGTTAGTACAAGAGTAGAGAAAGTCATGTGAGTGCAACACAGATTTTTTTACTTTCACTTTAAATTCACGTATGTACGAGACAAACCCACACACCCTGGAAGAATTAAAACAAAACATCCGCCTGGAAATAGCCACCAACGTGAACTACGGCGAGTGATGGATAGTTTCCTAAAGAGGTGACAAAAATATATGAACAATGACGGTGACCAGTTTCAGTATCTTTAATAACATTGGCCCTTAAAAATAGTTTTAAAATATTTTATATTTTTGTCCACGCCTTTCTTTGATAGCGACAGACGGCAACGAGCGCCGAGGACGCGGACAGGCAAAACACCGTGCAGATTTACTACATTATATAAAACTATTACAAAATAAACTATATTCAATAAATACGGAACACAAGCGCATTAAAATTTATGTAAAAATGGGTAGGATTCCTTCCCGGCCACCAAACCAAAATTTTTCGGAACTTTGACACTGTCGGTATCACACAGTGAATTTACTGCATGATTCGGATGCATCTATTTAACTTTTCCGATTACTTTTTTGTGTTTAACGACGCTGTCAATTGCTAGGATCACATCAGCGTCGCCAGTGCCCAGGAAATTTGTCCCGCTGGAGTTGTTTTATACGCCAGTAAATCTACTGGCACTTAAAAATCATCAGTAGGCACGCGCCCGTTGTTTACATCTGGACTCACCCTCTCTCCTTCAACATAAACATAGTATACATAGTACAAGGTAAGGCAACCTCACAAAAACCTGTCGCCTTTCAGTTATAGTACAGTTTTATGTGATGGAGAAAGCTTCTTGACCCACCCCATTTCTTTTAGTTCTGGTTATATTTCATCTCTCTGACTTGGGGCGATTCCCTCAGACTGTCCCATTGCAATAATTCCATCTGCTGGTAATTTTTGGTGCCCTGGTAGCAGCATGTATGCAGAGTGTTGGCGGCAGCACTTGTTCCCAGTACATCCATTCATTTTTGTACCACCGCTCTTCAAACGCCCCTTACAGCGGCGAGATGACGTCATGGAAATACATTCATTTACCGAAAATGTTTGCCTCGGTGTTCCCCGAGTCCTATAAACGTTAATTTTAACGAGGTTCACCTCATTCTGTACACCAATGTATGCGTTTAGTTTAACTTTCCTCATAGTAATTGAATATGAAGCCACAATTTATATATTTAATGTAAAAAGGTATTAATTACGTGCATATAAATGTGGAGGGTATGTGTCATGAACTTTTATAAATACATATGCTTTATCTCTCTAATGCGGAAAGCGTAAGAGTGACTTTTTTGTAAAGTAATTCATTTTTATGTAAGTCCCGTAAAATGTTCTTTCCAAAAACTCTTTCTATATCTTCATATTAATATAGACAAGCAAATGCTTCTAGAAATAGCTTCATTACATATTTTCTACAAGAGGAATATAGTGCAGCAAAGCGAGAGTCAAATGATTAAAAAGTGTCGCTGTATGCTGGCCTTGCAATGCCATACTACTTCCTGGAGGAAAAAGTAAATTATTGATTACAGAAGTGATAAAGAAATAATCGCAATAAATTGTGTAAATAAGCAGAATAAATATAAAACGCAAGAAGCCCGGGTTATCGGATTACACAGAAAATAGATCTAGCCATACACATTGGGAGAAATCATTAGTAAATACAACCAGGTAGCAAACATTAGCCGTAAGGTTTCTGGAAAACTTGTTAGAATACAGAGCTAGAAATGAAGAGCTAAGAATGGAATTAGAAGTGGGGGCTGTCTACTTAGAGAGGAGCTGTTTGAACATGTAGGAAGTATGGAGGATACCAGACTGCCAACAATCGCTTTCCAATATGCATCTAAAGGAAAGAGAGGAGTAGGGAGGCGGAGAAGGAGACATTATGAAGATAGAATAGGCAGTAGCCCAATGCATGAAGTGAAGAAGAAAGGAAAAAGCGAAGTATTCGAGAAGCCAGCACAAAGGTTTGAGAGACTTGCTTGTGAATCTCCAGACGGATCAGACGGACTTAGCTGACGACGACCACGTCGGGTGCACCTGCCTATAAGCGCGTTTAACTCTGCTTTGAAATTAGCGCACAGTGACGCGTCTTAGTCACAACGAGCCAAGGTCTCTTAAATTACGATTGCAGCACCTGGAGCAGATATATCTTCAAACTTGATGCTAAGTGGAGCATACGACAGTAAAACCTGTCGAACCAGAGTGACGGCTTCATATCTCAGAAATGAGTGACGTCATAAGAAACCTATTTAAATCTCTCTCTCGCTGTGTGTCAGTCTGTGGACAGCATAACTCAAAAACGAAAATTCGGTTAAAAACCAAAGTTGGTATTTAAGTTTCATGTCTTTCAAGGATGCGACACGAAGATTTTGAAGAAAATAGCCCCACCCTAAACTACCCTTTACATGGAAAATTTTTCAAAAATTTTGATTTTCATGGAAATTGCTTTAACGATTTTGATTAAAATGTCATATGTTTGAGATATGTTTATGACAAATTAAATGTATATTTTGAATTTTCTGGCTATAGCCCCTGTAGTCGTATCTACTCTGGACGACTTTTGCATAACTAGTAAACCGTTAGAGATAGACCAAATCATACAATACAAAAAATGTAGATCTTGCTAAAATACACAATTTATGTCTGAATAAGTTTTCTTGTAAGGTGAACCAATTCGGAGATATTCCTTGTTATGTTAAAACTTAAAACTTTCGTGAAATGGAACATCGCTCTTCGCTTTTTTATATGTTAAGTGTGCAAAGAGAACGGAATCTCAAAGCTTTAAAATATTTCACTATCGCACAAAGCCTACTGTATGCTAATATTCCCCTTGCACCTACAAGGAAATAAGCAATAAGATAATTTGTATAAATGTTTATCTTAACACGAAGAAGATATAGGAATAAGAGTTTGTAAGAATGGTTAGTACAAGAGTAGAGAAAGTCATGTGAGTGTAATACATTAGATTTTTTAATAGCTATGTTGTTTAAGTGGCCCCATTGTTGAACCCGGTCCCATAGAAAACTGACATCTGTCGTTCGAACTTTCCTTTATACTGATAAGACAATCGCCCTAACGGAGATTCGAAGTCGGGACAGACGCGGCACAAGGGCGCATTTCCGAACCTTGTCAGAGTCATCTATATGAGCGCGCGAGACTTTCCCAGTGGGTACACCTAACTGGAATGAGACAGCCAGGGAGGGGCTTTAGAAACTCACTGGATGACAGACACGTGCTGAAATACTAAAAGGACGACATCTCTTCTACATCTCAGAGGAGCAGCGCCTCATATTCGCTTACCTGATCAAAGGATGTGCTTATCAGGTGGATGCCCTGGCTCACATTGTACGTGCCCTATCTTCTCCATTTGTGCTGGGGGTGCGGTTTCCGAGATAACATATGCGGGAACAAGGTAGCAACGACCTGCATCACAATGGTTCATCGTATCGAATTCTCTCCTCCCATTTGCATGTAATAGCCGGATTTGTAACATTCCCTGTTGTTGCGGTCTCCATTATCCACACCAGTGGGAAAGAAATAAACCTCTCACCATTGAACACAGCATTTAATGATATTCGGGGAAAAAACTACATCAGAAGCTGCACAACTTTACCTTTTCTGCTACAAGGGGTCATTGTTCCACTTCTGACACCAATTCTGTCACTTTCTCTTCTAAAACTGAAGCATAAACCACAATGCTGTTTGTTTTATTTCTGTTGACGACTGTACGCACACACACACTCTTTCTCACGAGGAAGAATTCTATGAAATGTAATTATTAATAAGCTCCATTAAGAATTTAAATTAATTATTGGAAAAAATAAAGTCCATCTCGTAAATAAAGCGGCAGTCGTAAGTCTCTAGAATAGTGTGAAAATGCTTTGTTCTGCCGCACTCATTGTCGACGTCCACATAATTAAATGCCGCGCAATGGTGTGAGGTAGCTTGACCTTACCATCTTTTTCTAGTACACGACCGCCCAGTGGTGTGAGGTGTACGAGCTCGGCTCCCTCTAATGTACGACCGCGGCCGTGGTTTAAGGTTTTCATCCGACTCACCCCTCGTAATTTGGTTTCCTTCTCAATAAATAAATCAAACAACTGCTGAGTTGTACTGGAAAGAAAACATTGCAAACAATGTCGCAGTTTCACAGAAGACTTGACCCACTCTTATAATTAACTGTAATACTGTGGCTGTGGCCTCACTGTGCGCCCCTTCCCTCCTTCTATCGTCTGTTCAAATAATTAAGGTAGAATGTCGCCTCTTGTATCCACTGGAGCAGTCTCCTCCTTCAAAGGAAATGCTCCCACAAGGGGATAGACGTGTGCTTGCAACTCACTGTGGCATTGTTGTGAATTTATTATGTCTCAGTCGCGATTCCAGGAAACCAACTCCGTTACTCCTGGTCTTAATGAAATACCACAGGTCCTTTGTCTACCAGCTCGCATTCAAGAGGTCCCGAGGTCAAACCCCGGCAACCGCCCATTCTGTCCCATGAGTTTTTCGTGATTTTCCCAGGTAGTGTGGCTCCTTTTACCACTTGGTGGGTAGAGACCTGCTCTGCCTGTCTGGAGTGTGTGTGTGTGTGTGTGTGTGTGTGTGTGTGTGTGTGTGTGTGTGTGTGTGTGTGTGTGTGTGTGTGGGGGGGGGGCCATCTGATTTAAAGGCAGGATATAAATGGAAAAATTAAAAAAAAAAGAAAAGAAAAGAAAAGTTAAGAAAATTTACAAACAATTTTTTGCAGTAAATTCGAGGTTTTCTAGCTACTGGTTTTATCAAATGGAACACTTGTTCGTCTTTGTTTTGTTTTTCTCTTCTGTCGTCCATTTAAATACAAGTAGAACGAACTTTCAAAGTCATTACATAACGTACCGATCTTAAAATCTAGTTATATAACCACAAGGAAATATTTAATACACTTTTACGATTCAAATGAACAAGATAGAAGAAATCTTTATAAGAGAAGTTTATACAAAAGCAAGCGGAGAAATTAATTTAATCCTACACACCAAGTTACTATTATTTATCTAGCACTACTTTTAATATAACGTGATTCTTTCCTCAAAGTCATAGTTTTGGATTTATTTACTGATATTTTCTTGTCATTTTTATTATTGCCTGATCTGTCAATAACATACCTTTCACTTTACTCCTGAAACATCGATACGTTTATTAACTTCATTTCACCAAATTCTTACTATTTCGTAAATACACAAATTATAAAGTTTAATTAATAAGGGAGAACCTTGTCTTACACCAACATTAACTCTCACTGCTTCTCTCGTGTATTTTAAGTTATGGAACTAAAAGCCAAATTTGATAATTATTCCGAAAGTTTAGTTTTAGTTCAGTACTACATTAGATTTTCCCCCTTTTTAACCTAAAAATGCTAAGGCGAAGACCATCAATCTCTCCGTCATGTGAAATTAAACACGACGAAACGCCGAGAAAGGTGTCTTGGTAATAAGAAAGTAGTCAAGCTACACAACCCCTCGCTTTCACTCAGATGTTGTATTATTAAAAGCGTAAAAATAAAAAATCACCTGGTTTGGATCGTACAACTATTAAATTATTTAAATATGGAGCATTGCTATTAAAATTACATTTATTGTCAAATAAAACCAAATATTGTAAAGATTAGTGATTATAAAATGTAATAGACGTGAATAAGAACAGTTTATAAGAGAAAAGCACATAATTTTCGATCGACTTTCCTGCACCCTTAACGCTCCTTCAGAAGGAACCGGCCAAGCAGTAAACGACCGCTGCAGCCAAAACTTTGCTTAGAGTCTAATAATTGTCTCACCTCCATGTAATAAGTTTTAAATGATTTCGTAGAAACCGATCAAATTCTCAAGCATTTACCTTATACTTAATCGGCTTTCAGAGACATGATTACGGAGCATAAAGAGAAGACGGTGCCCGCAATAAAATAGCAATCTGAGGCTCCAAGGGTTGCCATAGAGTTTTAATTAAAATAATTTCTTGCCCACATTATCGAGATAATGAGTTCAGTGGCAGGCAGCCAGGGGCGTGGTCGGAGAAGTGTCCTCGCTTGGGGGAATAATTTGTTCCAGACAGAAAACGTTCTCGATAATTAATACAGCGGGACGCGCTAATGAAACTCAACGAGTAACAGGCAACAAAATGGACAAATGAATTGCGTCAACTAACTTTGGCTTGTTATGTTTAATTCTGTTGCACGTTAGAACTGTAATTTGTTTCCAATTCCTATCGAGCGTAGCCGAAGTAATGAAGTTAACAAATATGTAAGGAGATTTAATTTAATAATAAATATTCTGTTATTTCAAGGAAAATAATAAATTACATCAATATTGAACTAATTTGACCTGCTGATGTAGTCTCCTCTTCATGGATTTATTTTAATTTATGTATTCAAATATTGATCCTTAAAAATCACGTCACTTCAAATATTGTCACCGCCGCCACTGCCACCGCCGCCACCACTGCCACTGCCACCACCGCATGAAGCCCAAGAGAAGTAATTAGAAGATCTGATGTATTTCACTCAAAATTTTCTCTCCTCCTGTACTATACAAACTCTTATTCCTCTATCTTTATGTTAATCTAAATAAAAATTTGCACAAATTAGTTTACTGATAATTTTCCTGTATGTGCAAGGGGAATATTGGAATACAGTGGGCGTTGAGCGATAGTCAAATCTTTTAAAACTTGTCGCTAATGAAGGCTTTGAAATTCTGATCTCTTTGCACACCCAAGAGATAAACTGATTATCGACCTTCCTTTTGGGAAAAGTTTTAGTATTGTAACACTCACAAATAACCAGGAATATCTCTGAAATGTTTCATTCCACACAAAAAATGCCTGTGTTTTAAGGAGCTCTACGTTTTTTATAGTAAGACTTGGTCTGTCTCTTGTGGTTTAGCAGTTATGCAAAAGTCAAAATTTAACAGGACTACATACGCTATAGACAGAAAATTCAAAATATACATTTCATTTTCTTAAAGACATGACATTTTATTCAAAATCGTTAGAGGCATTTTTGAGGAAATCAAAAGCTTCGAAAAGTGTTCCAAGTAAAGGGTAGTTTAGGGGGAGGAAGTTTCTTCAAAATCTTCGTGTCACATTCTTCAATACCAACTTCGTTTTCAAACGAGTTTTCGTTTTTGGGTTATGCTATAGATAGACAAACGCGCGCGAACCTTTTTCTAAAATGCCTTTTTAGTTTCAGGGGCCTCAAAGCATGTATTTCCGATTAAATTTCGACATAGAAATTGTTGTTTCTGTGACCAAGTCACGTCTGAAAATAGAGCAAAGGTTACGTTCTCTTGCCCAACTGATATTACTTTTGTATCGCTTGTTTTTCGTAGCATTTCCATGAATATCCATTTTGGTTAAAGTACGAAATGTCCCCGTTGAGGTTTCCGTCCGAATTCATGCACGACCCATTAGGGAAACAAGTGGTAAAGATAAAAAGTTGTGCCGCACTGTCGCGTCACATGGAAAACTTCCCTCCAGAAGTCCCTTCGCTACTTTAAAAAATTGCTTTTCTTGCGATATGGTCAGACGGATATAAAATTGCTTATTGGAAGTAAAAATGGTATATCTCTTCGGTCTAACTTCATATTCTCAGTGAACCGTTTTAGCAGAATGAACTTCTCTATGGATGTGCACTTAAACTCCAGTGGAGGCAGTACCAAAAGAATCTTCGAGATTATTCTAGAAGTGTCTGGTGGCCGGCGTTTCTGGACGTTAACAGTGTGGTGTAAAGGTTTAGGAGATAAAGTTTCTTATTGGCCCACACCCGCACAGTAAACACGGGAGGACACGGCAGGGTATTAGTTTACGCTCACGAGACGCGCTGCTGCGCTGTTTGCTTAGTACCACGCTAGTGAAAATGACACCCACACAATTTTCAGTGTTTTTTTTTTCCACAAAACTAAAATATCTTCGTAGGAAATGGTCAGAGACAAAACTTTTAGATACAAAATGTGAGATGTAACACTTTTTAATTAATGTAATGGCTTCCCTTCCACCCGGTATTTAATGATTCACTTTTTCTTGTGAATAAAGTTTATATATAAATATCCCATGTCCCCCAGATGAGAATATCCATTGGCATGCATTTACATATTCGTGTTACGCCCTCGCGTCTTGACCCACAATGGCTCTCCGAAAATGATGGTACACATTCTGAACTGCACTGCGGAGGAATTCAGGTTATGCCCGTTCAGACGAAAGCTGCTTATCTCTTCCACTTCAGAAATGAATAAATGAAATGCATTAGGTGCGCGAATGATTTCCGCTCGATCCGCGTCTAGGTGGAAATTGCATTGAAGATAAAGCTGCAGAAAACTCCACACAAGAGCCCCGGAGAATCCTACTTAATGTTTCTACTATTTGAGTGTTTATTATGTACCAACTGCAGCGCGAACGACTATAAATTGTAGTTCGAAATCGGATTAAAACATCAAAGTTCTGGTGAGGCTAGAGAAATAACTGCTTGTTTGTTTATATTGCTTGTACTCTTTGCGCATATTATTTTCTCTACTGTTTTGAAGAAAACAGCCTCACCCTAAACTACCCTTCGAAAATTTGTATTTTCTTGAAAATATGAAAAATGAAATGTATATCTTGAATTTTCTGGCTATGGCCCAAGTAGTCGTATTTACTCTGGACGAGTCTTACATAACTGGTAAACCGTTACAGATACAACAAATCTTACTGTACAAAAAATGTAGACCTTACTAAAATACACAATTATTTATGTCTCAATAAATTTTCTTGTAGGGTGAACCATTTCGGAAATATTCCTTGTTATGTGTGAGTCTCGGAAAACAAACCTTCGTGAAATGGAACATCGCTGTTCATTGTTTTATATGTTAATCGTGCAAAGAGAACGGAATTTGAATGATTTAAAAGATTTCACAATCGCTCAAAATGTTAACATAGATAGGAACTTGTAAATCGCCACAAATTAATTCATATTATGAGGATATATTAGTACCTACTCATTCTGTTAACTTTTATTTTTAACTACAATTTATTTCTTACCTAATTTTTATAATCAAATGTGGGCTAAGACAACATAATGGTTAAACACGTGTACAATGTATTAACAGATAAACTGGGTTTTCCTACGGCTCAAGCCATAAAGCACAGAAGAGAAAAATAAAACGGAGTGTTGCCTATAAAATAACATGGCCTCCCAGCTGCAAGAAATTGACTTCACCTCGTATAATTTTTGCAGGCCATGAAGTTGAAATGGCGGTTCTCTGTTCCCCTTTAATTCTCTATGCCACCATGTCGCCTTCCATGAAGTAATTGAACCACTATAACAAATTACCTGTCTTTCTCAAGTGGCAGTATGTATGTGAAATTGTTTGTGGTAAATTAAATAAATAGGTAAATATGTAAAGCTATTTCACGCTAGGCTCTGCTGACCAAATTTCCAAATTTCGCAGGAAAAAATACCATAGGTGCTATCCAGAGATATCCAGAATGTTCTGGGAATTCCACTTCTCCACGCTTCTCGAATGTTCTAGAATTCAAAGATTCTCGCGAACATTCTGCGAGATGGGCGGCTGCGTTTCCAATGTGACAAAGCGAGGTTTGTGGTGGTAGTTGTGACGTATGATCTTTAACAACAATCCGCAATTTGATACAGCCTCACGCCAGAAACTTAGAAGCATGCCTAAATATGACAAGGAAACAGAATTAAAGAGAACTGATGTAAAGAGACCAGAAAACACATGGGTATTCGCCTAACGGGCAAGAAAAACTACAAAAAGCCCAAGATCAGAGTGCGTTGTCGACGGGAATCGACATAATGATATCATCCATTTTGAAGAGAAGAATACTCCAGTTTATAGAGAAACCATTTCTTCAGAGCACAGCCACAAAACATTCAGGGTAATGTTTGAATGCAGATATCTCCACGAGCTCTGCAAATGTTCTGTTATTTCCTTCCCATTTCTTGCTATAACTTTCACGAACTTTGAAGATAAAAAAGCGGAGAATTTGTGCCCTGCTTGACTCCTAAAAAGAAGTTTCCTAACTTCCCGAAACATCTCCCTTCGCTGCGAAATAAAGCTTGTATCGACATAATTTTTACATGAAAAGACAAACTTCGTAAATCATTTGACATCTTTGTCATATCTGTTCTTTCTTCTCAAGAGTAGCTGTTCCTTTACGTAACTGTTTCTCCCAGAACAGACGCAGAGTTTCTCGAGAAGAATCCATTAGTAACTATAGTACAAGGAATGCCGTGTTTTTATACACTCAAATGAGACCGGAGTCCATAGGGCTTAAAATTAGTAGACAATTGTCTTCTCAGAATAGGGAAATTACGGCATAAACCTTATCCGGGTAACTCTTCTAACCCAGATTTGAACTTTTGACTAATGCATCTAGCACAGTTTTATTAATTTTATTTGTATTTTCCCCCTTTACCATTTAGTAGAGGAAGTATTGTAGTCCATCCAAAAATATCGAGATTTCACTGGAAGTGCGCGATTAGATGGTCCCTGAATCCAAAAATAAAGCATTTTAGAAAATGGTTAGTGAGTGCAAGTGTGAGAGAGGGTGGGGGTAAGAGTGGTGAAACAGTAAGAGTGAAAGAATGTGAGAGAGTGTGTGAGAATGTGTGAGAGTTTGAGAGAGTGAGAGCGAGTGTGTGAGTGTTTGAGAGAATGAGAGCGAGAGTGAGAGTGTGAGAGCGAGAGTATGAGAGCGAGAGTATGAGAGCGAGAGCGTGAGAGCGAGAGTATGAGAGCGAGAGTATGAGAGCGAGAGCGTGAGAGCGAGAGCGTGAGAGCGAGAGTATGAGTGTAAAGTATGAAAGTCTTGTGAGTGCAACACATCAGATTTATTTTTGTACGGAAATGCAGTCAGATGTTCGACCATGGTAATATTACGTATTGTAAGAACAGCCTTTGTTGTTTGCCCAGCAGGACGACTCGACTTCTTGCAGTGGGATATAGTAGTTTTTCAACTCTCTCTCAGGCAGCAGTTATTTGCATACTGTGATAAGCCGCGTGTTTTTCTGCCTCTCCGCTGTGGATGGAAGCGAGGTATAACGATTACTCACTGCTGAAAATGGACACTTCAGAGTTACTACCTTCGTAAGTCACGCAATCGGTTGTTGCTCTTAAAATACGAAGCGAGGAGAGCAATGCAAGAGTAGTTCGAGCGAGACAGAAAATCATAAAAGGCCCGTTAGTTTCTATACTGCAGGAAGTTTCTATCGTACAACATCGATCAGCAGAAAGTGCGTTCAAAACTGAGATTCATGGCGATGTTATTACAACAAAATTACAACACATTGTTGGTTGTATCACTCCACCAATGAAAACGTGTTGCGGTTCACTGCATTCCGCTGTTTACTATGGATATAGTAACAGTACGTTTTACTAAATGAACTAATGGCTGACAAAAAATTATGAAATAATTTTATGAGTAGAAAGAGTCGTCAGACACCCAGTAACGCCCCGCTCAGGTTTTGAACAGTCGTCAAGATTTATAGTTAAAAAACAACCACTGTAAAGCAAGTGGCACTTTTAACAAAAACATCCATTTGCCCGAAAACAATAAATAACTTTTCCGTTTTCTTTTTCAGGAGTCTTGCAGTTTCCTTTGCTTTATTTTTATTCTCGCATTAGAAACACTTTATAGATACACCAGTTGCTTCTGACATCATTTTGGTTGTATCTTTCACAGCAAGAGTGTGATAATGTTGAAAGAAAAAGTTTAACACATTTAATACAATTGCCGTTTCGCCACTTTTTAGCGGTAGATGGTTTTATGTTTCTGTGAACATATATATATATATTCACACTGGCGTGATAGAAAATTTCCAAACACCGTCTAACAGTCATCATAGAGATATGAAGAAACAATTGCATACTGCTATGATCGATTTAATCTCTAGCCAGACGCCGGCTCATACATAGTTGATTTGCGGAAATGTTAGTTTCAATAAGAGTACTTCAAAGAAAACGAAAGCAGCTTACAGATCCGCCTAGCTTCAAAAATAAAATACTAAAATATGGCCCCGTGACACAGCGACGTTAGAAGATGGAGCTCCGACTAATGGACCGAAACAACCTACCTTTTTAGCGTCGTTTACGCCCTTCCAGCGACTGCTGAGGAAATATTACCAGCTATATCTTCCTAGGAATCGCTGTGACAAACACTCACTAACCTTTAGGGAAACGTCGTTCACTGCGGTTTTCTCAACTGAAAACCACCATCCATCTCGAATGGAACTCTGTCTCAGCCTTGGAAGCGTGGTTTAACCCCAGAACATCAGCAAAATTTCCATGTCCAGATTTCACCGGAAAAATGTTTTGCGTGTGTGTGTGAACAGCATTTCTAAAGGTAAAGTAGTACAAATATCAAACGCAGAATGCTACACGTAGATTTTAAACAACATTTCCCCACTGCAAGCTACCCTTTACATTTAGAACTTTTCAAAATATTCGATTTTCTCAAAAAAGAACAACGTGACATATGTTTAAGATAATTACATAACAATTAAAAACTATATTATTGTTTTGAAACAGCCTACAAAGCCTTTCTCTCTTAAATAGCTACACAATGCATTGTAAACAACGATTTTGTGGCGATTTCCGACAGTGTTAACTCCAATTGTTCAACAATTTATCGTTATGTCATGGAAAGCGTTTGGAATTTTAAAGCCGATTCTGTTTTCTCTCAGCCCCTGTTGTATTTACAACGATATGTGTACTAATCACTAGAGAAGCTTATCTACAAATGTTCGTCCACCAGCATGTAGCAGAGAGAAAAATAAACTTGCATAAGAGTAGTTTGTACAAGCCATATAGGATTGTAAAGTATGGCGGATACAAAAAGTCATATGAAGGTAACATCAGTACTCTTTGGATTATTAGCTATGATGAGCTACCGGATATTACTGCACCAAGTAACGATTTTGTGAAACAAAATATATTTGTAGGAAATTATTCATTTACACCAGCTGTATTTTGGACAAAAACGAAAGAGAAAAAGAAAACAAAAAGAAAAAGAGAAAGATAGAAAGAAAGAAACAGAGAAAAATCACAGTCCTTTCACACACGTGAACCAGGGAAGTAAAACTGAAGAAAAATAAAAGAAAAAAGAGAGAAAAGGAGTGAAACAATAAAAACAGGGAAATGAAGAAACAAGTGAAGATAGAGGAAAAGAAAAAAGAAAGAATGAATGAAAAAGAAAGAGAATGAAAAACAAAGTAAAGGGAGTGATTCATTTGAAAAGTACTTGGCTTTTCTTTTATTTCTCATTTAAGTAACTTTCTCACACTTCGAGTCCATTTCCTAGTTTCTTACACGTTCAAAACACATTGAAAAATCTAGAACACAAGAGTATAAGGGTTCATTAGTAATAGAAGTGATAGAAAGTTCAAGCCAAAGATAATCAAATGCATGAATACAACAAAGGCAGTGTGCCAACGAGGCACTTACATTGTTTAAGACCGTCACTCTCCCTTTCCTATTACTGGACTCAAATAGAACTGCGGTAGAATGTCTATTACCAAGTAATCGGTCTTCCAATTTGTGGTCAGCAACTCTACCTCAGCCCCCACGATGGCACTTGTCTTGCATATGTGGTAAATTAGTTACGCATTCTATTGATCGATAGTCATCGCTCTGAACTGAGTTCATCTTTAATGTTTCAAAACTCAGCTTGGCTTTTCTCCCCCATAATGTTAAAAAATAAATTAAGATAGCATTTTTAGGACTAGTAGAACGATCCATTTGTTTATTTCCTCCAATTTATTAGTTCAACATTGAACAGTACTGTCCTGCCTCATGAACATAATACATAGTTCAAGCTCATTGCCTCTCAAAAGGAACGCCCCTGCTTTCATCCAAGCCACTCATTCCCCCTATTCATTATTACATATATCCACATAGCCCCCTTAACCAATCTTGCTTTATTATTCTATACACATAAGCAAAGGCTAAGAGAGTCATGTTTTATTATCATTTCCCTGCAGGAAATAATTTTATACCAAAGTGGAGAGGACAGGTTCCTAATGGTAGTTTGTCTTGCCTCAAATACGATACACGTGATTCTGACAGCTTCTCCATCGCAGTATACACAGAGCACGTTATGAGCAAATTTTGATGATAAATGGGAAAGATTCGCTGTCACATTAGTTACTTTAATAATCCAGTGAAGAGATTAGCGTTTAGCACAGTAGCGGATCAGGGAGGATTTGCTCTGATGTGCATAATAACGCTGAGCAAAGACGAAGCTTTCACCGAGTGTTCTGTAGACCAACACAGAAGGCAAAACCAACATTTAAATCCTTACACAGCGTACCATTAATAACAGGGATTACGTCAACAAGTTCTTTCATCAGAGACTATCTGATGGAAGGCTGCAAATTTCAGAAATATAATTCGAAGCAGCAAATGCAACAAAAATATTTGCTTTGCAGAGTCTGCAACAAAACATCTAGACCACATTGCTAAGCTCAAGCAAAAGCGACTTAGGCATATACAGAGTGGAAGTGAAATAATCCGCCAGACTTTAACAGAAAAAAATATTTGTATCAAAAAAGTTTATCATCACCTGGCTGAATTATTATTGACTGAAGGTTCTTGATTTATGGCTATATTCATAGAAAATTGAATAAACAACAACTTTTTCCTTTGGCGTATTTCAATAGATTCAGCAGTTTGTGTAAATTAAATTTAAACTAACCCACAATTGATTGCCATTTTTGAGAAAATCAAAACTTTCGAAACATTTTCCGTGTCATTTTTTAGTTATGCTGTACACACACACAAATACACACACGTGCCGTGTTCTAAATATGCTTTTTTGGATTCAGGGGGCCTGAAAAAATATATTTCCAATTAAATTTTGATATCGAAGTTTTAGGTGGGATAGAATACTTCCTCTACTTACTATAAGCAGTAAACAAAGTAAATACATGCCTAAATACATCATTTATTGAAAAATAGCTCCTGTGATTTAAATTAAAATAGTGTATGTGTAAGATATTTTAATGACATTAAATGTATAAACGAATTGTCTGCCAATAACCTCTAAAGTTCTCTCCATTATGAATGACTTTTGCGTAACTGGTAAACCGTAAAGGAAAAACACATCCTATGCAATAATTTTGATAGTTTATATCAGATATGGATATAACCAAAATTATTTACATTATACCACAGTTGTAACTGGGGATAGCAATTTCTCAGTAATTTTTAAATACTTATACTTCTGTTATTCGTTTTTATGTCGCGGTCATGCAACCAAAATGGAATATCAAAGGCATCACACACTCACTTGCTCTTTAAATATCTCACTATCACTTAAGTCTACTGTATTCTCTATTTGCAATTGCAGCTACAAGAAAATATGTAAAAAAAGACGTTTATTTTGGGTATTTCAATCATAGGCCTCAAATTATCATACGCGAATGACCATTCTTTTGTTTTATTCAAAGTATAACTTTTGTTTAGTCAGTGTCGGCAACTACAGCCCATGAATGTCTAAAAAACAATTTGAAATTATAATCGATTAACAATCGAAATAGCACTACATTTCAATTCGACAATTATTGTTCTTTTAAGAATTAATGTTTTTTACAAAAGAAAGGATATATGTTAATGTTAAAAGTAAAGTGAGATTTATTAGAGATTATAAACTGCTTTTCTGTTATAACAAGAGAAGATTGATATAGATGTAATTCTTGGGTTAGGTTTTCCTTAGTTGGCAGTGCTGATTAAGTCAAAATACTTTAATTTAAATGTTTGTGTTAGGTTAGTTTTAGAGAATTTAACATTTTCTGTTTGAACCTTTGCGATATAGTACCTAAATTTATATTTTCTTTATGAAATAGTCCAGATAAGCATTATTCGACGGTCTGACTTCCGGTGCACTCGAGAATTTACGAGTTAGGTGAGAAGATTAAAAGAGTTTTTACACATCAGATGTTTCTGAAGATGCAACTGTATTTCTGCAACACTTCCGTGTAATACCAAACAGCATTAAATGTTATTTTACCCCACGCTCCCCTACACAATCTACAGTTTGCCAATTCACTCTCGCAAAATCTAACAATACACGAGCGCTGTCTAGCTAATGATACATGGAGGAAACATGAAGTTTTTTGTGGTAGAATTCAAATTTAACGAGTTAGTGCATGTTTCCCCCACCTGTCATTAACTGAAACATTTATGTTTGTGACGTAATACATCGAACTGTTTGTTAAGTTGGTAAGTGATATAATTAGCTTCCACCTGGTTAATTATACATTAAACAGGTATATTATTCAGCATGGTGCTTGCTGTTTCAGGTACCTACCACAAGCTGTCGCTGAATTCCCAATACGCATGTTTTGTACTGAAGTCTGTCTTGTCTCTAGATTAATATTAATAATGCACTCTGGTGTTTCAAATGCAAATGCTAATGGGATTGAAATAATTTATTTTCTTTTGAAATCCATTAACCATGATTTCCCTGTAGAAACTGAGGATTGGACCTCGCTACCTTTGATTATCAGAAGCCTCTCACTGAACACATACCGCATGCATTGTCTGTTCTCGGAAGTCGCTGATTTTTCACTGAGTGTGTCGCTTGAGCCAATAAATTCACAGAAATCTCAAATGACAGACAGTCTTTAACTCCACGTAGAGTGAAACAGCGTTGCATCATCTTCCCCGTTTTCTCTCTCATTCTGTTAGTTTTCTCATGACGCGATCGCAAGTTGACTGCCACATGGGTAGAGTGTGACGTCATTGCGCGAGCACAGTGACAGCACAAAACACAACCGGGCTCACTTAAAAACATTTTTGCTGCTTCCAGTTTTTGCCAATTTTTTTAAAATTTAAAATCCAAATTTCACTGCCATAGGATGGAGTTGCTTTTGAAGTGATATTACGTAGTGTCAATTACGTATCTATTAACGTTTTCTAAAATTTCGTTTTATAATACGTTTAACTTATAATACTATTGTATTTTTGCAATAATAGCTATTCATTCTCTGGATATTAAGTTTCCTAAAGAATTGAAGTTTGATACTTGTTCAATTATCTTGTTTTCTACTGCAATCTTGACTATATATTTTTACTACAAAAAACTATTGCTTTAATTTTAGAATGTTAAATTTTCATTTCTAAGTTTTCAGAAATTTTATTGAATTCAAGGGTGCTAATTTTTAGTCCATTTTTCGAGGTTGCTAAAAATAACCGACTAAATAATAATTTAAATCCTTTTTTTTTTTTTTTTTTTTTTTTTTTTTGAAGCTTAAGCTGTGTTTTGGGGTAATGGCAAGAATCTACCTGCATACACATTATTTGTATCGCTACAGGCAGCTGTTGACACTGTTGAATATGGTAGATATTGCTCTAGTATTTTCTTTTCGGTGTACAAAAGGCCTGAGATTTCCACTCCATTAGACGAGGCCCTTAGCGAGAGTAATTTGTTTACTGTGCCGTGATGAATTGAAAGCGAAGCACTTTAGATGCGAATTGAATTCTTTTCAAATAATGCCTTATGGTGCGTTTTAAAATGTAATCTCAAGCAAAATAATATTCTGTGATGTTAACATAAGAAATTGCATTTATCGGGGAAGTCAACCGTCTGTAGATACATTCAAGCTCAAAAAGATATAACCGTTGAGAACATAAAATGTTGAAATTATTTTTCTGTTTGTTCTATTTCCTTCCGAGCTTTCCTCGCTGATTGCCAAAAACACGAAAAATCGAGTGGCCAGGACTCTGAAATTCAACATTTAAATGGATTTGCTTTTTGTAAGTTGAAATACTCGAAAGTAAATGGATTTGAATGTTAAACAGTTTTTGTCACATTAACTATTTCCAGGATATTGTTTGTTATTAGTTAGAATTTTGAAAATGCGTTCTTCTCTCAAACGAAAATCTATTTCTTGTTTCGTTTGCTGTCATTTTCCGTGTTCCTGCAAAGAAAATTCAGAACTATGTTCTTATACCTACAATGAAATCTGAGTAATTAGGTTTATCTATATTGGCAAATTGACATAGTATTAAGCTTTTGATGGAGTATGTCATAAATACAACACATCAGATTTCTTCGCTGATTTGTCCAAACATCATTCTGTATATAGGTAATATAATGTGAAATACATTCACAGAGTCTTTTCTCCACCTTCAGTACGTATTGACTGCTGTAACAAGCTAGATTTTATTATTTTGTGCTCTATTTTTAGATCTTGGGAACCTCTGGTGGTGACTTCTTGAAACTTTAATCTTCTCTTTTCCTTTCTTGGTGTTGAAGGTTCAACTATCTGACGATAAAAAACTTCCAACCTCTATGCATTGGAGTAGCCTATCAGCTGGCGGGATTTCAAAGTTAACAATTCCATGCTAGTTGATAAAAATAAATATCCTTTCCCATCTATTTAATTGTGATAAATGTTGAATACCTTTTAGTAATTTAATTTCTTTCCCTATTTTATGTTGTGATGTCCAGAAGTGAAATAGAGAAATAAATTAAATTACTAAAAAGTATTCAACACACACACCCACACCGACACCCACACTCACACTCACACTCACACTCACACTCACACTCACACTCACACTCACACTCACACTCACGCCCACGCCCACGCCCACACTCACACTCACACTCACACTCACACTCACGCCCACGCCCACACCCACACACACTTCCTCTCTCTCTCTCCCTAACCTTTCCCCCACTCTCTATTTCTCAAAATTACGTTCCTTCTGGATCCAGAAAGCTTCAACGTGAGTACATATTTATGAAAAATGTGATATACTAATTCAGCATCAACGCAACATTTAATCCTGTATAAGCAAAACTTTCCATCGAAGTATATAAATTGCGCTGCATGGGTTTCACAACATTCTAACCAGTTCATCTACGAAAGTTATAAACTCGCAATCTTCCTGGACTCGCTTACTTCAGCCAGGACACGATTTGTTTTTCTAGTCTGTTCAATTAGAATTCCGGTGGCGAGAAGATTCAAGGTAAATACCAAGGACGTGCATCGCATCATAGTGATGGTTAGATACATAAAGGGTTGCGCAGAGTCTTTTGGATTATTCGATTTAACTAAGTTTACATAAATTTGCATTCGCCCCTAGCATGCCTTACGCTTCTGGCATAAAGCCTGAAGATGTCAAAGGGGAGAATAGTGAGCCAAATAGTCTATTGCTTCATCATGAAGAACAACAGTTTTAAATTAATAGCAGGTTATGTATAAGAAATAATAATAATTTAAATGACCCATGAAGCGTAGACAAGTGCAACCTAAGGCTAAATGTTGTAGGGATAAACCGTCAAACCACGGCAACCCGGGAGATTAATGATAATCTTATATCTATAAATTTTTATATGTACCAGATAAAACACATTCTAATACCTTTAACGGCCCTGAGATGTCACTAGGTGTATATTTGGTTACACAATAATTACTAAATGAATGGTAAAGAAAATTCTGTGGTTATAATTGGTATTTCTGCAAATAATGTTTATAAAAATAGTAAGTTAATGATTACAAAATTGTGCAAAAGTGGTATAAGTGACACCCTGCTTCTAAACTCTTTAAATGAATGAAACTCTATTTCTTACATAAGGCTGTTAAGCAAGTGCATACTAAGTCTAAAAATGTACGTATAAATCACGGCACAGGCAATTCTAGCTGTTACTGCTGTAAGAGTAATTATTTTAAATTAAATGTATGGATTTATCATTGCTGGATCGGAACATGGTGGCACCAATGTTAGTTATCCTGGAGGTAACATCCAACTGAAATTAATGGCAGATACTGTAAGAGTATATTAAAATGTGTATTGAAAACCGACTAATGTTTATTCCTAAAGAAGTAATGAATGGTCAGAGAGGAGAATTTATTCTAAAAGCTCTGGTTTTCTATACGGTTAAGAGTAAAAAGCATAATTAATTTCTGTTAAATACAAACATTGAAGGAATGAATTACAATTTTCAATTCACAGCAGTGATTCCTTCGCGATAACTTGGTCTTCGTATCAGCTACGACTAACTCAAACGACACGTGGACTCGTGCCTCGTGTTCATGATGCAACAGAACGATATTCACTCGCTGTTATCACGTAACATTCAAGTAGTCCTTATCAGGGTTACCATACATTTTTAACACTCAGATAATCGCCAGTATTCAAGGTACTATATTTTGTGGTGTGCTTTAGTTGCTGACGCTTGTATTTACATCAAGTTGCGATCTAACAGCGGAGCAATTACAAATACATGCCCGATATTGAAGAGCGTTCGAGTAAAAGTGTGGAAAAGTGTGTCAGTGTGGAAAGCTCGACTGTTTATCAAACGAACCCTTCGGGCAAGTTTACTGGTGAAATCACTAACTTGGCAACTACAACCAAAATCTGTAGCAAATAAGAGCTCCAAAACTGCACTTCGTCAGATAATCGATTAGCATCGCAATGTTGATGTTATAGCAGGTGACGGGAACTTTGGGGCAAGTTTATAACAAAACAAAAGCATACAGACGAGCGAAAAATCGCTGAAGTGATCAGGACTAGCGGGCATGAATAATTGAATACAGCTAAACCCAAGACGCATTTAGCAGATATAAGGAGCAATCCTTCTCGCGTCGGAAGACTGCATTAATAATTCACAGGTGGAAAACTTTGTGCTATGTTCTCTCTCGCATTAATATATAAAAGAAAACACAACAAGGAAAGAACCAACTTGTTCCTCTACGGAGAAATAACACTTTGTCGTTTTTCAAATGCGTTATTTTGAAGAGTACAATAAATATTCCATCTTTGAGATTATTCATGAGTAATATTTTCAGCTGTATAGAGCGTAGTGCCTATTCCAGTGGTGTTCGAAATACACTTGTTCCAATTCCAAACAGTAAGAACTTGCTTCAATAGCTGTTATCAATATTACATGTCTATCTGCATACTTGATAGACATTGAAATATTTATAACTATAGGATAGGTTAATGCTGGACTATAATGTAAAATAGAATTTATACAACGATATTTCTGCACTACTAAATCTCACTTCAGTAGTTTATATAACGCTACGTAAAGAAGAAATTTATTACAAGTAATATTACAAGATGTCTGATCTAATCGATAAATTCTCGAACGGAGCGAGATGATATAGATCGATATTTATCTAGACTATGTCATAAAAATTTGAATTTAAATTCTATATTGCATAGATTTGACCAGAAAATGTTAAATTCTATAAAAAAATAACCTAAAATATTGCAAAAAAAAACTTTTTCACTCTTTATTTTTCTTCTAACAGTTTTCCACAAAAAGCTATTTTACTGACGTTAATACAGTCTTCAGTTTTTCGTGATATTACAACTCACTACTTCTTCTTGTAGCCTTGACTCGCTCCTTTCACTGTCTCTCTTCATTTCCTCTGTTCTTAAACACTAACTCTGGTGATACAACTACTCAATGCGCATTAAAACTTCTTCACTTCGGCGCGACGTACTTTTCACTACGACGGTACCATACACAGCTGTCTCTCGCTCACTGACACATTGACCCAATCATTGCCTCTTCCCCTTATATAGTGGGCATGACGTCACACGATCCCTTCTGGAACTTCTACAAGCAACTTCCCAGAAGTGAGATCGGATAGAAATTTTTTTTGCATGCAAACACCGACTGGATTCAAATATTCTTCTAAAAACCATTCACTAACCTCACAATCTACTTAAAATATGCAGAAAACATTTTTACAGGTTCTCCAACAGACCAACACAAAAACTTGAATTATTTGTGCTTGACCTTTTTGTATCCAAATCGATCTCATTCCGGACTGAATTCAACATGAAAACGCGGATTGTATTGAGAATGGGATTGGACTCGAATCGATTTAAATCCTTACGGAAACGTAGTGATTATCTCACGTAAAAATATGACACTGGTTATTTTTTCAACTAACCAGAACGTTAGGGCCCAAATAATGTTGGGTCCTTCCTGTATGGGATGCAATCGCCCGGGGAAACTTCGGTTCTGCAATTCCGTTCCATTAGCAGAATGCAGCAGCTTTATTGTTTTTCTTCTCTATGCTGTGGAACAGTTGTGCAAATTAATTAACCGTGGTTTGCCTTTGTGGCCTGGCCGAGAAGACACAGTTCAAACAGAAACGTGGTATTAGGGCCAAACCGTAGTCGCCGTTAATTTGAACAACTTTCTCTACAAGCAAGGAAGACCAAATCTCCCCATCTGGTAGTAACGTTTTGCCTTACACCGAGAGGTTCTCCCGTCAACCACTTGAAACAAAGTACACGTGTACGTAGTCAACAAAACCGCAATTCCCATGTACCTACGTGCTTCCTCCGTGGACTCTGAATGACAAGTTACTTGGACTTGTAACGCTCGGAGTCACGTTTATACCAATTGTGCGAATGGTTCCTATACAAGCAGTATTTGAGGAACTTAATCCTACACGAGTACCCATAATATAACAAGCAAGAGTTACAATTCTACCAGTCATTAACCATAAAAAACCTAGCTAAGGCAATTAGGCGTTCCAGTGAAGTCGGCCAATAAGAATTTCATTAGCTCATGCTTCCTGTAATTAGAACTCAGTAGGTTCGGAAATCACAGAAAAATATCAGTTCTCAAAAAGCGAAAAGAATTCTTAGAATTTAGCAAGACACAGGTTAATAGTGAATAATATGAGCTTGCAAGACTTTCTCCCATGTATTGCATAAAATTCGTAAATGATTTGCAGGTTCCCTATATTACACACTAAATTTTCTATTGAAAAATTCCCTGTAATTTATAATATATACAATTTCAATTCCAGGATGCAGTTATTTCCTTACAAATTTAGAGGACTATCTAAACTACCCTTAACTGTGAACAGATTTCACCCAAATTGTTTGATGAGATTTTACTCTAACTCCTATACTGTACAAAATGTCAAATTCATATTTGCTCTGTTAGTTGTCTCGTGCGTACGCACAGACGTATGGAAGAAGCACCACTAAGACATATTTTGCAGTGAACGCACCTAAAATGTCCGCGCATCTATCCAAATACCACGTGACCGACCGTGTTGAGATTAAACTGCAACCGACTGAAGTTTTAAATAAATCCTGATTTACATTTTGATTAGAAACGGGCGTATTCACGCACAAAATCGACACAAATACATTATAACGGTGGGTTTATAAAAAAGTGTTAAACAAGTATTTTACTCTACGTGGTATTCTGTTTGATGCTTTGTTATGAAAACAAAGCTTCTCATAAAGTTTCCCATAAATAAGTTTAAAATATTAAACAGCCTTTTCCTGGTTTGTAGACGTATCTTGGTGTCTTACTCCACAAGTCCTTCTTATATATACCTTTTAATCTTATGTATGTCTACTGTACTCTTAGTTTATAAACAGATACCATTTTAAATGCATTTACTATAAACCTATGGTCATTCCTTTGTTCGTCTTGCTAAACGAAGAAACTGCCTAATCACTTTAATTTCGGCTACCACTTCAGAAATCTGAACTACTTCAATTTGCCCTATCACTTCACTTTCTTCGGGTCGTAACGAAGCACATACGACGCAGCCTCTTCTTCCGCACAGTTAATTCACTGGGCAGTCTAATACAAGACGTCTCGAACCTCTCTCACAATGGCACTTTTGTTGAAATTCATGGAAATGAACAAATTTTTTAACTATAGATGTTAATCAGAAGATAAAAATATTGTATACCTATTCCTTAATAAACAAACTTATTGAACAAAACTAGTTTAGTGCACTTTATTTCAGTCTTCTATCTTAACAGTTTGAGTGTGGGGTTAGTAGATTTAATATTGAAGGGCGGGGGTTTTTAATCTTCTATTAAACAGAAACGCTTGTATTTTCCAAATGCCTGTGCGAGAGCTTTACACAAATGTACGCAGCATACAACACATGTATTTACACAAGGGCTAATGGAAGGCGAGAGGAGCTGTCAGCTCTTGTAATACAATATCCCAGGAGTCACTAGGGGAGTCGCTCACCACCAAACTTCATCGTCTTCAAAACTTCTTCATGCAATTTTATCTAGTAGTTTCCCGAGTTAGAGAACTTACTTGCTGCTTCTACTGTTGTAACGGTTTCTGTTTACTCTCGGGCGCTTTAGGGTTCACGGCGTTTGACGTCTTGCAAATTGTCTGCTTATTACAAACTTCTAACTACAATCAACTTTAAGGTATGCCAATAATCTTCAAAAGGAAGATAAGTTATTTTCTAAAATGTTATCGCAAATAGTTTTCTTCTTTTCGTTAACATTCTACAGTCTTTCGTGTTATCACAACTCACAAATTTTACTTCTCGTAACCTTGACTCAGGTCCTTCAGTGTCTTTCTGTCTCTCGTACAGTAACTAAGACGATAAATCACTCGACGGTCGTTAACTCTTCTTGCGAGGCAGTGACCGACTCGTGCAACTGACTTTCTGCTCGCCTCCTTATATACAGGGGTGGTGTCACGAACCTTTCTCGACCTCCAAAAACGCGCCGGCAACCACGCAGCCAGATCTTTCTCGAAGGCTCTGGAAAACCTTTGTATTACCGCTTGATTGTTAGTCACGTGTCCGCTCGCGTGAGCGACGTAGGAAGCTTAACCTTCACATGATATTTTCAACTTCGTAAAATATTAATAAGCTATCCTTCACACGAGCCTTGTATAGGACAAGATTGGAGATGTAGAGTGTTAATTCAAAATTAATTTGAGATCTTGTGGTTTACCGAGAAAAATATGAGTGAGTTGGGTACTCAGAGCGACCGGACGGAAAGCTGAATATCTATGGTTCCTAGCTCGGCTACGACATTGTATTGTTCTGTTGAATTTTCGCCATTTGGAAACAAAGATCCACAACCTACTGTACGAAGCTTTGTCATTCATGACGTAACATTTGGGCCATGTGGCTGTCATCTGTTTTATCCTCGTGCCTTGGTTTTGTCCAAGTATTCATTAAGTAACTTTGGTACACTCTGTAGCTCAGAACGCCATGCTGCACAATGCTCAACAATGAGTTAGAAACTAACATGCCCAGCAGCTGTTGCAGATCTCCTAGCAGAAAGTGCCGCGCGTTAGTCGACAGCCTCCTAACATAATGAAAGCATTTCATTAATATTAGCATTTCTACTTTCATATAGGAACAGAGTAAACACAGCTACTTGTGTGTGTGTGTGTGTGTGTGTGTGTGTGTGTGTGTGTGTGTGTGTGTGTGTGTGTGTGTTTGTATAGTTCCCTTTAATTTCTTTGGATTATCGGAGGCTTAGGATATTTTAACGTTCCCTTTTATCATTAATATTAAACACAATCGAGCATTCATAGTTCCGGGCTCTGTGGGGGTTAAGGAAATTATTCTGCTTAAAAGAAGAATTCTCAGCCTCAGTCGGGAATTGAACCCGAGTCCTCTCGGTTGAGAAGTCAGAATACTGAAGCAATCTTCAAATTAATTTTAAGAAATCATGTTACTTTATTATTTAGTTACATTTATTCCAGAAAGTAATGTATTACACTCAAAATATCTTCTCGTATTTCCAGTGAAATCTAATATTGAATTTTTGAGCCCCAAGGGAACCATAAAGTGAATAAATAAAAGAGGCTAGACGAAACGAGGTTTGAATTGTGAATTCTAGGAGTTTATAAAAGTAATTCGAGTGTAAATTCACTCTACGAACACCTTCCTAGTGCAGTGGTAGCACGCCTGCCTCTTGCACGGAGGATCCGGGTTCGATCCCCGGTACTCGGGGCACTGACCACGTCCCACCCTCCGGTACTACACTCCTCTCATGACCCGTGTAGTACGTAGAGGTGGATAACGCAGCAGCCGGGTGGTAAGCCTTGGACCTTCATGGGCTGTTGCACTGGGCGTTTAGTCTAATAATCCACTCTACTGCTGAAAGTCAAATGCAGCATGCTGTTTCAATTGTATTTGTATAATAATTTTGCTTACGCAATTAATGTTACAGAAATTGTAGCTGCAAAACACCAAATTTATTGACAAAGTGTGTGATATTTTCATGTGCGTGTTGCATAAATACAAGAAACTACGGTCGGCTGAATAAGGTACTATGTTTTGTGTCAAAAATAATCGCAAAATGTATTTTAATTAGGAAGAGAAACTGTTCTGTTAAGCCGCTATATAACAGGCGGCACATTACCGTAGTTGCGTCCATTTTCTCTCAACTTTTCCTTTTTCAACTCATTTAACGTGTTGACATAGTGCAGTAAACACACTTTAAACTTCGGGCAACTAACACAATATGAGCCCCCTGTTTTAAGGTGAAATTACAAAGTTCTTAGCGACGCTTGTCAACATTTTCATAACAAACACTAATTGTGTGCTTTAACTCCTCCCACTACTAACCTTCAGAGCATTAGGACGTAGCTGTAAAAACAAGCGATTTCTTACGCTATAATATAACATAACCTAGCTTTTCTGATATTTTTTCCCTTAATTTGTTTTATGTCGCTTGTAACTGCGGAGTGATATCGTGACAGTTCTGTTAAATAGGAGATACCTCGTGGCTGTGTGTGTGGCGGACAGTTGCAGTCCTTGCTGGAGTTTAAAATAAAGTTCCCCTCAGAGATGAGGAAGGAGAAGAACGTAATAAAATTCGGAATACTCGACTTAAGCTACGTCTGTAACAGGCAGGTCTACGAGAGTTAGTTTGGTGAATATGAGTTTTCCTCCTCGAGGGCACCCACCTGTTGTAGTCGTGCAGTATTTGAATCACTTTATTTTTATATTACAACTTCCTTCAGCACACTGTTTCTGTGGGTAATGAGGGAAAACATTCCAAAGCCCAGCTTCTAATTACCATTCATGTTGCAGGAAACAAAAAACCGCATAACCTAACTTTAAAACGGCAGCCTTTGTTAGTTCCAACCACTGCCAGATAGGATTCCTAGAAACAAACTAATCTCGTTTTTAATTAATGTGTGGCGCTGTGTAAATTAGTTCCATGGGTTTACCTCCCGGATCAAATAATGTCACATGACCTCTCTAAAACAGCCCTGGCTAATTTCACAGAAAGGTAAACCCATGTTAATTTTAAAATACGGTTATATTAATTGAATTCATGTTGTGATTATCAGTGCTGAGGTGTGGAAGTCTACAAATATACGTGCATCGTTCAATAATCAGTTGTAACAATGTATGTGGGGCTATCGGCGGTAAATGATGCAAGATGGAGTGAAAAAGAAGAGGATCTGACGAATTGCATATGGAGCATATAGGAAAAACATACAAACATTCGTTTATATATGCATTTATACCGGGTGTCCCAAAAACGCCACCCATATAGTGATATGGATGGATAAATCGATGGACCGATCGATCGATAGATAAGTTCGACTATTAAGAACGTCCGTTTTTATTTACGCCTTTTTTTTTACATGGGAGCAGTTTGTGTTTTGTAGTCAATATTTCTTGCGCTTGGCAATGGAACAAAGAATAATGATTGTGAAAACATAACAAATCCAAGATAGGTTCCTCGATGTCTTACTGTCCATCACAAATCCCAAAGAAAAGATATTGGTTCCGATTTGTTGCAACGCTTTGAAGCCGACGGGAATATATACCCTCGTGTCTAACTGGAAAAAGGATTATGTATAAAAATACAGCAACCAGACGAAACATTCTTTCATATATGTAAAGTTAAATTTTATGAAATTAATACTTCTGGAGAAAAACATTTAGGGCATTATTTATTGGGCAACCCTCGAGCCTAAGTTATACGAATACCAAGTCGAAGCTTCCCTCACATCGGTAGCTAAATGCATATATTCAAACACGGTCTTTCTACGTTACTAATTTCCAATAATTAATCTATCACAGTAAACACTTATGTACTAATCTAAAACCACGAGTATAACGACGGTGTGTTTTGTGGTTTATTTTAGAAGAAAATAAAGTAGCAAAAGAAGTAATTGGACTGGATTTTGCTGTCATTTTGTCATATTACTGTAAGTAAAAGAGATAAGCTGGAATGTAAAACTAACTGATTCCGGAAGCTTTTTCTAACAGCCTGTAATGATGGTTCCAGTGCGACTGGCTGGATGTTTGTCCACGCTGGAGCACCTCAATCATACGTATTGGGAACACACCCCAGTTACCTAGATGCAGCTAGACCGCCACAGACAAACAAATAATCAGCCAATCCAAACACAATCTGATCGCCTCATTACAGTTCGCTGTTCTGGGTAAAGGTACAAAGCTACCTCCTCGATATCTACTGAAAATCTCACTTCCAAACTGTCTGGTTCATACTGGGATTCTGGAAACAAATGGAACAAAGGGTAAGACAGGAGACATTGGGAAGTACCTACAGAAAATACATTTCTAAAAGTTTGCAAACAAAATTGGAATGGGGTAGAGAAAAGTAATTGCAATAAGGAGGAAAAAGGAGAGACTAATTTAGAATGAACATGAACCATAGTTTTAAGCGGCTTAACAGGTAATTATGGATTTTCCTTAGCGGAGCTGCTTACCAACTGGGATACCGGGGTTCGATTCCCGCTAGCGGAAAGTGAAGGAAGGAATCAGGCATGCACAATAGCAAGTAAGAAATCAAGTAAGTATAATGTAATTATGTAAGTTGCAATATGCACTGTGACAAAGAAGTTCAGGTTATTTTTTCTGTCACTTCATTTCCCTTCTCAAACTGAATCATAAAAAAGGTTCTGTTTTATCGTCAACACACTCTACAATTCATCGTGACTTTATAAATATTTGCCGTTCTGTTCTATCGTAACCTTGACTCAAACTATTCACACAGCAAACAACTCCGACGTGACGATTCACTGTCTTTGATGATACGTCCAAACTGTCTCAACACTCATTGGCCCAATAAAAACTCTGTCTGTCCGCTATCCATTGCAACTGAATTCCTCTGTTCGTAAGACTCGCTTATGTAGCCGCTTATAGTCCTGTCGAATTCTCTACAAGCTTCTAACAAACCGGCACTCGAAAGCTTCTCGAACCGTCTAGAATCGATATTTCTTTCGGCCCTACGTGGTGTGAGATGCTCATCTGGAGCCTTTGAAGTGCGGACGCCACCACAAATAAATACCCACTAAATGTTAACTTAATTTGTATAAAGATACTCAAAAGACAAAATTTAATGTTTCAGCTTTTACAAATAAACTTGCACTTCATTTTTAGCAGCTTCTGCTTTAACTATCATAAAACTGTACCAAAGTGAACATCAGGTGTTCGCTTCAGAATTTTCTATTTAAGAACAATTTAATGTTAATACATTCACAAAGAAGAAAATTGTACAAATATTTTATTACCCGCTTTCTTTTCTACGTATAGTAAGTAGAAAAAATATTGCATTTTACTCAAATATTAGATGAGGGTTTATGGTTATGTTCTGAATCTCCTGAACCCAAGAAAAGAATTTTAGGAGAAAGAGCAAATGTATGTCCGAGCGAACAGCATAAATAATAAAAAATAAAAGTCCGTTAAGTACCAAACAAGGTATTCAAGTTCTTTGTCTTACAAGAATACGACACGAAGATTTTGAACAAAATTCCTTCCACCTAACTTAGTGAAATGTTTCATTCTTAAAATATAAGCGTTAAAAACATACCAGTTACTTTTTAAAGCGTTTATAACAAAGCTGAATTAATTTTGTGATTTAAATGTACTGTGTTGTGAGCAGTATCATCTGAAATCCTAATAAAAATGTTATTTTTGCAGTCTCATTTGCTTTTCCGTCTCGTTTACTCGTGCCGTCGATGTAAGCTGAAAACATTTTGCTAGAGGAAATTCTAGTTCTCAGCTTAATTTCAGATTCGCAGTAGTTTTATTTGGCAGCAGTAGGTAATGTAGAAGGAAGACAAACAGGAGCAGCATCCCGTTGTAATTTAGTTATTAAATTTCCGCTGAAAGGAACGAGCGACCGACCGACGGGTTTTTGCCATTAAGAGAGTTTGCCTTGAAACATGGCGGTGCTGGAGAAAGTTTCAAACCGCTCCAGGCCTCTGCTGACCAGTAAAACAAGAGAAGTGTTTTTTCAACAGAACACTCAGAGAATTACAGCGATGCTCATTTCTAACAACACAGAAAAACTTCAACTGTGTAAATACGACACTGCTTTGCCCACCGAAGAAACTATTTAAATATTTTCTTTAATGTAATGCAAAGCGAGAATAACAAATAATGCAAATATTACGTTCTTAATAGGATATTCTACCCTATAGGGGTAAAAACAAAGCAAACAGTTAATTGTTCTCTGGAAAGAAACCGAGTGAGACTTTTCGGGATAATGTATGAGGCTCGCATTCGGGTGGTCAGGGTTCGATTCCGGTGGTCGACCTCGGGGGTTTCCCCGGGTTGCCAGGCGAATGCGGGGAGGAAGATTACATCCCCTGAATTTACTTTCACTATGACATAGTCATACTATACCAAAACTGTAGACAACAAAGGTCAATTTATGTCAAATTCTTGTTCTTTAGAGTTAAAATTATCCAAGATTTTGCTTTTTACAGGTTTGAATTTTCCAATATTTATATTTTTCTCAAAAATATAATAGAATGTTTCTTCTGGTCATGCAAAGAATTGCGCGCAGTTCTGATTAAATTATACCATCTCTTGAGCTTATTATCCAGCGCTTCTTGAATTTATGTGACGGGAATGGTGCTCCTTCTCCTTATCTCTCCAACCGGCCAGTCAGTCGTCGCTGAAAGACACCGCCATCTACGCAAAAACCTCGCATATCTCCTTATACATTTCAATACCATTATTTGCTTTGTATGACAAACTATTTCTATAATGGTTTATATCTATGAAAGTGAACTAAATAGAAGAAGTAACTTTGCTAAGATTAATTTATATACTCAGTAGTAAACAATAAAGGGTATGGAAAGTCATTAGATGTTTTTTAATACTTCTTTATTCGTTCTGTGTTGCTGATAAGTTTATTATAAAACATTGAAGTGTTGGGTGCAAGTTTTATTAGCAGCATCAAAGGCTAATTGGCCGTATTGTTATCGCGCTTGACCTCTTGTTAGCATACAGTTGGACATTTAAGAGCAGGGAGCAGGGAGCGCTATTAGTTGCATGAGTGCACAGCCTTCCGCTGTTTGCTCTTACATCTGGAGTAACGAGGCGCACAAAAAGAGGATCAGACACTGTTTGATCTAGCTTGCCCCCGGCGAGGAGCTTCGCTTTGGCTATGACCGTCTCGCCGGAAGGAAGAAAAGTGAATTGTGTAGTGCAAACGAGAGATTGCACACGTTCCTAAGCTTTAACTTTCTCGCAAAATACAGGGCTTACTTGCCTATCAATTTGTTGCAAAACTAATCCTTCTAATGGACACCTGATCACTACAGAAATACTGCATTTAAGCATGCAAACAGAGAACTCGAATAATCTAAAAAGGCAAGCAAATGGATTTTTATTTTCAAACTATGTTATAGCTTCTTAGTTCTTTCGTGGCATAATAATTTAGCACGTTTCTACTTTCTCTACTACGTATAGTAAATATGGGAGGAGTTAAAATCTACCCAAAATTTCGATGTCAAGATTTCACCGAAAATATAACCCCCGAAAAAAGCACCTTTAGAAAAAGGTCTGCGTCTCTGTGTGTGTATGTGTGTACGTGGGTGGGTGGGTGTGTGTGTGATTATAATTATTATTAGGTGATGCTGGTTAAACAAAGACAAGGGTATAAATTGCTGCAAGCTTAGGTGCTCTGTGGGAAGTACACCTTGACATTTCGTACAAAACATTTATCAGAATATGCAACCGCATTCGAATTAATGTTAACAAGATTATAAAGTTACTCTTGGGTCGATGTACCGAGAAAAGCTGTCAACATCCAACAAACAGACGGAGTAATGAAGCAATGACACTTTCACTTTCCCTCTACAAGTCGATTCAAAATTACAGGTACAATTTTCGGGAGGCAGGAGAATATTAATAATAAAGTTTCCCCAGAGTGCAACACTTTCTATACCGGATGCTGCATCGATGATAGGATAACAGGATTCACAGGGGGGGACTTAGCACCTCGACCTGTAGAAGATATTTTGTGCCTGTGCCCCTAAAGGGCGCCTACCTGGAGGGAAGGGTGAAATGAGAAGATACAACGGGTAGAAGGACCTCAGAGAGAGGATCTCTAATAGCTACAGATCTGAACTCCCCAGTGGCGGGTCGTACTTCGACTCCTTTTCCTCCTGCGGGCTCTAGGTCCCCTGGGTGTGCCTGGAGACCACTGCGGAGGACGCAGATTTACAGAGAGAGTACCTTCCATGCAAGTCTGAACTCCCACCTACACTTTGAACGGTAAAACGATCAAGCAGATGAAAGATGAAGTGAAATGGAAGAATAGGAAATTCGGGAATGTAATTATCCTTCCCAGCATTTGCCTAACGATCCGGGGAAACCATAAAAAATCCGTGTGTTGGCGGTAGTGCTTGAGCTCTAGAAATACAGTACTCGGCTGATGGGAGGCGCTTTGTTCGGCTGACCGCCCGTCAGGGGGACTGATGGTGTGCTATCTGTAGTGACGTGGAACTCTGTCGGGATGTACATCTACCTGCACCTGTTAGGTACCCAAGAAATAGAAGTTCTGCCTGTGATACGTTCTGGCCACCTTTAGAGTACTTACATAGTGTTATAACTATAACTGCAGCTGAATTTCAAACATGTCTAAATCGTCAGATGATTGCCAGGGGTGCCATTATTTTACCCAGTTTCAATTATTCTAGTCATTTAATTTTAAATTATTAATAGAGGGAATTATGCAAAGGACCGATTTCAAAAATAAAATGACAAAAAAAAATTAACAGAAGGTTTTCAAGTTCTAAAATGATTACAAGGTTGTAGCCTATCTTAAATGCTATTTAGGATATATAGACGAGAAAATGTCAACAAATAAGAATACCAATCCAAAATACTTGTGTACTCAAACTGCAAGTGTTAGTTGCACAAGACCATGACAAAATATATGGCAGAAAATTAAAAGAGGAATAAACCAAATATTTAGTTATTGGTGAGGAGAAAGAACAATTGAAAATATACAATGGGGAAATAATAGAGCCAAACACAGAATGTATGTACCTAGGGACAAAAATATATCAACATGGGAAATTTGGTACAGAAACCGAGCACAAAATTTCCGGAACAAACAAAGCAATTCTCTAAATTCAATGTGGTGGAATAAACATGCAACATAAATAAGGATTGAAAATAATTTTTGTTTCATGTATTCAAAAGTTATATACCAATCATGCACTAATACTGCAGATTTCAAAATTGTTAAAGGCAAAAAATTAATCAAATCCCATAGACCAACCAATCTGACCGGTTTCTCTCAGTAGTTAATATAAATATCGGACTAGGTATTTAACAACACGATCCAAAGTTCCATCTTAAGTCTAAAAAATAGTAAAAACGAAAAATTGATGTTAATAACGAATGCTGCGCCATCTATCCAGAGATAATGAAAGCAGATAGACTGCATAACACCCTAAGCTTCTAAGCATTAAATTAGTTTAAGTAGAATCGGAACTGAAAAATTCAGTGCCACAACTGCGGTTTGAACCACAGACCGTGCGTTCACCAGGCGGGCGCTTTAACCATTGCCTACACATGGCTTGTGTGTTTAAAGCACCAGCAGTATGATTGTTGGTATAAATAAATAATTACATTAGCTTTCTGATGCACCACAAGAGTTGCTGAAGTGCTTTGAATGTTTTGTATTATGACGAAGTAATAATTCCAAACCAAAAACTTAGTTTTCCACTGTTTTTGTCCTCTCATTTTGTCACATTTCCACCTTTAATTTGCTTTCTATGAACAACTGGATTTCAAAATTCAATTTTATGTCATTTTATACTGATATCAGGTGATGAATTACTTTCTTGTAAAAACAAGTTAGTTGTTGATTCCTCTGTATCTGAGCTCTACAAAACTGGTCACAGGTTTTGTACGTTTGCCCTATGTCCTTCTTAGTTTATTGCTGCTCCAGATCTAATAAGTTGACCCGCTCGCTATGCATAGACCATCAAGTGAGGTAGCAAGCTGCAAATTATATCCCAGTGTTCGTGTAATACGATGAGAGGTGCACGGATTGTGCAAATTAATCCAGTTTCTCTGGCCAGTGCTATTACGTCTCCTAATTGTGTGATTCTCCACCGCAACATTCCACTGCTGTCATGATTAGGTGTTATAATTACCCTAATCCAGAGTGATGACGTAAGATATCTCATCCTAAGTGCTGAGTCTCCCAAACACATGACAATCAGGCGCTGTGCTTGAGCTCTTATGGATTAGTGTTCAAATGTTTCCAAACCAATGTTTTTCTGCTAAAAGTAATAATTCTGCATTAATTACACTGTTCTGTACCAAAAATGTTTTCCAAATGAATGCATATTCTCGAACAGATTTTTTGTGTCGAGTTGATCGGCGCAATCCGTTTTTTCTTTGTTTTTTTGTCTATCACGTTAGGTTTTGAAGAAAATCAGGAATTAGTGTTTCATAAAATTGGGTCGTATGAGTCAGATCGTATGTGACCTAGATACTGCAGCAAGGATTTTAAGTACATACGCGGCGTACAACAAATGGCGGTCGGGGCTGAGCTACTTCACACCACATACCAGGCCGGCGAGCAAACAAACGCGCTGAAGGTCAGGGTGCCTCGCGCGACTGTTAGTGTATGCGTGACTAGCAACAATGATCGCGGCGCATAACAGAAGATTTTTGGAACTCTCGAGGGGCACCCGGCAGCCGGCGTATATGTAAAAGTTCCAGAAGGAACGTGTGACGTCATCCCCGCTATATGAGAAAACAGCAGAGGAGAGCCGGTCAGTGTGTCAGCGAGTGTGAGACAGCTGTGTGTGTGGTACGATCGTCGTGAAAGATACGTGGCGTCGAAGTAAAGAAGTTTTAATGAGTATTGAGATACTGTATCCTGTTTGTGTTTGAGAGACAGAGAAAGTGAAGATACAGTGAAAGGGCTGAGTCAAGGCTACGAGAAGAACAGTTGACAGTTCCAATATCACGAAAGACTAAGACTGTGGTAACGTCAGTAGAGAACTGTATTCTTGTACAAACGTTTAGAAGAAAAATAAAATGAAAAAAGCATCTGAACTGATTTTATCTTTTTTTTTTTTTTTTTTTCCCCCACACTGGTGTCAGAAGTGGGATTCGTCGAATGGTATTTATTACAATGTGTACTGTTTATTACAAAATGACCCTAAATAATCTAAGCATGCGTTTTTACCGGACCTTAGGACAAGAAATCAATACGAGGAAATTAATATTGACGTTATAATGAGCCAAATAGAAAAGCAAGTCTGGCATAGCTACCATGATGGTGAACGTTTTCACCAAGATTTGAAAGACATTGGAAGAAGACACCATGATAGTTGGACAGTTAACATGAATGTAGATTACAGTTGGTACCTGAAAAGCGAAAGAACTTGTCGATGAAGTGCGAAAATTACAAAATTTCTTGCTGCAAAATAATATCAATTATAGCAATTGTTGGTAGTTTTTTGTGAAATGTATGTAAATTATATTTACAATTACATAATTATATAATTATAATAAAAACCACGTGCTTAATGGTATCTTTTAGAGGGATATGAACTTATCCGTAATGAGTTAGACATTTTTGTTTTTATTTTTTAAAAACATCTGGACGTCATAGAAGAAAACTGATAACATATTTGGAACCTCAATATTACGGGGAATTGACATTCAAAACAGAAATATCAGAATTTGCTTTCAAAAATGCAGAGTAAAGTTATGAACAGATGCAACTGTTTCACGAGTCCTTCGAAGTAGAACCAGCGTTATTGATTATTTTTATATGTAGGGAGGACTCATTTTGAACCTTCATCACTTGTAAAATAAAATAACCTTGCCAAATAGCATTTGGTCAGGCAATATTCGAACACGTGTGTTCTTCACTTCAGTATATTTTAAATTGGACACTTATAAATAATTACTTTATTACTCAAATTAAATTCTCTAGTCTGATTTGTACTTTTCATAATTATATATTTTCTTCAACTTTTACGAAACTTGTCAAAGTTTCTCCTTTAAGGCCACTATTTTTCCACAGACCAGTATATCTTCAAAAGACAAGCGGTGGACGAAGGATTCTTCCGGGCATAAAAAGGGAAGTAAAGTCAGAAGTCCCTCGTCGTACATTTACGACGTGTAAAAGAACCTCAGGCCTGATAAAGAGGCGCCAGAACAAAATTACACGATGTCTTATACCCATAAACAATGGGTATGCTGAGAACAATAGCATTGTATTTGTTCCAGAAACGCTGCTCCAATATTGCTACCCAGCACTCATGTATATATTTGATGCACGGTCAAATTTAAATAAATTTTCAAAAATTATTGCACGTTATTTTCCCCGCTCTACTGACCGAGGCAAGCAGAAGCAGACCTGCTAGTCAGAGGCGGATGGCGCGGAGTATATACAGTAGTACATACAATTGTTTGTGGTAGGACGAATGTTTTTGTTTTCGAGATGAAGACGATAAAGTGCTAGTTTTCTATATAAGAGTATAGCTCTACATATATTTGGGGACAGAGTTTCTCCAAATTTAGCTATATTAAAAGTCTATCGGAATATGTTACGCGACAATCACTTGGTGTGTCTTCTGAAGCTATGTCAAATATTGAGAGACTTCTTAAAAGTAATCAGTACCAAAGAACTCCGTAATGAACAGATATTTAACGCGTAAGGTTTGAAATTGCTTACGTAACCAAACCGCCAATGCAAGGCAATGCACGGCTGGGGGTTAAACAGAGGCAAAGTCTGCGTATAATGGAAGGAGGTAAATTGAAACTCCTCTTTTGCAAACGTTCGACATCGGTGTTCTAAACTGAAGATTGTGAAGTCTAAAAGCTGATCGCGATTGACAGATGAAAGGTATGTGAAATCGTAACCTCCCCGATGAAATCAGGAATACGTTAGTGAAAAATAAATGTTGAAGCCCTCACAGTCTGTATATATGTATTACGCACGTACAAAATCAAACGAGTGAAGTTCTATTACACCGCCATTGCTGGTGTCAAACCCCGTTCTTAGAACCGTACATCGGGTGTATGTCGGGTTGCGTTCCCTGACGTCACTATTCGTGCAATCCTGATGACCAATTTGCCGACTCCTGTCCTAGCCCCACGCTGGGCGCCATTTGAAGCTTTGGTTTGGGGTTTTGAAACCATTTGATATTGTAACCGCAATGCGTTTACTTTTCTATCTTTATTTTCCTCTAAATTTCACTACAAATGCACAATTTCCTTCTCGTTGCTAACACAGTTTATAGTCTTCTCTGCTGTTATAATTTACAATTGTTCTGATAATCTTCCCCAGTCTTTTAATGTATTTCTCTTTCATGTATCTTATTACTTGACTAATAGGAAAAAATCACTCGACAAATACGTCCTCGCTTACACGCTGGCCAACTCACTCTCGTAACTAAAAACTAACTGTACACAACTAAACTAACTCGAACTCCTCACTGTCTGTTGTATTTAACTTGAGACGGCGTCACGTGACCTTCGAGAACCTTCCATACGTACGTGCAACGATGACTCAGTGCAATTAACTAGAAGCTTCTGGACAGTACTGTTGTTATCGGGCTATTTGATCATATACAGTCACTAGTTGCCCTGTAGCGTTGGACCTTACCTTTGTCTTATACCACCATTAATATGGTCGCGTATACACACAGCCACTCGCCCTCTCTCGTCCGTATATTTTTAAACGATCCAATGTCACAATATGAATGGCAGATCGGTAGACGCTGACTTAACACTATTCACGTCTCTAGTTATTTCACCTTTCATAGCTGACAGTTCAGTGTGCATTGTTCAAACTTAGTAAACGATTCGCGCTTTTGAAACCTCCTGTTACCTTGTTTCTGGTTTACTTGTTTCAGCAAGTCATAATAAGCCTGGTTTTCGTTTGGGCAGTAAAATGTTCTCTTATTAAGTCCGTTACACAGGTTATTGAGGCAGGGGGAGCAAAAACGACTTGCAGGAAATATTGTACTCAAAGGTAAAACTGAAAGCACATTTATTTGAGGCAGAAGAATGGCGAGAGCATAAGAGAGATGATCCCTTTTGCTCTTTCAGATGTGCGTCGCTGGACGGAATAAAAAAGGCTTGGTGATACGAGACTGCAGAGCGGAGTATCATGTGTTATCAGAGCGGAGTAGTCTAATATCCACCAACCAGATAAAAACCACCGCAGCAGGAGCAACACATAAAACACCGACAAATGGGACGTCTGAGGACATAAAAATGAATTGTGCTGCTTTTCTCCGCGACGATTTTATTATTCTGCTAACATCTATCTATTGTAGCTTTACCACAAAATAACTGACAAAAAGCAGAGCGAATAAGAAAAATCGAGATTCAAGAGAAAGCTCCGTGTGATATCTGAAGTCAGAGATTCAAGATGACGTTGGATACAAATTGCTCAGACAACCCCCCCCCCCTATTATTTAATAAGGGTTGGCATTGCCAGGGTTAAGGCCCCGTCGACAACGAGGTCATCTGGGGGCAAAGTTAAATTCATTGAAATCAAAATCTTTTGATTGGTCCCCTTAGCGCATGCGTATTACATAAGTTTTTCGACGACAGCACATTAATTTCAGGTAAATTAACAGCTTATTCATAAAAATCATTCGCTTTCCAATACCACTTTACAGCTTTCCGCTGTTCAAACGATAATCTTGCCTCCATTTTGGTGTACTAACGCTAGCAGAATGTAATTTGAGTCACATCTGTTTACACATCATACGATAACCTTGCCTTCATTTTGTTTGTTGCTGATTTACCGGTCGCATAGCAACACTGGCACAACATATGACATTCACGTGTATTTATAGAATATCATACTACACATTACTATTGTTTTTCAATCTAACTTTGAAATATATTAAATAGATATATCCTGTCAAAGTTTGTATTCATTTTTTGGCACCCTCTGAATATAAAAAGTTAGAGGTTCTCATAATTTATGCATATATGTATGTACAGTGAAGTAGGCAAAATACGCATTTAGGTTAGGTTATCCCTATCGTCGAAAGAACAATTTTGAAAACATCATACAGGAAAACAAGGGGCTATTTTTACTTTCTCTACTACGTATATTAAGTAGGGGAAATATTGTATACGACCCAAGTTTTGAGGCCCCCTGAATAATAATAATAATAATAATAATAATAATAATAATAATAATAATAATAATAATAATAATAATAATAATAATAATAATAATAATAATAATAGTAATAGTAATAGTAATAATAATAGTAATAATAGTAATAATAATAGTAATAATAATAGTAATAATAATAGTAATAATAATAGTAATAATAATAGTAATAATAATAGTAATAATAATAGTAATAATAATAGTAATAATAATAGTAATAATAATAGTAATAATAATAGTAATAATAATAGTAATAATAATAGTAATAATAATAGTAATAATAATAGTAATAATAATAGTAATAATAATAGTAATAATAATAGTAATAATAATAGTAATAATAATAGTAATAATAATAGTAATAATAATAGTAATAATAATAGTAATAATAATAATAATAATTGTAATAATAATAGTAATAATAATAATAATAATAATAATAATAATAATAATAATAATAATAATAATAATAATAATAATAATAATAATAATAATAATAATAATAATAATAATAATAATAATAATAATAAAAATTTAAAAAAGCATTTTCAGAAAAAAATTGTTTGTGTGTATCTGTAAACAACAATTCAAAAACGAAGTCCAATATAGTCGAAAATATTTCAAGAATGCGACAAAGATTTTAAAGAAAATCCCTTCACCCTAAACTATCATGTTTATAGCGAAGATTTTTGAAAATTTATATCTTCGAAAAATGACTAACAATTTTTATTAAAATGCCATTATTTGAAAATTTTCTACGGCTAATGAAGTGTTTGTTTTGAATTCTCTTACTACACAAAAAATGTAGTAGTCGTTAAAACACAGTTTGTATAGAATTTTTTTTTCTGTGAAGTGAACCATTTTTTAGATATTCCCTGTTAAGAACAGGTTGTGCAAGAATAAATAAAGGCATTTGAATGCAACTCGTGAGGTGTTTTGCATTACTGATAAAATGAGAAATTCTGAAACATATACCAGGACACGGTTCCTTAGTTTGAGAACTGCCTGTATAGAAAACTTGCAAACAAAATGGGAGAGGTATTCAAAACCTTCAGCATTACATTGATGTTCATGTGATATTGTAGAAGATCCAATTCTCTCCTTCTTTGCATTAGTTTCAAAAGTGTAGCAAGAAAATCTCCGTTCCTTTCCGTAAAATAAGCATCGTTGTAGAGCCTCGGTGAATACTTAATGAAACTTCGATGGAAATTCAATCCGAGCAGAGTGCGTTACATCTTCTACAGCAGATAAGATCGAAAAATAGCAACGGGTAAGGAAAACCCGAGAAAAGTTTATCGGGTAAATACAGCAACAGGATCCATGGCTGTTAATGATCTGGGAAAAAGAAACGTCCATCTTCAGAGGGCTGCAGAAGGTACACAACATGTTGTACGGTGTTCCCGTACGTAATAAAGTTATCCTTCGTCTTCCCAGGACTGATTTCAGAGGAAATTACATTAGCCAGCATTTTAAAGGGAACACCCAACTTGAAGCGAGTGTCTGATATAACACTAAAATATCAAATACCGACATATTTTGGGATGTCTTGAGTGGCAAGTGAGAATAACTTATCTCCTACATTCACATGATTCTTCCCACCCATTCTTCAACCAACCATATTTACAGAAGTTTTTTTTTTTTTTCCTCTATCTACTTCATGTTAAGTTATGGTGTCCAAAGACACCTCTCACCCACCCCCACAACCCAACCACACACCCACTCACCCCCACTGACCCAGTCAAAATGTATATTTGAATCTTTATATAACACAATTGAAATTATATATGCGAATTTACATACAAATCAGAGCAAAACGGAAATTTAAGCAATGCATTCCATACAAGATGCAAAACTCGGGAAAAGAAGAGCACTATGGTGCCCCAAAGTATGCTTAAAATGAGGGTACGGGTGATTTAAATATGTTGCTTAACTTTCAAAAATGAATGGCTGGTCGATAAAAATGTTTGGCTAAAATTATTCACAGTGTCTATAGAATATTTATATGATATAGTTATTTTCACCGAGAATTTCAGTCCTAAGGTTCCTAACATGCACCAGTGCTTAGTGGAACAAAGATAGAACACTCCAAACACACACACACACACACACACACACACACACACACACACACACACACACACACACACACACACACAGCCCCCCTCCCCCCCCCCCCTACTATGTACGCGCAGGCCGAGGAGGTTAATAAAATGTCCCCTGAAGTAGCAGGGACGACATTTATGGAACCCACGGTACCAGGTTAAAGGACGTTGAACTTCCTAAACTGCTTAAATGTGGATATTCCATGAACTGCTTCACCTTGTACTTTAGCATGTACCTGAATTATATATGAAATGTTATATTTACTTACTCAATTCCTTTCTCTTCTAATTCCCTCTCTCAAATATGTGCGCAAATTTTATCAGGCCATCTGAAAATTCTGCGTTTCTGATAAAATTTGAATTTACAATTTTTACGTAAAATTCGGTACTTACTCTACCTATCGCAGGTAAGTGGCGCGGAAAATTGAACTCTTAGTAGTGTAAACAAGAGGTTTTATGCACCGTTAAGTATCGCACTACTAAATAAACCAATTTTGCTAGTTTACTTTTCACCGGCACTGTTTACATCCCGCCATAGGAACTGATAGTCTTGTTTCTCTATCATCTGCCCGGTTGGCATTGTGATACGGTTTTCCCACCTCGACCTTTGTTTGTATTGATCAGCTCCATGCACCCCCCCCCCCCCCATTTAGAGATAAACAGAAACACAAATAACTAAAGCACTCTGTTACCTTCTCTCCATTTCAGATTTCAATTAGTTTTTAGATGAGAATCAGGAGGGAACGTTTTAATGAAATTTAAATCTCAGATTTCAAATTCGTTACTGGAGTCATTATCCCTACAAATCAACAATAACGCATCTGAAGGGCTTTCGAATTAGCCTTCTGTCACACAAAAATGAAACAGACTTGTCCGCTACAGTAATGTATTGCAATAACTAAGGAAATAGAAGATATGGATGTGTAATCCGATCATAATTTGCAGAATTAACTGTTACCAGTTTTAATACAGGCGCAAAAAATGTACCGAAAACATAAGTGTAATTTTGGATTCTGACTCACTTTTTATTGAGGCAGACAAAATTTAATGCCGGCTAATAACTGAGCCCAAATAAGTTTTGTGGGCGCATTTTTTATTTATTCTTTTCTTTTTTTCTCCCTCCTTTCTTTGTATCTTCTTTGTTTCTTCATTCTTCCTGCTCTTCTTCTCCTTTCTTTCTCCTTATCCCTTCTCAGTCCTTTCTCTCCTCCTTTCTTGTCGGTCTAATTTTGCAACATCCTGTATATTGCATTTACTGTAGATATATTTTTCCTGAAGCCTTACTGCTGTTCTTTAATCGGTATTAATGTATTTAACTTTTGTTTAAAATGCCAATAAAAACTTTCAAAGTGTTAAGTAATGATGTTCCGGAATAATTTTCCGACTTTATCTTTTCTCCTTTCTTAAATATCGGTTATAGCTTATTTCCAATATGATGGAATCTTACCGCTGGAGTGCAGGTATGAATAATGGCTCCCTCATATTTCAGCTTTTCATTCGTAATTGTATCGGGCCCTGCTGATTTTCGATGTTAGAAGCAAAATTTAATAATGGCAGCAGTAAGGCATTTTACATTTTAAATTTAGCTAAAAGGTTGTGGAATTCTGTATCTCAAATTAAAACAAAATATTACATATGGATTGTTCAGATAGGAAAAGAATGGAAAAAGTCGATTCTTTTGACATCAAAAACTACGCAATATTCCAGCAACACGAAGCGTTGATAGTCAAGTGCTATCTCTCGCCCATAAATCCAGACCATAATGTTAATTGCACGTCGAAATAATTCAGTATAGGGGATGCGTAATTTAAAGTTAATGTGTCAATTAATCAGGTAAATGTGTACCATTAGCTAAGCCAGCAGAGCTAAGACGTGCAGAAGACATGGGCTAAGGAGTGTTGTAGAAACTGCACGTTGCCAGGCGGTTCAAGTAGCTCCTGGGGGCATGTACGTGCCAACTTACTCCTCCAAAACAGTCAGCAGCAACAACTTCAAACTCCAGTCTCCCTCACAGCTATAAACAACAGCTTTGCCAGTTCCTTGGATCTTCCTCGTGTCTGTACAGACGGCAACGTTTAATTAAATATTCAAACAAATACTTAACTTTTCTACTACTTAACCCTCTAATGCACAGTGTTGCCATTCGGCAACAAAGAGGTTTAGTCAGTTTCAAAATATTGTAAGTGTTTTTTGTCATTTTTGTTTTACATTGGCATTTAACAACAGAACAGGGTACTGGCAGCTCTTAAAAGTATTTCAATATAAGCCCGAAATAGAATTTAACGCGGGGAAAGTATGTCCCCGAAAATATATCTTACTTTTTACTTATTTATATTACATTTTTGAAAGTTGGGTTTAAAATTTTCTTCAAAAAGTGGTACTGGAATATACGTTTCGGTACCCCTAGCGTTGACCTTGGCCACTGCATTGTAAGTAAGGAGACATGCACACGCATACCCAGGGACAGAAATCTCAATGCTCTATCGGCGGCAAGAAACGGAATCAAAGCCCTTTAAGACATTATTGGGCGGCGTGAGGTATTGTTGCTTCAAATTGTCTTCTCAACGTGTGCTCTAAAATATGCTAATTTTGAGGAAGTCTCAAAGCGCATATTTACGGAGAAATATCAATTTTTGAGGTGGAATGTAATGCCCTCTCTACCTATGTTCAATGAGAAAATAATCGCCACAATCGGCTGAACGTACCTAACCTTCGTGTTAAATTCTATTCACTCTCTTACTATTCCGTTTGGTGGTCAACTGCAAGTATTACGCAGTGCTTCTTTCCATTTGTGGCATGCTAATAGAAGTTCATTTTTTCACCCGGCACCAAACCGCATGAAAGTAGCACATCATGTATATGCAACAGTGAATACATTTTCTTTGCACGGGCTTACATTGTCATTCAAAATTAGCATGTACGTCTGACATAAAATTCTACATTCAGTTCCAGCCAGTATACCTCTCCCAGAAACCATTGCACCAACGGCAAGGCAATCTACAAATCACTGATAGCAAAACAGATTTTGTCTATCTCTTACGGTTTACCATTTATTCAAAAGGCATCCAGAGTAAACGGAATATTTAAAATTAGAAATATACATTTTATTTGTCATACAAATATCTTAAACATTTGCCATTTTAATTAAAATCGTCAGACATTTGCAAGAAAATCAAAATTTTCGAAACATTTCTAATTTAAAGACTAGTTTAGGGTGGGGTTATTTTCTTGAAAATCTTATTGCTGCATCCTCGAAAGACAGTGAACTTAAATACTAACTTCGGTTTTTAACCAACTTTTCGGTTTTGAGTAATGCTGCGCGCGCGCGCACACACACACACACACACACACACACACACACACACACACACACACACACACGCACGCAACCTTCTAAAAATGTACAAACTTACTGTTGGTGTTTTAAACACACAAGCGCTATGTCAGGAGTGTTTGAGTGGTAGAACCACAACTAAAAAATTAAATGCCATAGCTGGTATTTGAACCACAGACCCTCCGCTTACAAGGTGGGTGCTCTAACCATTAAGATACTGTGACAACCTGCCAGAATTACATTGAATTCTGCAACCAATTAGTATTTCTCCCGGTAAACCACACAGGGAATCTTACATCAGACGCCATTGAGGTTATTGTCTCTTCTTAATAAAGAAAATTATAGTACGATATAAAACTACGGACAAGTTGCATTTCAGGTATAATATTTGGCAAGCATGTTTTTAATAAATAAGTATGCAAATAAAGTTTGTTCTGAATTTTGCTGTGTAATGAAAATAAAAGCTACAGAATTGTTTTTTCTATTTTCAGTATATGTAAATGTTCATTAATCTCCATAAAACTCAGATCAAATTATAAAATAAAAATACTGAGAAATTTGTATTCCAAATCTCAATGATAAACTGCAGCGCAAGTGATTTTATGCGGAGAGAAATGTGATGTTTAAATGGTCGCTGAGACATTTGAAAATTCCACAGAGTAAAAAAGTACACCGTTTTTAAATATAGAGAAGCGAAGAATTTTTATGAGTGTAAACAAAAAGAGTCGCATATTTGGTTCACAACCTCGGATTCAGTTGACTGTCCCTTTTAATTTCGTTACTGTGTTCGAACGCCGTGTAGTTAGGCAACTTCTCCGCTAGGCGCGTACTGCGTTATGCTCTTCACCTTAGAGGCGACACTCGTTGCAGAAACTTGCTCAAAGTAAATGACGTCGTGGTAGACTTCAAAATATGATGTATAATGATCTGCTTATTTATTCATAAATATAACTTGGAAGTCGGGTTTTTATTTTATAGAATGTTTACCTTTTACTGTGAAACACTATTTTTCTAAACTAGTCTAATAAGCGTGCATTGTCCGAGCATGATATCGGTACTGTTAAGCGAGTTGAGGTTACACGCTACTACAATAGGGTTATATAGCTCGATCTGCACGTAAATCCCTCAGCGGGAATTCCCCTATATGACGTAATTGCTGCATATTGTCAAGAATCTTAATTAGTAGTACACGGATAGGAGCTAGCTATGAACTTAGCTCCTATACACTTTATATCCGCCATAAAATGACTTTCATATCCACTTCTTGGTTTTACGTGCCAGGTTTTACTACCTGCTCGCTTCCGCTGCGTCGCTAATTCACATCACTGCATGAATAAGTTATGCTCATAAAACTTACAAGAAGAATTAATGTTCTGCGATGTTTATGAAGGAGCTTATAAAAATGTGATGAAAAAGTAGTTACACGAGTGCTTGGCTTATCATAGCCTTCGACTGTCTACAACTAGGTTATGTTGTACCGAAATTGACTGGTGCGATCAATGACTCGCATTTCATTATCACATCCTGTAATTTTAATTATCACTTCCTCTGCTTTTCTTACGCTTTTATCAGTTTAGAGAATCTAGCTGCATTGTCCTACAGATTGTGCAATACCTTACCTAATTTAACAGAGGCATTAAGTTATACATCATTTTGTTTCGTCAGTGTCGCCAACTGTATTCCTGTAAGTTGCTTAAAACAATGCAGTGTAACTACAATCGATTAACATCGAAATGACACCCCATTTCAATTAACTGCGTTTTCGCTTTTCTCAGTTGGCAGTGCTAAGTAGAACTACACCAATTGTAATAACTATATTTTAGATTATTAGATTAATTTTAACCTCTAACAAAATTGGTCTGTGAGAGAGGGAGCCGCGAAACATGTTTTCCTCCTGAATGTTAATAAATAATACTAATAATTTCTGACCATAATTTATGGTACGATACATTGTTAGTCTTGAACAAATGTACTGCAATAATGATAGTCGTTAGAAGTGTGTGAAAGCACAGTATCCTTTCAATTTTTTCAAACAATAATTAGTTATGTTCTGAAAATGCTCATAATGCCTTTCACCCAACCCGGTAGTACCCATCCGTGTTAATGTGCACGCTGGAATCTTTCACAAACAGTCTAGAAACGCTTTGTTCTGCCGCGCTCATCTGTGTTCTGGCCGCTCCATTGTCGTCGGGCTACGTATTTATATCCAATCCTGTGAGGTAACTTGACCTTGAACGGGCGTCGAAATTAGTGTATGAAAGGCAAAATGAATAAATACACTGAAATGACTGAGGCACAGTTACGAGAAGGAAAAGTTGTGATTTGTGATAGTAGTAAAGACTAGACGAGAAGAAAACTATTTGTTATAAATGTTTAGAAGACAAAGTGATAGAAATTAAAGTAACAGGACTGCTTGTCATTTTGTCATATGGTGTCAGAAGTGGGATTCGTCGAATTTTTCCGTTCTGTCATGTTTTCCTCACTACCGAAGGTAGAGAACTTCTAAATTAAACAAAACTGGGCTCATGGTTTACTGATTAAGCTGATGACAGTTGCAAAAGGTTTATTAAATGTTCATCACAAATATTTTAAGTTCTGTTATGAACTTAGGTACATGAAAATATTGTAGAGAGTTATAACTGTTGTGTAAATGCTCGATAAGCTTGAAGTGTGTTCAGATCCACATCTGCCTTGATTGTACATAACATGGAACTACGTGCAGAAATTGCCACCTTGCTGATTCAGTTAACATTACAGGCTTTGAATGATCCATCACTGGCTAATTGCCATGCTACCGTTATGTTATGCTTATCCAAGTGAACAGCCGCCCTTTGCCTGCTATGAATACAGTTAGTTGGCAGCGATAATTACTAGCAATGCTCTAAACCAGAGTAACAGGGCTTCGAGAACGGTTCCCTGTATTTATCGTTTTCTCATCATTTCTTTATAAAGAATGAATATACAACTAGATTATAAAATGTAGAATGATTTTCATAATGTCAAGATTATGTGACTAGTAACAATCTTTTAACAATAGCCTAGATCAATAAAGTTAGGCCATATTTAAGTCAAAGGAGCGAGAGGGCTCCGCGGTAACATCTGAGGCTCGCATTCGGGAGGGCATGGGTTCGATTACAGTTGTAAAACTACCGTAGGCTACTTTATACTATCTTAAGTGTAGACTGTGGTAGTTTTTCTAGTAGAATTGGTCATTGAGCGACCGAGACAGACGGTGAGTCAGCGACCGGGTCAGACGGTGAGTCAGCGACCGGGTCAGACGGCGAGTCAGCATCCGAGTCAGTCGGTGAGTCCGGCCATACTCTACCTCTATGGGGGGGGGGGGGGGGATTATTCGTCCTCCATGGTCTAGGAGAAGCATGCTAGTGTCTGGTGCCCTATGTCGCCGGAGGGAGAAATCCATGGAATGGCTTCCTTCGGAAGGGAAATAAAGTTGGTGGTTCCCTCTCGTTGATTGAAGGTACGTAAAAGAAACTCAAGCCTGATAGAGGCCTCTGAGCAAAATAAAGTGATATTTTAGGCTCAATAAAGAATGGAACGCGGAGGACCACAGTAGTTTAAGAGAGCTTATAAATGAAACCCAATTTGAATCTCCACACAAATTTAAATATTGAAATTTCACTGAAAACTTACTCTTAGATATAGGTACCTCTCGAACCATGATTAGCCAGAAACCAGGTTGGAAAAATAACTTTAGTGATATAAATAGTATATAAAAATAAATATTACAAAGATTTCACGAATTCCGCAGCAACTCTCCAGAAATATATTCTACAGACAAAAGTAATCGGGTTACCGTTAACCAATGAAAAGGCACGAAATCACCTCGCAGTTTAGCACTATGCATAATTCAGTCTAGTGCTACTAACCATTCAGTTTAGCCCAGCTATCTGCCTAATTGTCAATTTGTCGGCGTTATCTACAATTATCGCGTGTCAGAGATCCCAGGTTTGATTCCCACTGGAGCGGCCACTCTGCGGTGTTCCCTGGTTAGAAGGCGAGCACTAAACGAAAAGAAAGCAAGTGCCAGTGGAAATAGCGGGTGAAATGAGATAGGAAAAGGCCGGAATGGTGGGGTAAATGCAGAGTAGAGGAAGAAATAAGAGGGTTTTTGGAAAATAAAGGATAAATAGAGGATGTAGAAAGGCAAGGAAATATGGGGAGCAAAAGAAGAGAAAGGAATATTATGAGAAAGGGCGATATTAAGGAAAGGAGCAAGACGAGATAAAAATGGAGGAGTGAATTACGTGTGGAGCAAGGGAGATTCTAGAACATTGTGTATAGGAAGTGAGAAAATGGATGGAAGAAATATGGGACAGTATGAACAGGAAAATGATAGCAATGAAAATGTTAACCAAAAAAGAGATTTAAAAGCATGTAGGGAAACCCAAGGAGAAGTAAACAAGCAGAGCGAAGAGTCGAGAAAAGGAAGGGAAGATAGAGTAAGGAGAATTAAGGGTTGTCATTGGCTAACAACTGGCTAAGGAACAAGCACAAGGAGAAATGTAAAAACTTTGTATAGATAAATTGGAATGAAATTATTTTACTTATGTCCTTATAAATACTTGAAGAATCAGGCGAGGTGTATGGAGGCGGAGGTTTCTTTATGGAACCCTCTCGTGCGTTCGATGTGGGACGGGCCCGCAGGGAGGACGTTAGGAGAGTAGGTCTTTTGGGGTCCCGGCGGCGCCCGGATGTAATGTCTGGAACCACGCCTAGGTCCCCACTTGCCGCCCGGATACGACCCCTTTGTGTCTGTTTTACTCTTCTTCCGGCGCTTAGAACCACAATAGGTTCAGTACATTTAGGTGCCCAAATGCTTTTCCGCTCCTGATGACCATGACCATAATCACCAATTTATTTGTCTTAAAACTGCAGATTGAGTACAAGTTTTAAATATACATTTACAATCTTATGTCCAACATATTAAATTAAAGAGAAAATTGAAATTAATAAGATTATACAGAGCACTAAAAATGTCATTTAGCGCCCCTAAATTTGAAAGTGAATACGACATATGACATTAAGGTCATATTTGTCCCCTAGATGTTCAGATAATCACACTGCTACCAATATGCAATAACATAAGCTAATAAAGTAACAGTTCATTGAGAGGTACGCAGGGATTTATGAATTTCCATTTAGCAATTTTGTGAACCACAACGAGGTAATGGAAAATTGCTTACGGTGGATTAAATTTATAATAAACTTCGGGTAATGATTGAAAAAGCGAACCGCGGCGAATAACTCGCAGCAATGGGGTTTTACGTTAACTATTTAAATATATTAATAAATTTACTCTCATAGCAAAGAGCAGAAAAGCCTAACGGCTGATTATATCCTTTACCATTCCACAGGCAATCACAGCATTTTTGAGTGAGTGAGTGAGTGAGTGAGTGAGTGAGTGAGTGAGTGAGTGAGTGAGTGAGTGAGTGAGTGAGTGAGTGAGTGATTCTCCAAAGGACCAAGCGGTCCCACGATAGAAGTGAGGTTATTAAACCCTGGTATTCTTTCGTGTTCACTTCACTGTGGTAGGAGATAATCCCAACAAAATATTATTATATCTTTAATCAGGCACCCTGTAGAATAATAAGAGAAATGTGACAGAAGCAATTCTTTCCTTATACATTTATAGCCAAGATACGTAATTACATTTCTAGGAAAATCTCAAGTACGTCTTAGATAATCCAATTGTAAAAAGTTGGGTCGATAACGCACTCCGATATCCCTCAAGTCTTTGAACCGTTCTTAGATAAAGGAAATGTTCGGAGCGTCCTCAGTTTTAACAAAAAGTTATATAAATGGAACACGTGCTACTGTGGGGAAAAAGTTACTCTTCGGAAATATAACCAACAAGAATAGAAAGAAAACAGGGTAATAAAAACATAGCCATGCTGAACATATGCAAAGAACGTCCTATGCTTTGGAGAAGACAAAGGATAGTGTTCTAAAGTTTGGAAGACTGAGAAGTCATGAATCACCTTTCGAGACTTCGCTCACACACGTGTATTGGAAATTACGTAGCTGATCTTTCCCGAAGCCTCTGGAAGGTGTTAGAAACAAAGTTCCTTTGTTTTGTACCGCGCGCTTCTGTTACTGTCATGTGATAGCTCGCGTGAGTAGGATGGGGAGCTTAAGCGTGCGCGCTTCTGATAGGCGCACCGCCAGCAAGGTGGGGCAGCCGGCTTCCCCTTCTACACGTGTCAGCCGTGCCACAGCTAAACTCTAAGACCATCTGGACTGTCTTTGTGCTTTCGCATCGCTGCTCCTTGAACCCAATGTCACAGTACGTTACAAAATTCGCTACATTAAGCGTAATGTTAGGACATTCAAGTATTATAATATCGTAAACAACATAATATACAAAAAGCATTACAGGTCAGCAAAAAACAGTTTCCTAAAATACGAACACGTACTAATCTATATTTAGTGAATTAAGAATTAGGTTTACATAAAAATGTTTAAATTTACATTCTTCATTTATAATAGAGAAGCTTTAATAAAGTACAGTAACTACGAAAATGTTAAAGCATAGTTGCCAATAAATAATAACAAAAAAATAATGACCACACATTTTTTTTCAAGTTTCCCCATAAATAAACGTTACGTGTGAGATCCGGATTTAAGGAATAATTCGCTACTAATTTTTTATAATTAAAAATCTCTATTCTTGCAGAAACTGTTCTTACAAACATTAACTTCAAGTTAATCGAGATAAATATTTGTAGAAATTATTTTCTTGTCGGTGCAGGGGGAACAGTGGGCCTTACGGGGCAATCAAATGTTTTAAGGGTGGTCACTACATGACTGCAATTTCGTTCTCTTTGCATGACCAAGAGATAAAAAAATGAATAACGACCTCCTATTTCAGGATGTCTCTAAGTATTGCAAAATTTTAACAAGGAATATTTCCGAAATGGTTCGCTTCACAGAAAGATTACTTAACATAAATTGTGTGTTTTAAGAGATTTGCATTTTTTGTACATTAAGATTTGGTCTCTCTCTTACGGCTTACTAGTTATGCAAAACAGGACTACATGGGCTAAAGCCAGATAATTCAAAATATACATTTCATTTCGCATAAAATAACTTAAACACGTGGCATTTTAACCAAAATCGTGGGAATCATTTTTAAGGAAATCAAAATTTTGGAAACATTTTCCATGTAAAGGTAGTTGGTGAGTGAGTAGGGTTTAAGGGCTAGACTTCAAAGTCGAACCCAGGCCCCATATAAAGGCTAATTTAGGGTGATGAATTTTCTTTAGAATTTTCGTATAGAATCCTTGAAAAACATTAACTTAAATACCAACTTTGGGTTTTAACCGACTTTTCGTTACAGACTGACAGATACGCACACACGGACCTTTTTCTAAAAATGCTTTTATGCAGTAGGTCTCAAAACATATTGCTTGTGAAAATTCGACATCGGATTTTTGGGTGGACTACAACACTTCCTCTACTTACTATACGTAGTAGAGAAAGTAAAAATGCCCTGAATGAAAATTAATTATATTAGCTGTATGCATGACGGCCGAGGATTGCGGGAAATATCCAATTGACATTCAAAATGGTCGATTGTTCAAAGAGAGTACGACATTCCTGTTAAGTTCTGTATTTACGGTCTCTGCAAAAATATTGCCTCTGCTATCCTGTATACAATTACCGAGCACCATAACCTCATTCTCTCGTCACGTAATGGGCTTTCCAGCATGTTCCACGAGTTTCAATACCAACTGTTCTGCATCGCAACATGACCATGTAAATGGAAGTACGCTTCGTCAGATATGATCATTAAATTTGCATCAATTAACTCAACATTACCTTCCCCCAAAATCCATTATCAAGTGGTATTAATTCTTGGGCAACAATGATCTTATGTTAGTTTCAGTTCTGTTGCTCTCACCCGGATTAAGCTGCACGCTATGGCGGAGAGTTTTAAGGAGAACGTTTTAATCGCTTCCCAACTTCGTCTAATTTCTCCGCACCAAGCACGTGCCGCTTTGGCCTCGCTCATTATTCTGAATTCAACCCGTTTCTCTAAAGTTATTAAAAGTTTTTCCAACGGCTTCTCTTCTTGGAAAATACACACATGGGAATTTTGTTTAAAATTGCATCTAAATTATCTGCAAAATAATGTAATCATATAGAAAAAAAATCTCATGAAGAGTGATAGATAAAATTTCTATTTTCAAATATAAAACGTTACAATAGCAAACGCCACTTTGATCAGAAGTATAAAATCAAACTTTGGTGATCTTAGATATATTGTTTTACCATTTCAAAAGGTACTTTCTGAATATCGTATTTGTGAATATATATAAAGGGATTTAGTTTATTTAATATAAATTATATTTCGTGTTTTAAAGTTTGAACATATTAAGTTAGAAACCAAAGAGCTTATTGTGTTGATCAAATAGTTTTAAGCTATTTTATGGCTAAATAGCAATGCAAATTTGCTGCTTTATTTATTGTGAAATAGAAATAGTTTAGTATGTTAATCACAAGGCAGCGTAAGGGTATTACATGCATGAAATAAAGGTTATAATCATTAACCACAGTAATGACTATTGTACCGCGCAGGTGGAACGAAGCCACCACTGCGCATGTTGTATCAAAACAACCATTGTTACTCGGCAAGAGAATGTGCGCGGTCAACGTGTCGAATGCTGCGCCACTTTGTTCGCTATATACAATTAATAAAAAGAATGCGAGCTCACAAGATGGAGCTTATAATCTTTAAAGCAAAGAGAAAAGCATCGTGACATTCTAGTAGGTAGAAACCTCGGCGGAAAACAGAATATACGGACATAACACGCGATATGGGAATTCTCGTATTAATCATGCCACAAAACTGTTGCACTGCCAGGCACAGCACATACACAATACTTATTTCTTCAAGTTTATGTTCTCATATACCCGCATGGCTTCCCTGTCATGCTTCAGGGGTGGACAATCTTACATCCTGACGGCGACGTTCCTCCTTCAGGGGATGAGCTGAAACCACCAAATTTGCCGATATCACAACCCATTTTAACTGCAGTAATCATTGTGATAGATGTTTTACCTGAATATACACTGGGCTTTCGCTTGCACTATTTTTATTTTCTCTACTACGTATAGTAGGTACGGGAAACGTATTCGACCCAACAATTCGATGTGAGATTTCACCGGAAAGATGTTTTGAGGCCCCCTGAACCCAAACAAAGAATTTTTTAGAAAAAGATATGTCTGTGTGTGTGGGTGTGTGTATGGGTGGGTGGGTGGGTGTGAGAGAGAGAGCATAGCTCAAAACGAAAAGTCCGTTAAAATCCAAAGTTGCCATTTCAATTTAATACCTCCTAAGGATACATATCACATTTAAAACTTGACTTTTACTTCTATTATTCTTTACAAGCTTACTGCAACCTCTAATGATCCTATACCTGATGAAAGTATTTAATATGTAAACACATTAATTACACTCTCCTTAGTACTTATCTTGACAGAGTTCGTCGATATAATCGGAGAATACGCCGCTTGTTCCTTGACCCTCATTAAGTGCAAACAGTTGCCTTCGCACTGCTAGATTAGCAAGGTCAAGCTCCCTTGACTCACCACATAACTACTAGTCGACTCAGCATCATGTTAACTTTTCTTCTTGCTAATATAGACATCACTGACTAATTAACCAGTGTACATATGTATGAAAACTTTACTGTTAACTCTAAACCAGCAAGGTCTGGCTAATCATTGCTCCGTCGTTGAGGACTCAGTTGTGTACTCACAGTGGGTGAAGGCCGGACTGCCTTAATACCCTCATCACATCGCCGGCTACTGCTTTCGTCAGAGCCCATGACGTCAGCCATTCCAATATTAAGACATACCCCCTCTGGCTGTTCCCAAGCCTTTGGTAATTTATTTTATGTTAAATACAGTATTACTCTTAATACCGTTACATGTTTTACTTTCTCAGTCTCCAAAGAAGAGGAGGAAGCTTTGTAGATCTGCTGTATAAATTTATGTTGACTGTTATGATTGTATTAAACATGGAGACGTAAACAGTTATACACATGCTGGCATGTTTAATATTTAGAAAAAACTGGATTAGAATTAATAGTTGTTCTGCCATTATTTTTTATTGTCGTTTTCGTTTGCAGCGTGGTGGATATAAGTAGTTGAACATTTTTTATGTGATCTCAGTTACATTTTCACTGTTGGCTAGTGGTATCAAAGAAAGAGTGGTGGCATGTATGTAAGTATATGGAGCTGTTAGTAATACATATGGATGTGTGTGTGTTTCAGTTTGTTTTCGGACTTGCGCAGTCTGTCGGGCACAACTCTAATGAATCTCCTAGCAGCACTCTTCATGGCACAACTCCTCTACGTCATCGGCGTGGGCGGCGTCCAGGTAATCAACCCCGTTGTGTATGTGACGTCAGTCCACTTTCAAAGGCTGACTTGATCAATAGTGTTATTTAGTAGGCTAATAAACTCATGACACCTTCACAGAAGCCATGTGTGTTTATGGAACGCTGTTAAAATGTCAACGTGTTCATGATGAAGCGACAAAATTCGCTTTGTACTGTTACTGTTAGAGTGATCAAATTAACCTCCTAACTGTTTCCAAACGAATTATACTCAATGTTATGTCCGGGAAAAATCTGATGTGACTTTCACATGACTTTCACTACTCACATTTCTAAAAGCTATCCCTTCATTTTTTATTCAATTTGCACCATATTTTCATAATTCATTAGTGGTCAAAATTAATTTATACCGATTCTGAAGTCGCTCTGATGCATACTTTTAATTATTTTAATAATTTGGTAAAATAAATTCAGTTCTATTTAAAAAGTGCTTCGCATCGAAATACTTCAAGACAACTTGAAGTAATGGTATGGATACGAGAAAGACAATATTTCTAAATACGAAAATACCAGTATAACCTGAATAACATGTTAAATCTTCGGAAATTTTAAGATTAATTTTCACTGTTTAATACATAATTTATATAGTAATTCACGAGTTAATTTTTCTCTAAAGAACAGAGGAAATTTGTAACTGTCCTAATAATATACTATTAACTAGTGAAGAAGTTGCTACATGGACTAGCTTTACTTAATTACATAAAAAGGTACTGTTTTTCTTTAATACATAGATGCAATAGAAATGGTATGCCTTACATTCACATGATTTTTCTCTACCCACTATACTTAATTTCTGTGAAGTCTACTTTTCATGTTAATCGAAAAGAATGAGCTTTTGCAGAAATTTTGTTCGCAAAATTCGTTTAAGATACCTACAAAGAGGGTAGAGGAAGACAAACAGATATTTTAAAAGCTGGTCGGTAAATACTGGCGTTGAAATTCAGTCCCTTTCCATGACATTGTTAGAAATAACTGAATGGTTGGAAATGGCAAGGCTGAAAATTTAAACAAACAATGTGTCAGAAATGTTCTACGCTGCAAAAAACAAAATATTTGAAATATCTTACAGAAGTTTTCGTACGTGTTTGTGCATGTTTTATAGTAATATGTCTCCCCTCACTTACAGTTTACCAATAATGCAAAAGTCGTCCACAATGAAAAGGACGTCATTTCCAGAAAATGTATACTTTCATGTCATAAAAATATCTTAAACATCGCATGTATTGCATTGGGCACAATACAATACTTGCTCTATGTAACTAGCAAAACCGTAATATAAAGCTAAAAACTGAAATTTTGTATTAAAATATTTGTCCCCTGCAAACCTATCCATAGCTTGTCCACTAAGTAGAGAACCCTTTTCATTTTACAGTTTCTTGCGCAAGGAAAACAGAGTGAACATTTGATTTACCATCGCATGGCTTCCTGGAGCACAAAAAGTCGAGGTTCACAGTCTATTTTGCCTGGTTTTCATTTGGGAGGCAGGAAACAACATAGAACATGCAAGTCCCTGCTGATTAATGCTTGAACTCTGTTTATTCGTTCCCCCCATACATTTGCACAAAGCAGAGCAAAGATACTCGCGTGCTCTGTGGACTTGCGATGCGGGATATTTCCCTTTGTTTCTGTAAGCTTTTCACGCGTAAAGGAAAGACTCACATTTAGACCAAGAGAAAATAGCAGGAAAGAAGCTGAATATACAGGATGATTCAAAAAGGCTTTTACGAAGTTTGAGGATGGGTTCCTAACAATGAAACAAGAGAAAACGTCCATATAAGCATATGTCCAAAAGTGCTTTGTTTTATCGTTATCTATATAGAAGCCACTGATCAGATATTTTGTTACCAGTGGTGGTAACGCAAGTTATGGAACAAGGCTTGGCAAAGCTGGGGTGAATATCGTAAAGCAGATTAGCGTATTCTGTGTGCCTTAGTGAAGCTATTATCGCTGATCTTGAAGATGAGACACCCTCTTAGGATCATTGTACTGGGAGGTGAAACCACTCCGCTGGTTCTCAAGTACCACTTCAAAATTGTGGTACTCTCAGACACTACCCCATCACCTTCTAGGTCACCCCACAACCCCTGTCTGCAAGCCCCGAGAACCTGGCAAATTACTATTTTCAACTTAAATTGGATTATCTATTCAAAGAGGCAATACCATTATTCGTCCTTTCCATTGTCGAAAGATGGCTAAGTGCTTTTAATATTTTTTTCTATATTACATATAGTGAGCAGGGGAAGTAGGTAATTCCTCTCAAAAATCCGATGTCGAGATTTCACCGGAAATATATGCTCTGAGACCTCCTGAACCCAAAAAAGGAGCACACGCACACACGAAGCTTTTTCTGAAAATGTTTTTTTGGTTCAAGGGGCCTCAAAACATATTTCCGACGAAATCTCTACATCGAATATACTTCCCGTGCACTGTACAAAGTAGAGAAAGTAATAAGTATTTAATAATAGTTTGGTAAAGAATGTACAGAGAAACGCATGTGAATTTAACACATCAGATTTTTACTTTCTCTACTGGAAAGTTGGGAAAGTATTGTATTCCACCCAAAAATTCGATGTCGAGATTTCACCGGAAATATGTGTTTTGAGACCCCCTGAATCCAAAAAAAAAAGTATTTTTAAAAAAAGGTGTGTGTGTGTGTGTGTGTGTGTGTGTGTGTGTGTGTGTGTGTGTGTGTGTGTGTGTGTGTGTGTGTGTGTCTGTGGACAGCATAACTCAAAAACGAAAAGTTGGTTAAAAACCAAAGTTGGTATTTAAGTTTAATGTCTTTCAAGGATGCGACACAAAGATTTTGAAGAAAACAGCCCCACCCTAAACTACCCTTTACATGGAACATTTTTCAAAAATTTTGATTTTCTTGAAAATGGCTCTAACGATTTGGATTAAAATGTCATATGTTTGAGATATTTTTATGACAAATGAAATGTATATCTTGAATTTTCTGGCTATAGCCCCTGTAGTCGTATTTACTCTGGACGACTTTTGCATAACTGGTAAACCGTTAGAGATAGACAAAATCTTGCACTACAAAAAATGTAGATCTTGCTAAAATACACAATTTATGTCTCAAATTTTCTTGTAGGGTGAACCATTTCGGAGATATTCCTTGTTATGTGTGTGTTTCGGAAAACTTAGAACTTCAGCGAAATGCAACAACGTTGTTCATTTTTTTATATGTTAATCGTGCAAAAAGAACTGAATCTCAAAGCTTTAAAAGATTTTACTGTCGCACAAACCCTTCTGTATTCTAATATTCCCCTTGTACCTACAAGGACATAAGCAGTAAGATAATTTGTACAAATGTTTATCTTAACTAACACGAAGAAGTTATAGGAATAGGAGTTTGTTAGAATGGTTAATCCAAGAGTAGAGAAAGTCATGCGAGTGCAACACATCAGATTGTTAAGTGTGTTATTACATGCAAGGTAGAAACAGCAGCAGAAGTTGATATAGTGTATCCCCACATTCGTCTGACTAAATTGCATTATTTTTTACTCTTTTAAAACTCCGGTGACGGTTTCATTAGAGGTTATTCATGAGCGTTTTTTACCCAAGGAAGGAACAAGGTGGAAGTGCAGTAGCAAATTGTCAGAGGGGAACATGTGGGGGCCCGCGACGCTTTAATTTAGCGCTGTCGAGCCGAGCGAGGGGGCTGGACGGTCGGTGGGGCGGAATCCCGTAAATTGCACCGTCGAGCGTACTACATGTGCTAACTCAGCTGCTACCTTCTGGCTTGATTGCCCAAATCACTGCGGTGCAGACACCGTTATTTCCTTTGTACCAGTTTAGAGCAGTAAACACCCATCGTCATGTATTCAACCATTTAACCTCACACTTTCACACCGACACTTTGATTAAACCTTACTCAGTTCTCATATTCGCGTGTAACATTATGTTACCCACACTGTACCTATGTTTCGAATTTGAAAGAAGCACAATTGCTTTTCTTTATAATTAGAAAATGGTAATTCATGTCATTTTACACTTTCACTTAACAAATATCAGACCCTGTTTTGGAAATATATGTTCCTCTGTTAGATGACTCTTGTGTTTAAATAGCAGTGAACATTTTCGAGGTTATGTTTGTTTAATGTACTTACCTCATTTGAGGGCTGCCAAAAAGACACACGTATTTAAAAGATGTACAATTATACAAAAATTAGTCATGAAATATATCTGAATGCATCTTCTAAATAAATACTATGAGTAAAAATGATTTCGTATGATCCTATGATTGCCAGAATTGCTCCTATATATAGCAGACGTTTATCCAGTCCATAGTCTACCCAAAACGTAGATTATGTGCGATTTGTACACAGATGTCAGTTTTAAATCTGAGATCAGTGATTCCTTCTTGTGTTTTCTTATACCAACTAAGATTCAATTCGTTCATTGCGAACAGCTGATACAAGCAAACTGAGCTGTTAATTGTTTATTCCGATCTGTAAATAGAAGGCGGTGTTCGTTCATTAATCAAAGAAGATAAACATAATGCTTTTTTCTCCCTTAGATATAAAGTTTGAGTAAGAAATAAAAACGCTAAAGGCATGGAGAATTTTGACAGCGACGTTTTATAAGAAAAGCGGTCGTTTAACATCCAAAGGAAAGGAATGCAATAATAAAAGAACTTTTAAAGCATATCTATGTTTGCCGTGAGCGTGGGCTCGCGAGCGTGGCATATCGATCCCGTACTCTGAAGAGCAACTTTTCGGGTAATTGCCTCTTCTCGTGGCCTGCCCTGTTCATGACAAACGATATCGGGGTTTCAGGAAACCTCAAGAGGCCGCAGCACACGATGAATTTCCACCGAGGATTACAACGGCGAGATTTAAAATAAGCGACGATATAATTAAATGGTTAATTTCTCTTCATGAGGCTTTTCGTAGGAGATTAATTCTAAGCTCTCTTTGACCATGAAATTAGAACTGAGCGTAATGAAATTCAGAAAATAACTGTCGTATTATCTATGTAATTTATTCTTTCACACGCTGTCCATTCCTCTGTTTGGACACCTATTAGTTTGTAACGCAACTGTTTCCATATATAGTGTCAGTGAAATAGACTCGCACTCATTGGTGAGCTCTCCCCATTGTCTGAGGATAGAGTCGTCGGGGAAATAGTGCAGGCAGAGGCGTACTAAAACGCGTACCTCTCTTACTGTTTCATTAAGGGGACAAGGTTCTCTGAACATACAGTGAGTAAATTACTAGTATTCTTAAAGATCTTACTGAAATGTTTATAAATTATTCTATAAACCATGATAATTGTTTCAAGCAATTATTTGCATTGATATGTTAAGTGGTTGAGTCTGTAAAAATTATTCGATGAAGCAGAAAAATAGTATTTACTATTCAAATATGTGAATTCATGTTTGAAACTACTTGCAACACAGAATTATACTTTCGTATGCTTGTTCTTAGAATAATGAACTATCTTCCGAATGCCAATTACTAGTTATGCATATCAGCTTATTAGAAATTGAAAAAGTTATTTGCAAAATCAAAAAAGTAAGAATGTGAAAATCCGTAATTTTCTTGCCTTATTAATGTCACAAATATATATTATAAAATTATTATTGTAGTTGCGAAATTTCAACTTGTTCCTATTGTGTGTATGTGTGTGCGCGCGCGTGTGTGTGCGCGTGTGTGTGCGTGTGTGTGAATACAGCTTTGAGCGATAGTCAAATCTTTTAAAACTTTAGATTCCGTTCTATTTGCACGACCAAGAGATAAAGCGAATAACGACCTTCCACTTTTAGAAAAGTTTTAAGTATTGCGAAAGTCACACAAATAAAGAATATCTCTGAAATGGTTCACTCTGCAAGGAAATGCATTTGGACATACCTTGTGTGTTTTTATGAGATCTAAATTTTTTTTAGTAAGACAGCCTATCTCTTACGGTTTACCAGTTATGCAGACGTCATCGAGAGTAAACAACAATACATAGGCTATAGCCAGAAAATTCAAATATACATTTCAATTGCCATAAAAATGTCTTAAACATATGACATTTTAATTAAAATCGTTAGCCACTTTTTAGAAAATCAAAGTTTTCGAAAAATTTTCCATGTAAAGGGTAGTTTGGGGTGTAGGAATTTTCTTCAAAATATTCTGTTGCATTCTTGAAGAAAATTAAACTTAAATACCAACTTTGGTTTTCAACCTATTTTTCGTTTTTGAGTTACGCTGCTCAAAGGAAAACAGAGACACGCCTTTTTCTAAAAATGCTATTTTTTTATTCAGAGGGCCTCAAGCGTTACAACTGCTCCAATGTGTTTTACAAAGAATTCCTGTTTGCCGATTTCCAGTAGCGAAAGTAACATGAAGGCAAGATGTTTCAGAAGGATAAGGTTTATCGCTCTCCACACACGCAATGTGACGTCACATCACAGCACTTCCACTAGCTGTCTGTCAGCTGAAGGAAGGAAAAGCACTTCAGCTATCTACCAACTGTGAAGATCTCTGTTTACCTACCTACCCCTAGCAGAGAAATACGTCGTCGTCATGGTGAAATTGTACGCTACTTCTCAACTCGTTTATTTGCCGAGAAAGAACAGCGTGCGTAATGTAGTGCACATAAACACCAACTGTTGCCCAATAAATATAGCTAATATTTTACATCGCGTGCAAGAGACAGAATTACTACATGGGCCATATGTATTACAGTTTCCTCCTGGTGCTGGTGTTTGTTTCTCTATTTTCACTTTCTTAACTATGTACCAACAGTAAACAGAGGGAGCATTGTTCACAGGTGTGAAAATTATTAGAACCAAGTACATTTTATGGTAAAAAATCTAACCTAACTTTTTCTACTCTTACACTAACGATTTTTACAAACCATTCCTCTATCTTCATATTAATGGAGATAAACATTTGTAAAAATTATCTTCGAAATTCCGTTCACTGCACAGCCAAGAGATAAACTCGTGAATAACGGCCTTCCATTTCAGAAAACTATAAATATTGCAAAATTCACACACCCCATCAAAAAAAATATCCAAAAATATCCGGTAGACACGTATAATTAGTTACCCGAAATTCTAGCTTCCAAAAATGCCTCACACCGCCAAAACAATTCCCAAAGTTCCGCAAAAAATCGAACATTTTAGAGATAACGCTCACGAAAAAAGACATTGAAACACAGTTTATGTACACTTCGCCTCTTCTCTCCTCCTCTGCACTCTCCTTGTCCCTCGCCTTTCTCGATTTGATCCCCGAACCTATAAAACTAAGCTACACCTAACCTAACCTAACATGGCGCTCTCAAACATTACCAACCGTAACGTAAACAATCTTCCACTACAGGTGACCAAAGTCGACAGTAAATATAATTCTCTGGTGCAATATTGAGGAGCTCTTTTTACTATAGGAAACACTCTATAGTAACTTTCATACCATTTCAATGCCATTTTATTAATTTTTGACGAGGTTGGTGTGCGGAAGTTTAGCCTATCTCCGAAATGGTTCACTCCACAAAAAAATTCATTTGCACACAAATTATGTGTTTTAACGACATCTACGTTTTTGTACAGTAAGATTTGGTATATATCTTACGGTTTACCATTTATGCAAAAGTCATCAAGAGTTAACAGGACTACATGGGCTATAGCGAAAAAATCAAAATATACATTTTATTTGCCATAAAAATATCTTAAACATGACATTTAAATCAAAATCATTAGTCATTTTTGAGAAAATCAAAATTTTCCAAAAATGTTACTTGTAAACGGTAGATCAGGATGCAAGAACGCACGCACACGCGCACGCACACACACACACACACCTGCCTTTTTCCAAAAATCCTTTTCTTTTTGTGCGGGGTATTTAAGGGGCTTCAAAACCTATTTCCGGTGAAATCTCGACATCGAATTTTCGGGCCGAATACAATATGTAGCGTTAGAGTGGCACAGTCCGCATGAAGTGAAAGGAGGTTAATCCAACCTCCCCTCTTTCAAATGATCATTTGGCTTGAGATTCTTTTATGTATCGTAAATCTACGACACGAAACTACCAACTTTACTTTCCTTCTGAAAGAAGCCATGCTAACGATTTTTACGTTAGCGTAAAAAAATCCATCGCGGGGTTTGAACCCACGACCTTAGGAACTAAAGGCTAGGAGTTACCCCATGACCACGGAGGACGACTTATATCGAAATGAGTAATGTTGCTATTTCTGCAAAGGTTTCTCTCGACTAAGCTTTCATAAGAATACTTTGTAGAGCCATTAATAAACGATAGAAGGAGAGAAATTCACATGAATGTAACACCAGACTCTCTAACGTCCCCATTTTCTTTCAGTAGGTGAGGTAGCTTATGCTAAAAGACTCTTGAAACTAGCTCATTAATTTCTCACAATAAAATGACCAGAACGCATTTGGAGAATTCCCTCGTGAAACTGTTTGCTTTTTATTTCGGCTTAAAAATGTAATTTTCTGCGCTGTGTCTTAATGAAAATCGGAGGTCTGTTGCGAGGAATTAAGTCCTCTTACTTTTACGGGGCACTGATTGTAGTTATTCTAACAAGCTTTGGGGGCTTTTCATTTTCCTTTTTCCTTAATATGCTCCAGCGGCCACTTGCATAAGTTCTTTCTGCTTTCTTCCGCTAAGGAATTTAAAAGATGAAGTTTTGAAATAAAAAGGAGTGCCTCAACCTTGGGGAGGAATTTGCCCATTAATTTCCTAAGGCTGTTAAGTTCATTTCGCTGAGCGCGGGCTATGTGAAATATGCAAAGCATCCTCTCTGAAGTCAGCCGCTTTCCAGGTTCAACCCTAGTTGAGGTTGCGCGAGTTTTTTCACTCTTAAGTCTGGAAGTTGTGAATAATACCTCAAAAGATAAGTAATCAAATGTCTTCATTATGTCATAAGCTCCAAAAGGTTACTCATTTAAGGAAAGCCGTTTAGTTTATCTACAACGTGAACTATTGCATTTGACTCAAAAAAATTAACTTCGTGATTTCATCGGGAAAAAATACATTGAGTTTCCTTGAAACGAAACAAAAATCAGAAACATATCTTTAAAGGCATGACTCAAAAATCAAATGCCGAATGTATGTCAAATTTAGTTTTTAAGCAAGGCATTTTATGACGATGTGAAGCAATAAATTCGCCGAAGATGTAACACATTTTTATATACATAGACTATTTCATCCATAGAGGCGTTAAGTCATCATAGTCGAATTATCACCACCATTCTTTTGTTTTGCACAAATTATTTTTAGGTCATTCTTTGGTTAGAGTTGCAAACTGCAACTGAAAAACAATTACACATTACAATCAAATTTATGCAGTTGCTGTTTTAATTATTAATGTATTTCTCCAGAAGAAAGGGTATTCGTTAATGTTAAAAATACAGTGCGATTTATTTGAGACTAAACTGACTTTGTTATAACAAGAGAAGATCGAAATGCATATAATTCTGGGTTTCGCTTTGCTCAGTTGGCAGTGCTTGCAAGTCTAACTACACTAAATGAATGTATTTTAGATTACTTTTAATGAATTTAACATTTTCTGGTCAAATGTTTGCGATATAGTATTTAAATTTGTAGTTTATTTATGAAGTAATCCAGATAAATAACATTCGACGGTCTGTCACAAACTTTGTCGCTGAGCTGAAGAATTTATTGGTTAGGTCAGAAAGCTTTTTACGCTAATTTTCCATGAAATGTTTGCATTTGTTTTCTTAGCTTATTAATTCAGTAGCATCTATTTGGACCATATGTATCTTGGTAATCTTCGCCACAATTCGATATGTTTACATCATAGGGAACCGCAAGCGAGGTAGGAGTCGGGTGAATACATTACATTAGCTCTTAGACAGATTGCTTATTTATTTTAGCAAATGCGGGGTCTTCAGATTTATTCGGGCTTTTGTGCTAGTCAATCCGCTGTTCATAACGTCAGGACTTTTGAATTGAGTTTATCACCAGTGGCTTTGGGAGTGAAAGATGAGCATAGGGGTGATGTCACTAGTGAAATGGGGTTTGTATCGTACCTTCTCCAGTGTTTACATTTGGAGCTTCCTTCACACGCATGTCAAAGTCGCAATATCAGAGTTTAAACTGGAGGTAACTCAAATAATTAAGGTTTTTGTAGCATATTGTGTCTAGGCTTTAATAAATACAACATAAAGGCTTGCACATTCTCCTTACGGCAGTGAATGAAAACTGACCTACACAGAAATACAAAGTAAGCATATTGTAATAAAAATCACAAAACAAGATTTGAAGCTTTCACGGCGAGCGTTATGGATTAAGGCTTCTAAACATTTGAGCATCATTTCACCCATTTCATTCATTTACGTACAAAAAATTAAACTACACCTTAGCGAGTTAAATTACCACTATTAAAGTTGTCGAAGTTTTTTCTTGAAATTTTTATGAATTATTCTATAAATCATGACAATTACTTCAAATGGTTATTTGCATTGATAGCCTATGTGGTTGTGTGTATAACAATTATTTCAGCCATCAGAAAAATAATAAAATTTAGTCTTAAAACATGTGAACTCAGTCGCTCAACCAATGAGAGGTTGATGCAGATTTTCTATACTCCGTCGAACCTGGGAACTCTGCTCCTATTTCCAGCGTTGGTCAACTATTGAAGTACTTTCTGCGTCCTTACCACGGCTGCTACAGTAGAACTACTGAGCTTTATCCTCAGAGTTTGCATGGGTTGCTTGAAAAATGACACAGGAACAGATATTTTCATAAGTTTTAACACTTTAAACAACTCAATATAGGTATGCCGACCGTTGGTTAACATAGAAACTTTAGCTTTTACGCAATGCACTGATTTCCCAAGCGACTTCCAGTCGAAATTTTAAAACAAAACCGTTGGTCCAGGACCCTCTAGATTAACGGACCTGACCCTGGCATCCCAGTTGTACAAACATGGCGTCGGCTGGTGGGAGTGATTTCTGAGGTGTTTCCACATGCTGTTTTTCGTATTATTTTGTATGTCTTCGAGTTATTGTTTCTTATAATAATTCCTATGTAATTTTGTCTTCATATTAGCAAAGAGAGTGTTTCAAAAGTTTTATTTGGGCAGTATAGGGAACGGGAATAAATCTAATAACGTGTTGAATGTGCCGTGTGCTATCCACGTGTTCATGTTTATTGTGTTCCATCTAGGACTATGGCTACGTTAGCCGTATAGTGTGGTTAATTTATCTGTTTGCAAGTACAATTTGTGTCACGATCACACTGGTGAGTGGTTGTTGAAGAAAAACTGTTCCAGTAGTGTATGTTATTGTTGCCATACTACAACCTAACCTCAAACATGACAATGCCCCGTAACTGTTGCATTCCTGGATGCAAACTAAAAATCAGAAACTTTCAGTTAAAACAAAAGGTAAATTACGACGTAAAGCTTCTAAATGCAGTATTTAATTAGTATAAATTGCAGCGTTATGTGTGTTAGTTGCCGGTGTATATATAACATGGTGAATAGTGAAAGACAATAATTTCGAGTGAACTCAATTAGTGGCATCTGCAACACCAACAGTTTGTTTCATGTAAGTAGTATGCTGCTTGTATTTATACATTATCTTTTGTCTTTGTAATTTAAATGTGTAGCTGTAGTTTAGACGAAATGTGTTATGTTGCTGCATGTAAAACTGTAGACTATAGCAAAGTTTGGTAAATATTTACAAAATCGGCCGCTCGAGAAAACGAATGAAACAGTGCAGTGGATGCAGTTTTTATTGCTGATTACGATCTTGTAAGTTTTATTGTGCGCTCAAGCTTCGTGTTTTATTTATGAGAAAATTTCGTACGTGGTTTTATTTCGCTTATGCGGCGGATATTTAGCTAATAAATGTGTATAAACGAGTGTAATATATGCTACAATGATTGATTAATGCATTTACGTTGAAATGATTGCATAAACACTGCCCAAATTGTAAATATTTCGATAACAGGACCCTGTCACCCCACTCATATACAACACTAACCTAACCTAACACAATATTGCTTTACAATGCTGATTTAAGATTACGTATTTCATATATTTCATTTACAGTGCTGTTTTACGGTTATTATTTTTAATATTTCATCTGCTTTTGTGGATTCCCCCTGTAAAATAAAGTGTTATGAAGTGCTGAGTAATATGTTGTTGCAAACTGAGTAATCAAAAGTTTTCAGTAATAGTAAAAGCAAATTTCCACCCTAAAGCTTTTGAATTTAGTAGGTAGCTAATTATTCTAAATGGCAGCATTTGTATATCAGCCATCCACTATAGTATATTTTGTGTAGGTATATAACATTATGTGCATTGTACAAGTGTGAAAAACAGTGTAAACAATGATTAATAATTCTGAGTCAACTCAATGTCAACACTTCTGTTTTATTTAAGTAACATGCTGCTTGCAGTTTTGTCTATCTTCTTTGTAATTTGAGGGTGTAATGCAGTTACATAATGGCATGAATGATATTTAAGGTTATATATGTCATTGCCCATGGGTTATCGTTTAATATTAAATGTCATCCTTTTTTGTTTACTCGAGATTATGTTTAAGACAGTGTTTTTGTGTGTAACACAGCCCATATTCACAAAATAGGCGTGTTATTACACAACATTTTTATTTTACTGCGTTGAAATCGTAGCCTGTAGACGTGTTGTTTATAAGTAGTTCCCACCATATAGGCCGCCATCTTGAATCACAGTGTCAGATCCGGTATTTAGGAGGTCCTGTCTGAACGCGTCAGACTGCTGAAGTCAAATGAGTGTACGTCGACCACCAGTGTCAAATGACTTACCGTATCGAGGTAGAGAGCTGAGAGTTCAGTGCAGTATACAACACAGTTTCAACTTCTGAACCACAATAATAACTCATAATGTATATTAGTTACATTAAGAAAGCAACAACATTGCAAATTTTCCACGTTTTTACCTTTACTTTTCAAATGTTTTTAATTTCTAGTAAACTGACGTATAATTAAACAATTGAGGTTCAGAAGATAGCTGATTATACTATAAACAAGCATGCAAAACTTATTCTGTGTTGTGATTTCAGAAAAAAGGAACTAATACACATGTTTTAAGAGTAAATTTTACTATCTTCCTGCTGAATGAAATAATCTTTATAGACTCAACTGCACAAACTTGAAATAATTGTCATAATGCTCAGAATAATTCATAAAAATTTCAGGATAACTTAAAAAGCACTGGTAATACAACTCAATTTAACTCATTAAGGAATAATTATGGTATGTTTAGACTACCTCGTTACCTTAAACCGACTGGCGTAACGACCGAATACATTTGAATCCAGAAATAACAGTACTGGAAGGCTGTTAATACCTTAAAATATACTTTTATGTGTGCTTTAACCTTCCTTAATAAAAAAAAAAAAAAACCCCTTGTGCGTTCCATTTACGACATTCTACTCACTCTTCTGCAAAACTTAAGTCGTCTAACTCTTGTTAATAAAGAAGTTCCTTCAGATGTTGGCTGCTCTTCCGTGTGAACAGCACAGCCACAAAACACTTGCTGCCTGCTAAAGCGTGAAATACGGACCGTGAATTGCACAACCGAAATGTGCACATCTTATATCTTGCAAAGTGCTTCTACAACTAACCCAGATGTGTCTTAAAACCTTCAGAAAGAAACTACCCTCAAAGGGGTTTCACCAATTTAACCTAACATACAGAAATGTATCGCTCAATTTAAGCGGTATATACATTTTTAAATTGGTAATTATATAGAAAATGGGCCGGTCTAGCAAATAAGTAAAACATAGTGCAATCGATAGAGTTTTTATTCCTAATTACGATTTTCAAAGTTTTATTTGGCGGAAGCTTCGTTTTTTATTTATGAGGGAATTTCGCACATGTGCTGAAACGGTTGTGTTACGCGTATGCGGCGGATATTTATCAAATAAATATTTATAAACGAGTACATTATGTGCTGAAATGTCTTATCAATGTATTTACGATGAAAATACTGCACGGCGCGGTAATCTACAAATAGCGACTTATGACGTTCTTCTACTACAACAGTTTCAGTCCCTTGAGTTATCCACGAAGCCAGGAATTTTTTGGAAACAGTATTTATGCAGTTAAACGAATTAGTCATATCAGTATAAATAATAGTCGTTGCAATAACCCTTGCAACATACGTACAGAATTTGCTCGTGAATCAAAAACAAAGCTTGGCCGTCAAATAAAACTTTCAATACCGTAATAAGAAATAAAAAATCTATCGATTACAGCATATTTCTTTTATTTTCTCGAGCGGCCCTTTTTGTACATAATTACCTTTAAATTTTACTACTGGAGTACTTGCTGTAAATAAAATATAGAAGTTGTCGAAACTATTGTGTCTAACGAGTAACCTCACTATACCCGTTACGAAAAACCACAAAGGGTGTACCAGACCTATATGAGATAGCAATTTGATGTAAACATATTACCTTATTAAAATCCTCCTACCAATCAAATAGATAGGTAATGAAACAATATTATCATTCAAATTCCTTTAAATATTCTAAAACTGGTAATAGCTTAGAACCAATATAAAACAGCACAAAGAACAAGAGTATAGACTTACCCAAAACAAGATATTCACTTTGTCACTTAAAAGGTATACTAATCAAATAAACGAAGTCCCATTATACCAGTGCAACGCTTCTTCCTACTTCAGTAACAGGTCACCCAGCGACTGCCGTCTAGCGCAACCCGAGGAGGAAAACCAGCATGAACATCCGGAGAAACCAAACATTCCCAATAGCAGAGAAGAAGTGCGGCGGGCAAAACAAAGAGAGAATGGGAAAACGATACACGTTGCGCTAATTTTAGATTAATTAGTGTCAAAGTTTACAGATAACTTAAAACATGAGCTCAAACTTGGTTATATAGCTTAATTGAACTGAATTTATTAAGTTCCACCTGAAATACTCGGCATGGCCCGTGGTGTGATGATTTTATCCCTATAACTTTTAGACTTATGTTGGATACTATAAAGAACCCAAAATAAAAAAAATAAAAAAAATAAATAAATAAAATAAAAAAAAACACTGGGAAAACTATGCAAATGCACTTTTAAAAAACCCTAAATACCACAGAAAGAAAAGCAAGCAGAGAAAGCTGTGTGAATGTAAGACGTTGCATTTCTATGCCAGGTGAGTCAGCTGCCCCTTATTCGCGAGTTTTATGCAATCCACATTTTATAGTCCAACATGAAAACATCGACCCCATTACCAGGTTCTACCCGCGTATTTAACATGAATGTTGAACACTCGATGAAATTAGTACTAATATAGATGTTATCACATAGCTTTTCAATATATTCGTAATTAGACAGCTGACGTTTGCGCTTCTGCAAATGTTCACTGGAACCAGCGAATATTACATCTTAAACGGAATGTTTACCTCACACGTTACTAGGTAGCTCAGTTGGAACGGGCGCAAGACTCCGAAGTAATCTGTCTGTTGTGAAGGTGGTTCGAATCACCTGCATGTACTAATTTTTTTTAAACCTTGCAATCCTCACAATTTACAAACTATTATTCTGAAAACTGTTATATTAATTTTTATTGTTTTATTTATGTTTTATGACATTGTCTGATGTTTCTTTATTGGTGAACTACAATTATGTAGTTGTTTAAACACACCTATAGGTAGGTGCAATTGAAATAAGGATCATTCATACACATTTGAACACAGAAAGCAAGGGAATTACATTGTCACAGTTTTACATGGAAGTTAAACTCAATTTTGCACACAATGAATTATTGTGCTATTAAAAATGCAGACAACCAAAAACGATTTAAATTATAATGTCCTAAACCCTCAGGGACTTCATAATTAGAGTATTGTGAATTTGATTTCCAAGTTTTGATGAACATAAAAAAAAGATTTACAATGCTGAGACTCGAACCTGTGCCACTGGGGGTTAAGCGCAGAGGACCGGTCACAATCCTATTCAGCTATTTCGAGACTTCCTGAAAGTACGTATCACGTCCAATAGTAGGACTTGTATGCTTGGCGCTATGCCATTGCCACCTCGCAAGTTTCCGGGCTTGATTTAGCCTTTTAAGACAGTTTTAATCATTTACTGGGCGCTTTAATATTATTACTTAAATGGCAAAAGCTGTTATGCATATTAATTGAGATGCATGAGAAGTAGTTGACGCAAAAATGCAAATAAACTGTTATTTAATAACATGTCCGTTTTGACTGTACGCGTCCATGATGGATGAGGCGTGCCTAAATTTTTCCTAATTTTTGGCAGCCAATCCCTGCTCTAAGTACAAGAATCCACCATTTTCTTTTTAGCTGACGTTGTTAGTGTACTCATATAATAGGTCCATTTTTTCCGAGCTGTTTACTGAATTACGTTGCTATGTATACTCTAATAAAAAGTTTGTAAAATCGGCTGCAAACCGGAATTCGCTCTCAGTAAACGAGTCGTATGTTTTTGAGGTGTACTTTAGCGAGGAGTACGTTCTGTCCCTTAAAGCACTGTTGCTCTCAATTTTGCGCATTCCTCTCTTTAAGCACGTCAAGCAATACATTTTAGTAAGCGCAAAACTGGACTAAGGCGCACATGCAGTTAGATGGGTGGCCTACCTTCCAAAAAAATAAGGCGCGGCTGACTCACCTGGTATAAATCATATAGATAATTGTATGAATTCTTTGTAGAAGAGGCAGTAAAGAAAGAAATGCGACAGTGTTTCGTAAAAGAAAAGTGAGTAGAGAAAACCGTGTGAATAAAATGCGTTGCATTTCGATTTCAAACATATGGAAAATTGTATGTTGAAGAGGGAGTAAAGAGTATGATTGCGCTTCATAAAAGAAAAGTGTGAAGATAAAGTAATGTGAATGTAATACGTTGCCCTTCTATTTTAATCACATAAAATTGTGTGAATTGTATATTGAAGGGAAAAAGTGATCGTGCCTTGTAAAAGAAAAGTGAGTAGAGAAAATCGTGTGAATGTGACATGAGGCATTTCTATTTCAGTTATAGAACATTGTATAAATTGTATGTGAAAGGCGAGTAGGAAGGCGTATTTAAATTTAATAGGTAAAAGAAAAGCGAGTCCCCTGTGCTCATTTCAGAGTTGGACAAAGAAAGCGCATCTTCGCCCATATGCTGTTCCAACAGATAAGGAAATCCATCCATCAAACGTGGCAGGTTGGAGCTAGTGTTGTGCTTTAATCGCAGTGATGGATACGAGGGATTTAGAAGCTTGCTGGTTACAGACACTTTGTTGGACAAGAGGTGTCAGGTTATTATTGGAGGTACACAGTAAACAGATCGACATTGTTTATTAGACCAGAAATAAACTCTGCCAGATTTATCGACATCCTTACCACACTATATTAAATTATATATAGACTTTTATGACTTTTTCACCGTCTGTTAGGCGCGCGGGACCTAGTAGGCCCACCTATAAGATTGTATTTATTTTTACTTTCTCTACTGTAAGTAGAAGGAAGTATATTAACAAGGTCGAATGAGGGAAATGGCACCTTGACAATGAACTCTTTTGTGCCTATGCTTCTAAGAACGGAGGACAGACGACAGCAGAGCGCAAGGTCCCTAACAGCCATAGATTTGTAGTGTATGAGATTAAGTTGAAACATGGAAAGTAGAAAGAGATAGAACTATATTTCACAGTTAGTAACCCTTAACTGCCTAATCTCAAATCCTTTACTATTCAAACTTACTACTTAAATTCTGAATTGCAGAGGTATTTCTGAACACACGCTTGTACCACAAAGCAAGGACGGCTAAACATAACCGGATATTTTCCATAGTTCAAAAGTATAACTGCTTTTGAGAGATTAGCCGCTGAAGAGTGACTATGATAGTGGACCCTCCCCCCCCCCTCCTAAAACTGCCAGGTAGCAGCACAAGATCATGTTTCAACTTAAACCACGCACACTAATAAGTTCCCCGGTAGCGGGTTCTACAACCGGCTCCCCACGCCCCTTAGGGCTTACACATCATTGGGGGGGGGGGCCTCAACCCCGCTCTAGAGGACGAGGATTTACAGATAGCAAATCCCTCGCCATGTACACCGAAACCCGCACTATCACATAAAGTCCTAAAACAGCCATCCTAGATGAAAAATGACATGAGAAGTGAGGTGAAATAGAGAGACAGAAAATTCGGGGGATGTAATTATTCCTCCCAGCACTCGTCGAGCTACCCGGGTAAGCCCCGAAGAAAACCATGGGTAAGGAAACTCGACCACGGGTATCGAACCCATGACCTAATCGAAATTGGTAAACAACAGCGCTATCCCCGCCATGGACACAACCTTTCTTGTTAACAATACTGCAAAGAAAATCAGCACTGGTATCTTCATGTTAAAACTTCTTGGAAACTATATAACAGTTAAGGCTTATTACAGTGTATTTTGACCACATATATAATTAGTTAAGTTATTGTGAAATTGGTCGTACAACAATATACGGACGAGAGGGGCCCGGTGGCATGGAGCGGTTGTGTGCGCGTGACCGCAATAATGGCGGCAAAACAAAAGAAAGGATTCGAGAGCCTTCTCCAGTTTTAGCTGAGTCCTTGCACACGTGCTCATGGAAATATCTCGAAGGTCATGTGAGGCAGGCCCCAGTATAAATAGCACAGACACAGCAGTGAGTTAGTTTACATCGGGTCGGCCGACAGGGCGGTGGTACTGCCATATTCATAAAGAACCATCTCACCCATACTCCTGTTACCATTCCTCCGCTACAACACCTGGAGGCAACCGCCATAAGGTTATCCTTGGGCGGGAACGATCTGGTGCTTGTGGCGGTATACGACCCGCCGGATGGTCACTTCTATGAAGCGGACATCACGGCACTCCTGAACCTACACCACAGGGTTTGCATTGCAGGCGACTTCAACGCAAAACACCCAAGCTGGCACAGCCGCACCCAGAACGTTAAGGGCCGGGGATTGTACCGTCTCATTAGCGGGAACCCCGCCCTTCACGCGCACGGGCCGAGAGGTCCAACTCACTACCCGGCACGCGGCGCCGCGGACATCATTGATTTCGTAATCACCAAAAACATTCCATTTCACTTGGACCTCTCTGTGATTAACGCTCTGGATTCCGATCATAACCCTGTTGTGGTCGACTCAGACGTTAATCTCACTGCGCTGGGAGTACCGGACTGGGTGGAAGAAGTCGACTGGGACGCGGCCGTCCTTGCCCTTCAAAACTCCGTGGAGGCAAATCCTCGAATAGACTCGCTTGAGGCTCTCGAGGAGGCAGCCGCGGGGTTTGCAACCTCAGTCCTAAACGCGGTGCGTGCTCACACACACCGCATTCCTACCGAAGCACCAAACCCGACATCTATCCCTGTACCACTTAAACGCCTCATACAAGCAAAGAATGCTGTCAGAAGGCTATGGCAGAGATTCCGACATCCTAGGATAGGAGTAATACACCAGAGGTTCAAATCCCTGGTGAGACGACTCCTAAGAAAACATAGGCAAGCAGCTTGGGAAAACACGTTGCGTCACGTAAACCTCCAGGAGAGGAAACCGTGGCGCATCGTCCGAGGCTTGCGGAAAGATAAAACTGTACACCAGCATCCTGTGCATAGCCCTCGGGGAAGACTTGTGTTCGAACCGAAGGAAAAAGCTGAGGCACTAGCAGACTATCTGGAAACTCAATTCCAGCCCAGGGAAGATCCACAGAACGATGACCATACTGACCTCGTGGAACAGGCGGTAGAAGACTTCTTAGAAGTCGGACCCGCGGACCACGAGGTGTTCCACATCCCGATAGTTACCCCTCGCGAGGTAACTAACACCATAAAATCCCTAAGAGCCCGAAAATCCCCTGGACAGGACCGTGTAACAGCGGAAATGCTCCAGCCCTTCCCCCTAGAGCCGTGATGCACTTGACCCGGATTTACAACGCATGCCTCAGCATGCGTCATTTTCCAGCTGTCTGGAAACAGGCGCGTGTGGTATGCGTGTTGAAGCCGGGCAAAAATCCGGTCTTCCCATCTAGTTACCGTTCCATCAGCCTCCTACCAGTTGTCTCGAAAGTGTTCGAGAAACTGTTCCTGTCCCGCCTTGGACCTCTATTGGAGGAAAAAGGTCTCCTTCCTGAACATCAGTTTGGTTTTCGTTCTGGCCACTCCACGACCGAGCAACTACTGCGTGTAGCCGAAAAAGCTTCCCTGGCTTACCAGGATAGGGCTAAAACGGTGGCAGTGTTGCTTGATGTGGAAAAGGCATTTTCTACCACTTGGCACGAGGGGCTTGTCTACAAGCTCATACAGCACGAAATCCCCCCTCCATATATTTACTTGGTGGCTGGTTTCCTACAGGAACGTAGCTTCCGGGTGAAGGTGGAGGGATCATTCTCCAGAGAGAGGCCCATTGGCGCAGGAGTCCCCGAGGGCAGTGTACTGTCACCGGCACTCTTCGCAGCTTACATGGCCGATCTCCCCACGCACCCAAACACACACATCTGTCAGTATGCGGACGATCTATTGATCTTCGCTACTAACAAGAACCCGCGCTACAGTTACCACCAAGTACAAGCCCATCTCCGTGCCATCAGTAGATGGTGCGAGAACTGGCGTATGTCTATAAACCCGGAGAAAAGCTCTGCGATTCTCCTGGCGAATACGAAAGCCAACCGGCTCCCGCGGGACCTCGTGTTGCGGCGCCGTCGGATCCCCTGGGTCACTACGGCGAAGTATCTCGGAGTCACGCTGGACCGGCGGCTGACGTATAGACATCACGTCAGGGGCAAAGTACTCCAAGGTCATGCTGCTCTCCGGCAGCTATACCCAATCCTCAGTTCCAAAACCATGCCCCTACGCCTGAAGCTCCAGCTGTATCGTGCGATCATTCCACCTCTGGTTTTGTACGGATGCGAGATCTGGGGAGTGGTGGCAAAGTCCACCTTCATCAGACTCCAGACATTGCAGAATCGGGCGTTAAGGATGATCTATGATACCGGCTGGAGATTTCCTGCCCATATCCTCCATGAACATTCCAGCATCCCGTACATTGTCGACGTGATTAAAACCCGCGCTCGCACAATGTACAACAAACTCCAAAATCACCCTAACCCTCTGGTAAATACTCTGGGCCAATATGACCAGAACCAGCCGCGCCGACTACCATCCAAAAGACTACCAAAGGACATACTAAGTCCGGCGGTATAACCTCAAAGATGGGAAAAGCGACAGTTCAATCTGTATCCAAAACAGAGTAAATTACCTATTCAGCTCACCTCTCAGTGAGTGACTGATGGCCAGAACCCTGGTGGGAATGAGCGCGTCACCTGATTGGCCAGCCAACCAGAAACCGCGCACTGCCAGCTCGTGGATAAGTCCCACCCACCCGTTTGCCTGTACCTATAATGTTCCCAGATGACAAAAATCCCCGTAGAGAGAACATCCAACTCATTACGCAGGTTAAGCCGTACAACGGCTCGGTACTGCGGACGAGACACTCGGGCGGGGGGCAATCACTGTCCCCCCGTTCGACCCGAACTGCCTCTGGAGCCTCTCTGAGTTAGTTTAGAGTTGTGTTTTAGAGTGTAAGTTTTTAATTACGAGAGTGAATCGGCCAGCCTGTCAGCGAGTACATCTGTGTCGTCGAGTGATTGTATCGCAATAATCAAGAAATAAGACAGTGAAAGTGGAAAAAGGCATTCAAAGACTGACAAAGATTATCAGAAGAACAATTGTCAAAAAGCCTAAGTGATTTACAACTTGTGGCTCAGTTCATTAATATACAGCAAGAAATAGTCATAATTTATATATAATACAGGTAAATACAGTGATCATTTGATCATTTGATTTTTAGGTTTAAAATTTGTCATATTTTATATTAATAATGGAGGACTGCTTTTGGGCTGCGAAGTATAAAGTTGACAGTTTATATTACTCTGTGATTGGCCTTAGGAATGGTGTTGCTTATGCGTTCTTGTGTGTAATTGGGATAATAAATCTAATCTAATCTAAACTACCAAGGGATATTTATTGCTCTCACACAGCAGTTTATAACCAAGGCTTGAAAGCAGATACTACAATTGAGGTTAGGATCGTTAATGATGAAACATAGGCAGACATGCATTATATCTGGTACGGAATACCGGTCATTTCAGCTCCTATCATAAAGTACAAATATTGGTCTGAGCCAAGACAAGTCTTCAATACACCATTACTAGTCGAAATACCTGGTGTTGCTGGTGGTTTGAAGTTATATCCCTACTCTTAGGTTGGAGTTGTACTATAGCCATATACTTCAACAAAGAGTTAATTAGAAGTATTAAGAAACTATAGAAAACAAAAAGTCTGGTGTGATGCACTCACATAACTCTTTACTCTTGTACTAACCATTCTTGCAAACTCTTATTCCTATATCTTCTTTGTGTTAGTTGAGATAAACATTTGTACAAATTATCTTATTGCTTATTTCCTTGTAGGTGCAAGGGGAATATTAGAATACAGTAGGCTTTGTGCGATAGTCAAATCCTTTAAAGCTTTGAGATTCCGATGCACGATTAACATATAAAAAATAATAAACGATGTTGCATTTCACGAAACTTTTGTTTTCCGATACTGACACAAATAATAAGGAATATCTTCGAAATGGTTCACTGTACAAAAAAGTTCATTTGGACATAAATTGTGTGTTTTAGCGAGATCTGCATTTTTATACAGTAAGATTTTGTCTATCTATTAAGGTTTACGAGTTATTCAAAAGTAATCCAGAGTAAATACGACTACATAGGCTATAGCCAGAAAATTCAAGATATACATTTCGTTTGTCATAAAAATATCTTAAACATATGGCATTTTAATCAAAACCGTTAGAGTGATTTCCAAGAAAATTCCATTAATACAATACTTCCTCTACTTACCAGTAGAGAAAGTAAAAACGGCAAGTAAACCTACGTGCCTGACAAATGCAGTAATTACTCATTCAAATATTAACTCTTAGAGGTGGGAATACGCACCTAAAAGGATTATCACCAAGCATTAATTTAGCAAATAAATCTTCATTGTGTGGTATTAGGTGTAAACTAACAGAAATGTAACTGCTCATTCATATTAGTATTCCAAGATGGTGTTTGAGGATTAGAGTGCTGGGAAATGTCAGGAGCCCGCAGAATGTGGGGAATTTAAACTGAGAGGGTTTCAACGTGTATGTACAGATGTGCTGCCTTTGTTGCCAACTTCTGGCAGATTAGACAAGTCTCTTGTGATTTATTGCGTCACATAAAAGGCTAAAGAGATGGATTGGAAGGCCCTACGAATACTTTAACAAAAAGCAAATGAGATAGACGCTAACTACTGGAGCTTAGGCAGGAAAATAAACACAAGTTCAGAATATTCGCACTGTCAGCAATGGTGAGTATTAAGGGAACACCGAAGTGATACTTTATCCTATATGGTAAAAAAAAAAAAAATCGATTTTGGATTTTTATTCCAAAAAATGCACCATACTTTAAAGAATATACCTGCGAAGTTTTAATGCCCTAGGGAGGGGGGAACACAATTTTGGACGCCATTTTTAAATGGACATGACCATGCCCTCCATTTCAACTTTAAACTCATTTTTCTCGGAAACGATTTTTCTGTTGCTTTCTCATAATCAAAATCTATCTTCTCCCACAAAAATCTAGCTAGAAATCTAAACCTTTTTCCAATATAGTTAATGATATGGGTAATAAAATGTCTGGAATTTTGATATTGCTTGTGCCTTTATACTTTCTCTACTGGTAAGTATCCCCCTACTTACCAGTATTGTATTCCACCCAAAAATTCGATGTCGAGATTTCACCGGAAATATATGTTTTGAGGCCCCCTGAATCCAAAAAAAGCATTTTTAGAAAAAGGTCCGTGTGTGTGTCTGTATGTCAATCTGTGTGTCAGTCTGTGTGTCTGTGTGTCTGTCAGTCTGTGGACAGCATAACTGAAAATCGAAAACTCGGTTAGAAACCAAAGTTGGTATTTAAGTTTAATGCCTTTCAAGGATGCGACACGAAGATTTTGAAGAAAATAGCCCCACCCTAAACTACCTTTTACATGGAAAATTTTTCAACAATTTTGATTTTCTTGAAAATGGCTCTAACGATTTTGATTAAAATGTCATATGTTTGAGATATTTTTATGACAAATGAAATGTAGATCTTGAATTTTCTGGCTATAGCCCCTGTAGTCGTATTTACTCTGGACGACTTTTGCATAACTGGTAAACCGTTAGAGATAGACCAAATCATACTATACAAAAAATGTAGATCTTGCTAAAATACACAATTTATGTCTCAATAAATTTTCTTGTAGGGTGAACCATTTCGGAGATATACCTTGTTATGTGTGTGAGTTTCGGAAAACTTAGAACTTTAGCGAAATGCAATAACGTTGTTCATTGTTTCCGTACAAAGAGAACGGAATCTCAAAGGTCAAAAAGATTTGACTGTCGCACAAAGCCTTCTGTATTCCCATATTCCCCTTGCACCTACAAGGACATAAGCAATAAGATAATTTGTACGAATGTTTATCTTAACTAGCATGGAGATATAGGAATAAGAGTTTGTTAGAATGGTTAGTACAAGAGTAGAGAAAGTCGTGTGAGTGTAACACATCAGATTTTTAAAAAAAATAATGGCTGATGTATGACATTTATATACTTTGCGCTCGGTTTCTTTGCTCTGGTTAAATATGCCAGTATAGAACAATGGGAGAAGGGCACGTTGAAAGAATATAGAAGATGGAGCAGAATTTAATTACGAAGGTGAAACGTTGGGGATCAGAACAGAGGTGACAAGAACTGCTCGGTTCATAATATCGACTAAAGTGTCCCGAGGCTTAAATTGATGTACTGGTGTTATTTATTGCCGTGCAGTAAAATATATTTGGGACAGACGTGGTCTTAGCTCCATGTGGAAGTATAGCTCTTCTTTTTGTGAAACCTTTGTGTTGTTGATGGCAAAAACTTTTTCCATTACCAACCTACACCATTTTTCAAGTCATTTTTCTTTCTGTTCTTAACAATTGACATTTTGTCATAAGAGACCTTCTTTCTTTTGCAACTTTATTTCTTTTCGTTGCCGTATGTTTTTCTTCCATATTGGCCAGCATCCTCTTATATCTAACAGCTTAATGTGTTAACCAAGAATAACTACAAGAATTGGGCATTAGTATGATATGGTTATGCTATCGAAAATCATACTTTCGAATTGTGTACATATTGAGGTTATGAATGAAATAGAAATGCTAGTTGTCCCAAATGTGTGTGTTGGGTGAGGTTAGTTCGAAATGAATGTGTGAGGGAATTTCTTACTTTTTATTTAATTTGTGGAGCGCCTGTCTCTGCCCTGAGGCGTCTGAAGAAAGACAAATGTTGACAAGTGCTAATGCCACGTTTAAACAAAGCAAGCAGTTAAGTCGGGTTGCCTCCCCTCTGAGGACAGAAGCACTTAACCCCTCCCCCCCCCCTCCCATTCTCTGTGTTTGCTCATGACCCTGCCTAATAACACCTAGGTATATCTCGCCATTTTTCTACGCCCGCCCGCCAACTTATAACCCAAAAGGAATATTTTTTGCTGGTTTTTTTCTCCCTTCTGTTCTGCCACTTCCGACGTTTTTCTCTCATTTAAATAAATGCTGTCGCCGAGTCGACTAACAAATCGACCACGAGGTTCCATTGTTTCACCACTTTCTTTCTTTCCTTTTCCCAGCGTATTTCGTATAGAAAAAACGTATGCGCTACATCCATATAACTTTCGCTACTCACTCTTCTATAAAATATTCTTGCATAACCTTAACTTCTATTAATCTAGATAAACTTTCAATTCAGATTTACACCTTTCATTTTAGCATGCAATAGATAACATGACAGTCAGATTTTTAAATAGCGTGTTGCTATGTATTAGCTTTGACATTCCATACTCTTTCCAACACCAGGAGAAAGAAACGAATAATGACTTACTATTTGGAAAAAAGTGTGTTAATTCATAGAAATAATTGTTAAAAGTAAAACTCGGGCAAATAAACTTGCGCATATTTGCAACATCTTTGGAAATTCCTGCGTCCATGCGGTAGGACCTCCTCCTAAAAAAATATTTTTGTTTCATTCGGGACCATGTATTCCCATAGAAATGTTGGTACTTCCTCTATTTCTGAGTATGTGGTAGAGTCTGGAAAAAGAACATTTAAATGTGCTACCCAATCCCACTTTACAATTGTCATGAAAATTGCTTTAAACCATATTCTAAACTCGTCCAGATTGGTGAAACATTCATAAGCTGGCGAAGAGCGAGTTTTAAATATATTTATAAGTATTCACTTCTGCGGCGATAGTTTTGTGGTTTAAGTTGCATGCCCTGGAGACGACTGGCATGTTTTTCCCTCAGCATACACATTGAGTAACTATGGGTTGTGCAAGATGGAATTGAAATGTTTCTTCCTCCTAAGAGAGCTTACGTCAGTGGCGGCTGTCTCTGTGGTGCGTGGTCGAAAGTTCCGGTGATAATCAGTGAAAAGCAATGCTACTCGTTACGAAGTAGAGAAAGTAAATATTTCAGAGAAAAATAACGGCTCTTCTAAAATGTTTTGCTCCTCTGTGATCGCAGGAAACGTGTCTAAATTTTACATCTCTGAACACTCGCTATTACGGTGTAAAGCAAAGACACTTCCATGAATAAACTGTCAGTTCTCATTTTCTAATAGCTGTCCGTATCATTCCTGGCTAACACATACACGCCATTCAACTGCTCCATTATCACAGGGCAGTTTTTAAACCTGCGTTTGTATTCGCGATACTGCATTGAATGCTTTGTGTGCTGTTAAATGCGGCTTCAGATCATTATTGTGTCCGCTTTAAGCGTCAAACATCGCTGATTTTAGCACGTTACGGTTCTGTTTATTACACAACGCTAATATAGGGAACCATGATATAACAAACTTATTAGTAGGTAGTGGTGCTTAACAAGGTAATTATTTGCTTGTTATAAAGCAGGAACGCCCAGAAGAGCGTCTCTCGTACAAGGCACAATAATAATTATCAGAGTTAATAAATACACAGGGTCAAATTAAAACTCCCTTAGCCCATCGCACCTAGGAGGTCTGTTTCCTGTTGATTAAATGTATCTAATGTAGAATATGCGAATTAAACTGATACGTGCAGCAATCTATATCCTTTCACAGCTTATTTATTAATTTCACACGGTTTAGGTGTCATCTGGACTGACAATAGATCAAGTTTTGACTCGCATGATACGCTAGTACAGAATCGCGCCACCGAAAGCGCTAGCGACAGCTGTACTTTTACCGGTCCCGAGTGTGCTCGCTGTGTGTTTTGGTTTAGAGACAATAAGACCCTTGCCTTACAAAGACTAAAAATGTAGACAATAACACGATTAAGTACGATTAGAATATAAATAAAATTCAATTAAAACCAAGCCGCCGCGGAAGCCCAGAACAGAAGAGGGAGACAGAAGGAAGAATTTAATTAAAGGAATAGAATTGAGGAGCCATAAATTTCTATAATTACAATAAAACATACAATTCAAAATTTTATTAAACGAATAAAATTGAGGAACCATAAATTTCTAAAATTATTATTAAACTTATATGTTAATAATGTATTAAAATTTGATAAAAGCAAAACAAGTTAAAATAAATGGGTAATAAAATCTAACTAAAATTTAGATAAAGTGCTTATGATTTCGAGAGTGCAAGCTATACAAATGTCGACTATACAATCTCCAAGTGGTTGTAATTAAATTAAGATTATTCATAATGTGCTTCAAAACAGCAACATTAAACAGGTCACCAAGGTAATAAAACACAAAATTTAACATTGGTAATACTCCTGAAATTTTGAAAATTTTTCCGCGATGTATCTAAATGTCTCCATAGCCACTGGAGATTCGAAGTCGCTGGAATATAATCTTTGTACAAAGTATGGCTTGCTATTTATGCAAGATGGCGCACCGCATGTACGCTTTCCGCGTAAAGTGGATTGGCCGAGGTGCGCCAAGTGCAAGGCCTCCACACTCACCGGACCAGACAGCTCTTGGCTTTTTCCTGTAGGGATTTGACAAGGATAGAGTGTTTGTTCCACCCTTACCGGCTTCGCTACCAAAATCTGCTTCGCAATTGAACGCCTGACACACCTGACATGCTGCGGCGAGTTTGGCAAGAAATTCACTTAAGATCGAGGTCACATTCAACCTATTCAGGTAAAACTTGATCTATTGTCAGTCTCTTCTCACATTGGGAGATACAGCGCAACTGAACGTCATGACGTCATAACAAGATCAACATAGCAGAATATAGTGCTGCGATCTGCAGTATGCAGGATACACTATAAAAAGAACGTTCCAGCTTCGCTGGCTCTTTCATCATCGTATTCATTGCATTGGCAAATAGTGCTAGTTTAAACTCTTTTTCTCTAATTTGTTTTAAAGCCATAAACATTATGATAACAATGTCATATTTTAAATATTCCTCACTTTAGTGCCTTTCCCTTCACAGAAAAATAAAACTGATATCCCATATATTTTCGTAGTTACATCTCCACAAAGATTTAAAAAGGAATTTTTTTTTCGGTTTATCTAAAACTGATAAAAATATAACCACTTTAAAAATAATGAAAATTACATAATTATTATTTTAAAATGTGTTTTGTAATAAGATAACTTTTTTGACGAAACTTAAGATCGATGCACAAAATAGTTTAAGGCAGAGTGTATTTCGGTGAAATATCCAGGTGTCCTTAAACTTTCGCTAAGTATGAATGTTTATTTGTTTGTCCTTGTTCTACCATTCAATCCGAATACGATGAAATTTGACAAAACTAATATATTTCACAGAGAAGGTTTCTATGCTAGTCATTTTACTATGCAGCGTATTACATTCACACGGTTTACTCTACTCTTCTTTTGTGTTATACATTCACATGTTCCTCTCTATTCACTACTCAACATACAATTTTCTATAAGTCTGAAATACAAATGCAATGTATTACAGTCACATGATTTTTTTTAACTCGCTTTCCTTTTACGTAACACATTCACATGTATTTATCTTCTCATTCTTCTACAAAAAATGCACACACTTTTCTATATTATCGAAATAGAAATGCAACGTATTACATTCACATGGTTTTCTCTACTTACTTTTCTTCCTATGGTATTTGGGTTTGTTCAACAGTGTTTTCGTTGTATCTTTCCGGTGTTTCTATTTGTTTAGTTTATTTTTTGTTCCTTATAGTATTATAAGAGTTTAGTTATTTGTTTAAATGTAATATTTTTAATGTCTGCAAAAAAAAAAAAAATAAAGCTATTGGGAAGTGGAACCTAAGTCCAAAAGTTTTAGGGATAAATCGTCAAACCACGAGCAACGCCGGGTATTTCAGTTAGTGCGTTATGTAAGTGGGCCATTCTTAATGCAACCCTATAACAAAGGAGCGGATTTTAACTGCCTATGATTCTATGACGAGCTTCGGAGGAGAAACTCAATCCTGTAGAAGATCTTTAGTGCATATATACTTAACGGGGCGCCCCCGGGGAGGGAGGTGTGAGGTGAGAAGATACTAAGGGTGATTGGACTCGAAGAGAGACGAAACAGCTAGAGAGTGAAACTCCCTGGTGGCAGTTCCTCTGATCCGGAGCGATAGCCAAGTCTTTTAAAGAGTTGTAATGCCTATGGAACTCCATTCCCGTTGCATGACCAGGAGAAAAAAAAATTAATAACGACTACCCATCTGATAAAAGTATAAGAATGAGGTGAAAGTACCCTACAGGCTTGAAAATGCATAACAGGTGGAATTCCAACTACGGTGAGTCCCTAACAGGTGCAGACAAGTTCTTCGGTATCCACAAAGAGCCCGCCAAAGTCAGCCAGGTCCGGCTGATCACGCCTTGGTAAGGCGGCGCGCCGGCCTCAGCGCCTCCCCTAAGCCGAGCACCGTATTTCCAGAACGTAAGTACCGCCGTACCGCAGCCCATTGGCGACCCTGCTGACTCTTACAGCCTGGAAAGACCGGATAGACCCGGGAAAACCCCAGAAATACCCATGGTCAGGAAGTTCGACACCGGGAATCGAAACCGCGACCTCCCACTCGGTCAACTCACCCGGTGCTCGTGATCTAAGGATTCCTTTAAGTTGGTGGTGATAAAACTAAAAGAGGAGCTTCTAAGTTAATACACGCGATTTAATAAATGAGAGTCTTTAAAAGCAGAGCTCCCGTTTTTGTTACACAGCTAGTCATCAATCCCCAAAGCGATTTTGCGCCTTTCTTCCGTTTACTTAGATTTCCATTAAGCTGACTTAATTTCTTCCTTCTCGCCAAATTAACGGCGGGTAGGTTGGCAGGCGTGGCTGTATCTTCGCGTTGTGACGTCTTTCCGTCCATTAAGTCATGACGCCTTGGCTGAAACGCGATCTCTTTGATGCTTGCCTCTTCTAGTGCGGCATCGGAACAAAGAGACATGCATTATTCAACGCCGGAATCAACAAGTAGCAGAGACCAAGTGTAACTATAGTAATACAGGATGCAGCTTTAATAGCATTTCCTTTCGGAACTGGAGTCAGACAAACAGTATCTATGTTGCATTTTGAAAGCAACAGTCTTGTTTATTTTAAATGAACTGTTTCAATAATATATTAAATAAAGGTCATCTTATACACAGCAGCAGAAACAAGAGAGAATGTCTCCGCGTAACGCATAAGGCTCCCATTCGAGAGGTCCTGTGTTCGATTCCCATATTATACACCCTTTCTCTTTAACTAAATTGATCTTGTGCTAAGATATATTGATATATAATAAATCTAGAGATAGGAAACGTGCTGAAGTACGTGATAATGCACAATATGGTTAGAAATGTATAGTAACTCCAGTTAACTTTAATCTGACTACAAAATTACAATTATACTCATACTAACTTGCTGTAAACACTTGTTTCGTTATGCATTTAACATGATGCTTCTGATGGCTTTGTATACAACACATGGATTTTGCACAATTATATTTTCTTCTTTGCAGGAAACACTATTTGGGTTCTGTTCAATATCAATTTTATCAGAATTACATGATTCACCCAAAGCAATTTAACGCGCCGGTAAAAAACCTGAAATCCATTTTCCTGTCTCTGAGTGGCTCTTCAAAAAAACATTTACAATCTCCTGGTTTACAATCGAGCTGTTTCTTAACCATCTGTTGAACTCATGGGTGACACTGATTTGCTCTTCTCTCTTTCTTCGCCAACCTGCCAGGCAGGAAAAACCTCTGCACTGCGGTCACCAGGCCACCAATCACCGGCGATCACTGGTCACGTGACTTAAACTTCACATAGATGCACGTGTGACCACTATCACCACCACCTCCACCGCCACCGCCACCAGCACCACCACCACTACCACGAATAATAATGATAAACATAATAAAAACAGTAATAATAACAATAATAGTGATAAACCTAATGAGATAAACACACCGATAAGTATAAAATAATAAAATCAATAGTAATGTTAATTATATAAACAATATAAATAATATAATACAATGATATAACACAAACATAACATAACTAAAATAATAATAAAATACAACAATATTAATAAGAAACAAACAAATGCCAATGAAACATTACGTTCCCTCATGTTTGCATGGATTTTATTACGTCAAATTACAATCTGTAATGTTAGACAATAGCAGCATATACAGTAATGAGTTTATTGCCTAGAAAATAAAGTCCTGTAAGTGAAGTGATAAATATTCTAAGACTATTCTTGTCTATTATCACGCACTACACACGTTAGCCTCGCACCCCGCCCGCTTCTCTTATGTACAAATAGAACAGAGTTCACGCACGCCACTGACTGGATTTACCCCGGTGATTTCTGCAACTCTTTTAACATACGAAGTTATCTACTTACCCCAATGCCGGCTGGAGTGGGCCCTCTGGTATGTGTGTGTGTGTGTGTGTGTGTGTGTGTGTGTGTGTGTGTGTGTGTGTGTGTGTGTCATCCCACTTAAGATAAAGTTATTACGTAACCCTTTCTACGCACCAATAAAATAGATTCGCCAACACTCTGAATGACGAATGAGAGAAGATAAATAATTAAATATTAACTTGAACCAGAGTTTAGTAGAAATTCGATGCAAATCTAAGTAACATTTGTTATGAAAACTGTCCCTAGGGATGTACCTTTAGGAAAGCGTTTTCTGGTAGCGGAAGATGCGGTTTATGATCTTGGAGAGATCTCGACAGAGTAATGAAGCCCGTTAGTGATCCGGTCACGTTTCTCCTTAGGTCATAATTCACAAAAGCACTTTAATCCTCTAACACTACATGCCTCACAAACAACTCATATCGTGCCATAGGTACGCCATTAATCTGAGAACTTCGTTTCTGGCAAGAATACGATCGAATCTGAAGATACTGCTGCAAGATATCCTAGATTAATGTCTTAAGTAAAGTCATGTATGAAGAAAATAATTGAGAGCATTAGGAGAGCACGACGTGTGGCAGTGCGGTTTATACAAGCCGATATTTCCAACATGCAGCTGAGTTTATTGGTATTCTGCTCCATATGTTATCGTCTGTCGAGTAGGCTGGCTAAGGCTGAACCTGACACTGTTTGACCCTGCATTGCAGTTTAACACGGATGACCCCCCCCCCCCCTACAAGCGTGGGGTGTTTGACATCAAATATTACAAATAGTTCATTGGTAGCTATTTATAAAAGCAAAATTATGATAAACTTATCGTAAAAAGGACCCCACGTTTTTTATAATAACATTTACTATTCTGTTAATATAAATTATTTTTTATTTTAAACTTATAACAATTTGAAATATGAAGCAGTTGACTTTATACCGCTATAGAACAAACTATTCATACTTAAAAACTATTTTCCACCTTTTAGTTCGGTGTGTTATAAAGGGGTGTTTTTAACTATAATTTTTATTCACTGTTGCTATCGGCTTTTTTTTTTTTTTTTTTTTTTTTTTTTTTTCCCCCTTTGAGGGAGACACTTTGTATAAGAATCGTAAGTAGAGGGGGAAGAATACACACATACTATCTCTCTCCTCTCCTCCATATATCTCTTATTTCTAATTCCAATAGAAACAACCTTCCTTAAAATAAACACTGGAAGTTTTTCTATTTTCCTGTGGTATTTCTAGTGGTCTGGAAGGGAAGATCTGGTGAGCTTAAGTCCTCCAGGATCAATAATTAATTAATTTAATTATAAAATCCAACTTTAATTTTGAAACTAGCTAATCATTCTTCCAGTAAAATTTTATGGCCATGTAATCCTGTAAGATAAAACGAATCGTTCAGAAAATGTACTGTTTTCAAGCATTCTTATATCCTTCCGACAGAGGTACCAACCTGACGAAATAGGAACTGTACAGAGTATTACGAGAAAAGATTGGAGAAGCTTGTGAGGTGTTGTTTCGTGTACTACATAATTAGAATGAATATGAAAATTACTGAAATAACATTTTAAGTCTGTCCTGTGTGCAGTCCCCGAGCGGAAATGAAAAAGCTAATTAAAGTAATTTCACGGTGTGGGGGGAAGAAACGCTGTGGAGCAAAAGACAAATTATCCATCACACAGATCTCTTTAATGTCCTACTAAATTACCCCTTAAAGGCAGAAACAAGCTTGTGTGTAACAGAATAAAATATTAACTACAAAATGATCTAAACTGGGTCGGTTAAAAAAACTCATTTGACTGGCCTTTTGTTAGCCTCCGTATGTAGGACATTTTATTAAATTGATAAAGACTTGCACTTTAAAGCTAGAGGAAGTTTTCATTCCTTTAGTTTTTCTTAATTAAATTTAAGCGAGACTCCGTTTATTTACTTATTTATTGCTAGAAAATATTAGGTAAGGGAATAATGGCTAATTTCTAGCATCACCTGTGAATGAGAGGGGCTTTTAAAAACATCTCATATGTTACACTCACATGAACTTCTCTACTCACTCGTACAAATTATTATTACAAACGCACATTCTATATATTTCATGTTAATCGAGATTAACGTTTGAATAAATTATTTTATTGCACATTTTCGTGTAGGTCCGTTTCCTTCACCTTTGAGGTGTGCTTCTAGGTTTCGTGGCGTATGGCGGTGCCGGACAGGTAGTTCCAGCGTTGGGACGGGTCTTTCAGCCAAGAACAATTAACGACTTCCGCGCTTCTCTGTTACCTGTCTGCCTGCGACCTATAACCTTCACTTCATCCCTTTCTCCTGGCGGGTGCTAGCTATGTCTGTGTATAACCTATAATCTACAGCTACAACTATACAAGCCAACAGAATAACAGTTAATTTACCTTGCATTGTAAATCTGGGGCGAACATTTTTGCTCGTTTTGTACATTTTTTCCACATGAAATAACAGTTACGTGCATGGCGTTAAATGGTGATGCGTGATTGGTTTGATCACACGGATAGGTAACCAGGAGGTGTGAAATATTTCCACTGATGCGTGTTTTGCAGGCCATTTGTTCATTCCCAGCTATTCAGTGAACTTCATGTTTTTGTGTTCGAAAATTATTTCCGATTTAGAAAGAAATTCTGGGAATCGATTGTTCGTGTAAATAATTTTCGAATAAAGGAAAGAGTATTGAAAAGATACTTATGGATATTAATAATGGAGTTAGAAGGGTTCCCCACCCATTAGAAAATGATAACATGTTTTAGATGAGAATTCTATTATAGACGAAATGAAAATGAATTGTAATTGGAACAGAAATAATTGAACAAGTGAGCTGTTTTAAATATTAAGGAAGCATGATCACATACAAACACCGCATGGAAATAGAAAATTAATTAGAAAATTGTCAGCATATCTGTGGTACAAGAAATTTATGTTCAAAAAATAAAACATGAAATATTTTCTAAATTTTTATTTACCTACTATGCATACTACAGAAAGTAAATAAATTATAGTTTAAAATAACCAAAAACACGCTTTTATAACAAATTGTTGTTATAACTTACTTCAATAACACACCTTATTCCTTATCGCCAATCACAGACAATCGAGTTCTCTTGTTTTGAACACCACGTGCTCAAGCATAGCGTTTGGCTTTTACCTCAAAATGGAAACAAGATCGTGTAGAAGTGGTTTTCTTAAACACATGTGAACGGTGAAAAGATTCTTACATTGAATGGATTCAATAAGTTTTTGGAGAGATATCCTACAGTGGCTATAAACGATCTGGTAAAGCGTGGTAATAAATCACAATGGCTCTTACCATTCAGTAAGAGCGGAGCTCATTCTAAACAATGTATGGGAAAAACTGAAGTGCTTTCTTGACTGAGATCTAAGGATTCTTTCTTACATTGTATATGTGTGATTACTTAAAAAGAATATGTCTGTGTTCTTAAACAGTGGAATGAAATGTTGCAGGACTCGGAGCTGTGTGTGGCATTGGGATTCTCGTTGCAGTACATACGGCTGACGGTGTTCTGCTGGTTAGCCGCCATGACACACGACATGTACGCCACATTCAGGTACGTGCACAGTATTTATAGCATACCCCGTAGCTGCAATAAACAATGACAGACTGCACCAGCTGCTTAAATCACTCTGATCTGTGTGCCTGTCAGGCTGACCATGTCACCCGTAATTCTGAATTGATACGAATAGTTAGATATTCCTTTCTGTCCACATACTCTAAGGAATATAATAGCTTTGTGTAAAGTGTTGTTCAGAAACTAATAACAAATGCAGAAAATTACGGAAGAGCTAGGTTGACCTACGTATTTGATAATTCAAAAAATCCCACTCCTGACACCATTGTGACATTTATTTTCTTCCAAAATGTTAGCACAAATACACAGTTCTGTTTTACTGACGTTAACACAGTCTACAGTCTTTCGTGACATTATAAATCACTACTGTTTTCATCTCGTAATCTTGACTCACTCTTTTCTGTCTTTCTTCACTTTCTCTGTCTCTCAACTTTGACGATACAATCAACCGGTATCTTCCTTTCGACGCGAGCGCACATGCAGTTGATATACACACTGAAACTAAAAACTGACTCACTCCCGCCGCCTCGCCTCCTTACTTAGCAGGATGACGTAACACGGTCCTTTCCTAAACTTCTACAAACACGTCGGCCGCTGGACATTCCTCGAATGAACTAGAAAGTCCCTTTTGCTTCTGCCGCTCTGATTGTCACGGTTCACAACAGTCATGCGAGGCAGTCTGAGCTTGAGTGCCTTTGATCACATACCACGAGTGGGGTAGAGAAGCCCGGCCCCTACCGTTGTTTCCTGTGCGCCGTGGCTCACGTCACAGTAGAGTCGGAAAATTAGTTTATTTTAGCTTATGAGGTACAATGAGGTATGAGGGGGACTTAGAACCTCAAGTAATGAAATATTTTATGGCCTATGCTCCTGATGGGGCGCCCTCGATAGGGAAAGGTGAGGTGAGAGGATAGTAAGGGCGAACGGCCTGAGGAGAGACAACAGTAGAGGTCAGGGTCCTTAAAGACTACAGATTTAAACTCCCCGATGGTGGCTTGTATTACAGGCTTCCCTCCTCTCTGCAGACTTACACATCCCTGGGTGGGGGGGGCGGAGACCCCTAACACCTTGTATAGTGTGGGAGGTGACCTTACCGTTGTATAACGCTAAGTCAACTAACAAATGAACTGCATAGCGGAAATAATATAACACAAGGCCTACAGATGACACTGGTGGTTTCTTACTTTTAAAATGCAGCTTTTTGCCAAATTAAAGTCCTCAGAGATAGTTGCAAGCAACAATGTGACATTTAAATAGTGATGATTTGTTTTCACTATCACAGAACTTTTCTTTAAGAGCTCACATAGTTTCGTGGCCTTTTTAGAGATCTCCAAAACTCCTTTACCTGTTTCATTGTATTCTTCCTAGATCCCATTTTTCACCACTTTCAGTAACTTATGACTTCCTTTGTCATCGCTGTACACTTCATTGTCACCGTTTATAGCCGAAGGCACACACAAAGACTACCGTCATTTATTTTAACATCACAGATACAGAACGAGGAAAGATTGAAAGACCTTATTTAATTACGCTTTTTTTGAAGTTCTATTTCCTTGCCGCCGCTTCTCTGCTACAGCGAAGGTGAAACATTCGCCCCCATGTTGATTTTAATGAGGTTTTCCGCTTGCGTTTCTTTTCACTCTCTCTCAGAAAGCAAAATCCATTTAATTTTAGACCAAACGAAAATCTGGGCCTCCACCAACACTGCTTATTACGTATTTCCAAGAGAAAGAGAAGATAACGCAGCCAAAAAGGATGGTCAGACCGGATTCGCGGAAAAAGTTTTTGAAAATGAACAGCAGGAGTGCCAACTTTGCACAAAGAGAAAGTTTCAGAAGGTGACAGTTTAAGTCATGTTATTTCCCCAATCAACCTTTTACCTTAGGTGTATCTGCAATGTAAATTGATATAACAATCTACAGAGGCTGTCTTGTGGATCGGAGAAGCCTTGCCTGCTAAGCAAGAGTGCTTATGATTGCGTCTATAAAACAACTGAACATAAATCACATTTACTTCGTTGCGAAGTACATTTTTCTAGTATAGAGGAGGAAACTAGTGCAGGTGTGACGTCAGCTCACACCGCTGAACATGCTCCCACTGAAGACGCGTTCAGCGTGTGACGTCGCCGCGGGGAAGAGAAAATATCGATGTTATAATACTGACACTGACTGTTTTGATTACACAATTGGTCACAGATTGTACACAATTACATTTCTGCTCTATGCTGTGAAAAATTTATAATTCTGAACTATGCGAAGGACAGTCACAAAAAGTCATTTTCTCTAGAAATTAGAAGTGCACTATACAGAACAAAATTACGTGGACATTTTCCAACACTTTCTACATCAGTTTTCTTTAACTAGTTAATAAATGTTAGGACGCAATGTGTGGAAAGTTTGTAATCGTAGACTGCGTGTTAGGCAGGGATCTGACAGAGTACTTTTTGGGTAGGGTATTTAATATACGAAGTAGAGAAAGTAATATATATTTCATTTCTTTAAAACAGTAGGGGTTATTTATTACATTAGTCCTATATTTGATATCTAGAAGGGATATTACGCTGGGAAATACAAACATTATTTTCCGGATATATTGTATTTGACAACAACAACAGTTTCGTATCTACCTAGGATATAGAGGTTTCCGTAATAGGGATATAGGATGCGATTCCGGTCGCCTTTATGTCGGATGGCACTAAATTGATACTTCCTACCGTCGTCATCTGTCTTCCGAATAGAAAGTGAGCAGGGCGCGTTCACAGATTCGCTACACGGAAACACATAACTCACACAGTTTGTTCAACGGCTTCTAACAATGAATTATTCACCAGTTCCCATACAATTTTAATTTTCTCCCGGAGGATCGGCTGAAAGGATCGAAGGGAGTATTATCAAGTAAGTGATGTGCTTGTTGGCTTCGCTTTCCGAATGGGATTCGGTTACTTATTGAAACACATAAAACTGGTTTTGTATCACAAACCCGAGAATCGTTTCATTTTGTAAATGTTTAGGCTTCTTCGTAAGTATGATGTGTTGCACTCATATGACTTTCTCTACTCTTGTACTAATCATTCTTACAAACTCTTCCTCGTGTTAGTTGATAAACACATTTGTACAAATTATCTTATTGCTTATTTCCTTGTAGGTGCAAGGGGAATATTGGAACACAGTAAGCTTTGTGCGATAGTCAAATCTTTTAAAGCTTTGAGATTCTGTTGTCTTTGCACACTTAACATATAAAAAATGAACAACGATGTTCCATTTCACGAAAGTTTTGTTTTCCGAAACTGACACAAAGAACAAGGAATATCTCCGAAATGGCTGAGGCTACACAAAAAATGTATTTGAACATAAATTGTGTATTTTAGCAAGATTTACATGTTTAGTATAGTAAGGTGTTGTCTATCTCTTACGGTTTACAAGTATTCAAAAGTCTCGACATTGAATTTTTGGGTGAAATACAATACTTCCTCTACTAATGAGATCGAGAAGCAGACCTTTTAAAGCCGTTATGAGCACCGCAATAACGACTCAGTTACTAAGCAATGCAACATAAGTTAAGTCACTGTTGTGGATTTTGAAGGTATTTATTTTTCCACAGAGACAACGTAAATCTAGTGCCTCGTGCAGATCCCAAGATCGGAGCCTCGTTCTGGAAGTACAGTATATTTGGATGGGGTGTACCTCTCGTTCTGTTGGCTGCAAGTGTGGTCATGCAGCTTCGAGAAACAGGAGGCAAACTGCTGGATACAACAGGACTTCGACGCACAAATTGCTGGTGTGTAGCATAGTCTATCACTTCACTTTTATGATATAACTTATTTATGAATATTACACAAGTTTTAATGTGGTATGAAAGCTGTCTCTTCATTTCTCCCAAACGTGTTTAACTCCCATCCAATATCTCCTTAAATATTAAGGAAAACATTAATTCAAAATTTCGCAAGAGAAGTAATTTGCCGATGATGTTCAACAGGTTCCTGGACCAGCAGGCTTTTGTGTTTGGGTTCTGTGTCCCAGTGGGAGTGTTGCTCGCCGCTGTAGCGGTTCTGCTGGTAAGGAGTGCTGTCGTATCTCGCTTCACTGCCAGTCTCCAGGTGGACCATCGAGCTCGTGTCAAGATGCGTCGCAAACGACGTCTGCAGCTGATGCTCTTCCTCAAAGTAACTGTTCTTCTGGCCACTGTCGCTGTTCTTGGAGCACTGGCCAAACTCACAGGTACGTATGTACAAACATTGTAACCTCTGACACCTGCTCAAGAGTCTTGTCGCTTCACTGAAAACTTCACACATGAATGAACATACTCGGTGATTAGATGTAGAATCAGGTTTAGTTTTTTAAATCAACCCCTTCAAGTTTCTTCCCTCTTTCCAGTTTCTCCATTCCACTTCTCTTCGTCTCCATAATGTCTTTCTTATCATCTGATATTGTGTTCTGCTGCACAGAATACACGAATACATAGTCCCCAGCTACTGGATTTCCTCACGAGGATGTTGGCAGCTCAGTTTATCATAGGAGAAGGTTATGTTTGGTGGGAAACTGTAGAACTACTCAAGGGTGCAATTACCGACTTGTAACTTTATTGCCAAACCGAATTTAATTACCTTCAGAACTATTCTAAACTGCCATCACTATTTCAGTAAAGTTTAATTATCTAAGGCATTACAACAAACATTATAACACAAGAAGATACCTGGGTATGTACGATGTCCCATTTTGCGGCACCTAGTGACACAAATTTGTATTACAACGTGTCTGTCAGATGTTACAAACCCTAACCTAAAATACACCTGAGTATACTGAATATGTGTTTCTTTCAGCGCTGATATGATTTGCATATTGCACACGGGGCGCTTCCTACAAATATCCCCTTGCGAATAGCAAGTGACTAATTATTCTAGACTGAGAGCTTTATTGATTGAAACATTTTTATTGTATATAGTCTGAAAATGCCAAATTGAATTATTTGTTTAAAGGAGTTTAATGTTTCAATTTGTATGTATTAGTTTTCTGATGTTTTGTATCTAGAACGTTAATGTTGCAATAAATAAACGTGTGTGTATGCGTGTGTGTGTGTGTGCGTGTGTGTGTGCGTGTGCGTGTGCGTGTGCGTGTGTGTGTGCGTGTGTGTGTGTGTGTGTGTGTGTACGCTACAATCAAGCGCCAATGTTTAAAAACACTTACGCCTTTCATTTATAAACAAATTAGACACAAACTATATTTCAAACAAAACAGTTGAGAAAAAATTTGAAAGCACTCATTGGTTTTTAGCTGAGGTAACATCATCTGTAACTTGAACTTCCTCTTAAGCAAATTCTTCACTCAGCAATAATATTACCATTATCAGATACCAATTATGATAAACATTCAAATACTAAGATGCAAGCACATTTCTGTACAACTAAAAAAAATTGAACATTGCCAAGTCATGAATAAAAACAAAATAAATACCTGCCTATACCTGATGTACTATTAAAATTTTAGAAAAATGTACGTGCCAAATGTAACCTTTAAAAGGTCTCACCCTAAGTAAAAAACCAGTAAAGAAATGCTGCTTGCTAACAACCCACCATAAGATGAATGTCGTAATAACAAACGAGTTACAGAATGCCAAATAGTGGCATACTTGTTAAGGGCGGTTCTTTAACCTAACAAAATTGTTTCCGTCAAGAGGTCAAGAATGGCCCTAATTGTTCATAAACGAATACATTTTAAAGTTTAAAGAAGTATTGGTTAAAGCAGCCTTAATCTCTACTTAAAGAAACCACAAGAGCTAAAGACCACACCAGTGCACATTAAACCTGATATGCTCATACCACAGCGGGCTCCTTTAAGAGCACTTCTGGCCCAGTTACACGTAATAACAGTCCATTAAACGGTTCCTTACATCATCTTACTGTATTTCATCGCACCTGATTCTTCCCCAACAGCAGCGCGCATTTAATACCATCCCCGCTTGGAGCCGAGGCATGGAAGTGTGAAATAATTGCCATTCCTGGATTCCTAGCAACTCAGAAGCAATTAAAATTTAACAAAGTGACGTCTTTTGTTCACCAGACATGGACGTCTAGCGTGTTTCTTGAAGCGAGGCAAGATGCTTGAAATCTCGCACTAGATAAAAACCTCTCACCTTGTAAAGAACTCTGTTTGAATCGTCTTCAAGTTCCCTGGGTTTAACGTCTTGCGAAATCTAACACAAAGCAAAAGTTGTACCTTCAAAGAAACTTCCGGGATGTTCACTAACGCTTTATATCTAATATTACCTACTCTACCTAACTTTTCCCACTTTGTTTCCAACCAGTTTTCCTCCCCATGGTGTATCTGGAAATGAACAAATATGTACTTTCTAGATTATTAGCTCAAGAATGCAAAATATGTAAGATCGCAGTATTTATCTGCTACATATTGTAATAAAACAATTCTACAAATCCCACTTCTGACACCATTGTGACAAAAACGACAACGGTTTAGTGCAATTACTTTTTCTCTCACTTTATTCTCCCTCAAAACTTTTGTACAAATACATATTCCTCTTATACTGACATTAACAGAGTCTTCAGTCCGTAATATTACAACTCACGACTGTTTTCTTCTCATGTCCTTAACAGACAATTTTCAGTTTTTCAGTTCGCTCTCTATTTCACAAACAAGTTGGCCCTGACGTTACGATCACTCAATACCATTAACTGTGTCGTTATCTTCCTTCGCGACGACCCTACGCGCGCGCACACACACACACGCACACTAAAGCTAAAAACTGTCTGCTGTGACGACTCATGTAACCACTCTCGTTGTCTCGCCTCCTTATACAGCGAGGATGACGTAACAAGAACCTTTCTCGAACTTTATCTTTTCTGAAACCTCTACAAATACGCCGTTTGCCTCTCGAATAACTTCGAAAACTCTTTCACGTACCGCGCTCATTGTCACGTGTTGACAAACAGTCGTGCGAGGCAGCTTGACCTTAAGCACCTTTTCATACGCGCCTGGTATGTGGTGTGATATAGTTCACCCCGACCGTCCGTTGTTATGCGCCGTGACCGGTGTCACAATATGTAGTATAGTTTAAAAAGATAATTTATTCAACTTTATACAATGTTTTCTTGCACACAAGGACAGCTGCATAGTAGCTCTTAAAATAAATACATTAGTAATACCATACATTCACAACCAATGTTTATTAATTTCCCTATCACGCATAGTAAGTAGTGGAAGTAATTGTTTGTACAGCCCCCTATAATCGCTGAACTGTAGACTTTCCTAACCTTAATTTTTATCGCTTTTTAACATTAAAGTCACACTCGCTCCCGTATTCATACTTCCAGACTGTGGGGGATAGGGAAGTATTCTGGTTAAAGAAAACTTGCAACCTCGGACAACAATGGAACTTTGTACCTCTGGGTTTGAGAAGCCAGAACACTAACCACTCGATCGCAGAGGCAGTCAGGGGAAGTTTGTGTGTATGTGCGTGTTAGCGCGCGTCTATGAATTGGTAGCTCAAAAACGGAACGTCGGTTGAAAACCAAATTTGAGTTCAACATCTTCCTAAAATGAAGATGCTCCAGGAAATCAACAACCCCAAACTACCCTTCACATGAAATATTTTGCGAAAATGTTGATGTTCTCAAAAATGTCTAACGATTTTGATAAAAATACCATATCATTATGTAAGGTATTTTAGATAAACGAAATTATACCATTAATTTTCTGGGAATAGCTCAGAAATTTTATTTCTGGATGACTTTTGATAAACCGTAAGAGATAGACAAAATCTTACTACACAAACAAATGCAGACGTCGTTAGAATTTTCATCATGATTGAACGATAACAAACGAACCTTCCTTTTTATTCTGTTTTTCAGGTTATATTTTATTTTTCACTGAATATGAGCCTCAACTTGTGGGTTACTTCTTTACGTCTGTTTCTCAGGTATAATAGACTACATACTCGTAGATCAGAGAAATTAAACGCAAATTCCTACATGACTTCCAATTTTCAGCCACAGAGAAGAAGCTTAAAGGATGTTTTAGAGTGTAGTTTGACTTCCTGAACTTGTAATTAGCTATGGAAGTCAGAGCTTTTCTAAGTTTACTTCAGAAATGTCTCATGTCAGTTGCAGAACTCTTCCTTTGCTCTGCCGCCTCTTATTTCTTTTTTACCTCCAGCGCTGTATCCAAGAGATGCGTTTCGATTATTGGAAAAAGTTCTTCCCTCAGTTTGTGGTTCAGCACCCCGGCTGTGGTTCTCCCGTACAATTCTTATTTTCCACAAAAGGCATACCTATCTCAAAACTTCTTGTACACTTCACCACCGTGTATGCAAATATTCTTGTTCCACTACCCTACGAGTTGTTTTTTAGCAGTATTGGAGTTCTTTTTACTTTCTCTACTGACAAATAGAGGAAATATTATATTCCACCCAAAAATTCGATGTCGAGATTTCACCGGAAATATGTTTTGAGACCCCCTGTATATAAAAAGAACATTTTTAGAAAAACATCCGTGTGTGTGTGTGTGTGTGTGTGTGTGTGTGTGTGTGTGTGTGTGTGTGTGTGTGTGTGTGTGTGTGTGTGTGTGTGTGTGGCCAGGATAACTCAAAACCGAAAACTCCGTTGAAAACCAAAGTTGGTATTTAAGTTTAATGTCTTTCAAGGATGCGACACGAAGATTTTGAAGAAAATTCCTCCACCCTTTACATGGAAAATTTTTCGAAAATTTTGATTTTGTTGAAAATGGCTCTAACCATTTTGATTAAAATATCATATGTTTGAGATATTTTTATGGCAAATAAAATGTATATTTTGAATTTTCTGGCTATAGCCTATGTAGTCTTGTTTACTCTGGGTGACATTTGAATAACTCGTAAACCGTAAGAAATAGACAAAATCTTAGTATACAAAAAAATGTGGACCTCGCTAAAACACACAATTTATGTCCGAATATTATATGCTACATATAATTAAAATGTGGTATTATTTTCAACCATTGCACCCATACCACTACATTTTCTTTTTCAATTATTTTTAATGCTCGTTCCAAATAGATTTTAAACAATATTGGGGATAAACAACATCCCTAACGTAATGCTCTCGTCAGGGGAGACCCTGGTGATAATCTATTCATGTACTCCATCTACAGAACAAGAAATATTTTTGCACCAATATTTTAGCAGCTCCATCATTTTGATAGCTTAGTTTTAGATTGCACCAAATAACAAAGTAAATTTGCGTCGACTTTAATCACATTGAAACATAGTTACATTAATGGAATGTAAAGGCTGAACTGTCATTGGACCATAGACAGGGAGAGCGCGGATAACAAATTATCCCCCTTCCCTCGTACTGTATTCCGGCGTTTGCGGATACCACTCGAATTGATTTTTATCTGCTTGTCAATGACCCTCTGTTAATTTGCCTTCTTTTCAGGACATAGAGTTAAATTATCATATAAGAATTATCATTCTTTTGGTTGGTCAATGATAACTGTATCCCACAAGCGCTAAAAACAATTAATTACACATTACAATCGATTAAGTATCAAAATAGTGCTCCATTTCAATTGGCAACTGTTTTTTAACAATTGTTCTTATAATAATTAATGTATTTTTCCAGAAGAAAGTTTGTTTTTAATGTTAAAACTAAAGTGAGATTTATTTGAGGTTAGGAACTGGTTTTCTCTTATAACAAGAGAAGATCGAAATACGTGTAAATTTTGGGTTTCGTTTTCCTCAGTTGACAGTCGAACTACATTAATCTAAATGAATATATTTGAGGTTATTTTTTATAGAATTTAACATTTTCTGGTCAAATCTTTGCGATATAGTATTTAAATTCATGTTTTATTTATAAAATCGTCCAGAAAAGTATCATTGATGGCCTAGCCTTCCCAGATAAATTGAGTGTAGACAGCTTCAGGCCAACTGCTTAAGAATTTTCAGCCTGGTATAATCTGAATTCAAAACCTGAATCGTTCCTGGTAACCATAAACACACTTCAAGTGTTTTGCATATTCCTTAGCTTTTAAGGATGTAAGGAAAATATTCCTTAAGAACCCTAAATAGCTTGCAAAGATTATCGTTGTATATATTATCTTAAAAAATCGACCTAAAGAGTGAATCAGTGAGTGAGTGTGGGGTTTAGGACCCGGTGACCAGGTCATTTGTCCCCGATCTGATCTAAAGATTTTGATTAATTTCAACACAGGTATTGTTGGGATATACGAACCTTGTGCTCGTCTGTAGTCTACGAAAATTAACATTATGGTTTTGTTTTGGACAGGAATCAACCCGTTCTGGATCGCATTCAACGTGGCCCATGGCTTGCAGGGAATTGCCGTGGCTCTGTGTGTCACATGCAATTGCCAAGTACTCAAGATCTACACTCGCACACTACGCAAGAGAAGGCAACAGAGCTGCTATCTAGCGACAGCCACGTGCCCTTCACAGCCACCATTGGGATCCAAATCAACAAGCCTTCAACTTCTTACATGGGAACCTTCCCCGGACTCCGTATAAACCTTTTTGTTTGCTTTACACAAATGGACAAATATAACGAAGATAATAATATTAATATTTTAGTGAGAACTTGTTCCAAAGGCACTCTGTAATCTAGTTTAAGATTACGATGCTGAAAAACTGAAAAGCGCAGAATGAACCTGAAAAAACTTAGAACTATTTTTAGAGTTTGTATAGTCTTTATCTTCAGAAATGTATGTTTAATGGCTGTATCTGAAATGGTATTTTGTAATGAACTAAAGACACCTACACGATTTCACAGAGATTTGTAGATACACCCTCAAAGTGAAATAACGGACCTATATCATATCACTAGAAGTCCCCCAGGACGACACAAGAGCCTTGTAATTTAGTTCGATACTCTGTACATGGTGTGACGTAACTCGGAGGAGTGTATTGTAACTCGAACTGTGTGGTAATTTGCGATGTGACAATCGATTATTAAGTGCAGAGAGATAAAATTAAACAAAAATAATTGAAACTCCAAATTATCAAATGACATCTTATTTGGATCCTTTTTACGTGAAGTTATTCTCTACAGAGAATATAATGAGAAACACAGATGTCGTTACTAGAACAAAAGTGTTAGCAATAAATTTCACTTCTTCACAATAAAGGCTTAGTGCTTTTTGAAGCAGTTGTGAATGGTTGGAGAGCTGTAGTCCAGTTCACCCAAACCAACTTCATTTTCTTCTTTCTTTGACATTTTTATAATTGTTTCATTTGTATAACCCCCTTTATTTCTTTGGTCATATCGAGGACTGACTTGAGAAACAATTGAGGATCGCTAAACTGTAGGTTTCTTAATGATCGTTTTATTAGTTCCTAGTGTTTATTGTTATCATCATTATCATTATTATTAATAATAAACGCGCTCACATTCACTTCCACATTCATATTTCCAGACTTTGTGGGAAATAGGGAACAATTCTGTACAGTCTTTAAAACATATGAAGAATCCACAGCAAAAGGGTACAGTGTCACCATTTTGTAAAAACTGAGATGAACGTGCATTATGATAGATCAGGTGGACTAAAAATACACTACAAAAAGATGATGGTCTCTCACAGGCAGACGTTTAAATATTTGATCACAACACAAAAAGGGGGAATGTCCAAGAAAAACAATGGAAGAAAGGGGAATGTCGTGTAGTGTGTTTGCTACACTGCATTAGTAACAACATTCCTTTGTTTTACCGCGTTAATGTTGGCATCACTCCACTATAATTGACTATTTCATGTAGTATCACCGATTACTGCTTCTTTATCGCAATATAATAAAAAAAACTTTTTGTAACAGGTGTTTAAGGACTTAGAATGGCATCTTTGTAGAACGAAGAAGCTCATTGCTGCAGTATGAAACAAATTAACTAAGGTTCAAAGGAAAAAAATGGTCGATGCAATGATGTAATGAAGAAAATGAGGTTATGTGTTTCAGACTTATTAAAACTTTTATGGTTTGCAACACCTCAAGCAGTTCTGTAGTTCAGATGCAAGAGGATACTACAGCACAATACCTCATAAGAAAGAGGTAGTCTGGAAAATGATCATGTGCAGCAGAAGTTCGGTTAGGAGAAATCCCTCCTTCCCCATGAGAACAATAGTGAATGAAAAGGTTCATGTTGTTATGCATCAACAAGGGGATGTGTATTCAGTTATGTGACAAAAAATAAACCATTTCAATTTGCTTAATTTTCTATCAATTGCTACTGCACAAACGTGGAACCTATTACCAACGTTAGCGAAAAGAGATTATGCGAGAAAGTGTGTTGCACGGAGGGTTTATAATGTGGGACACCTTTAAATACCACGACATACTTATGTATATTTTAGACGTGGCGAATGACCTTGCTAGGATAAGCGTGACTGACGTCATACAAATTGATAGTGGGAGTAACTTCTCTGCTTCCTACCTGAAATAAACAAGAGACTGCTGATAATGCGAGCGGGCACTGTTCCGCGAAAGTTGGAGAGATACTAATCTGACATTCAAAAGTGAACTCGATCATAAACCAATGCACAACTTCCAGCCATCCGCCACGTCTAAAATACCCCTATAAAGCTCTGTTGCTGTTCAATTAGAACGTCAGTTAACCTTACCTGGGATTAACAATTATAATGGAAACCACAAAACCAAAATTTACATGAAAGCACATGAAGGCCGTAAGTGAAATCTCTAAAATGCAGCCGAGTACGATACACTCCTATAAAAACATCACTGTTTGTATAACTGTTGTAAAAACATATCAATAATTGATGTTCTACCTACTCACTGTGTAAATAGGTGTTAAATAATAAAATGTTTATAGCGTAATTGTAATTTATGAGCTTCTTTCAATTCCTTTATGGTACATTTTCCTTTCATTATTTGTAACATAAGGCATTTGCTTACGATCTACAGATCATTGACGAGTTCTATTGGTAAGTGTCTCTTGGGCAGAGAAGTATAAACTCAAATAGGGTTAGGATTATCGTGTTTGTATGACATATTTTAGAATCACACTTTATTCATATCGGACGATGAATAAAATTGATGAAATGAGCCCGGAATACATGGAGCTTAAAGTTACGCAACATTCCCATTCTCGCGGTAAGGGAAACCCCCGGAAAAAGCCTCTAACTGATATTCGAACTTGAGACCTCTTGAATGCAAGGTAGACATATTACTCCTCACCACAGGGGTGGGCAAGTTAAGATTATACTGACCTAAACTCGTCAAAGTATGCAAAATAAAATAAGGTGTTATGAATTAAATTATCAAATATCTGCACAGTATCATATAAAACACGATCTAATAATATTCTAATGCGGTAAAATTTTAGCTTTAAACTAAAGTGATGCTGGCCTGCAGCGGCGGCAGCAGTGGCAACACATCAAAGAGAGCCAAGGGTCAGTTACCTCACACCACTTGGAGGTGCGTGTGTTAAGGGGGTTCAAGATCAGACTGCCCAGCAACACTGCTAGTGAATAGGTGACTGGCAACAATCAGTGCGGCAGAATGTTCGGAAACTTCGAATGTCGGCTTATTTGTGACAACTTCTAGAAAAGGCTCAATTTCGAGAAACATCCATGCTACGCCATTCTTGTCTATAAAACGAGGTGAGATGACCAGAGGAGTGAGTAGTTTTCGTGGAGTTGTGAGAGCCGAACGACACAGATGTTATCAGCGCGTGCGCGCGCATGTAGAGTTGTCTTCAGATAACTGTATGAGTCGACAGAGACGTTTGGGACATGGATACGTCGCGTCGAAATGAGGCTTGAAATGAAGCATTTTAGTGACTGTTGAGCGATTGTATCGTCAAAGCCAGAGAGTAAAGAAAGACAGAGCACCTGTGATTTGTAAGATCACGATTGTGTTAACGTCGGTAACAGAACTGTTTTGTGCTTCAGTTAACAAGAAAATAAAGTGACAGAAAAAGTAATTGGACTGAATTGTCACTTTCTCACAATAAATTAAATTGTGAGTTTATGACAGTAACATATTTAAGGATAAAATGAACATGACAAACAAGGTAAGTTATGAAATTTGATATCGTAGCATGCTTTTTGTTCTATTGAAATTATCAGCATACATTAAGTGTATGCTCTTATTTTTATATGCTTGAATTTACTCACTTTATGAACCCTAAACTACAGTATGCAAATCCAGCCTTTGCTTTTGTATTCATTTAGCACGCATACAATTAAGTATTTTGCCACCAGTCGATAATGCATCCTCGCCATATTGAAATAACAACTGTTGTAATTTTACTTGAATATTTTGCTTCACTTTGGGTATTTTTTCTGCATTACACTATACACACTTCCGACTTCGAAAATATTCAATAACAACTTTAATGAACACAGAGGAAAGAAACTGCATGAGAAAGGCTATTTGTACCCTTAAAGAGTAAAAAATGGACAATTATGACAATTTTATTCACTACAACGTGCTCTATCAGAAAGAAATACCATACCTAGTCCAAGGACTTACACCCCCTAGGACTTACAAGCCAGTGCCTAGAGTCAGACGCCTGTCGGAGAGCACAGGAACCTATGGACGGAACAGAGTGAAGACCTGGAAGCGGGTGATCAGCCGAGCATCGGGTATGAGAGTGAGGAAGAGGATGATATAAAATTCAGGCGAAATCGATTAATGGAAAGGTGATAATGGAGCAATTGTTGGCGGGGGAAACCGGAGAATCCTCAGAAAACCCGCCCATACGCCGCTTCGTGCACCAAAAATAACACATGCGAGTCCCTGGGATCGAGTCCAGATGGTAAGTAAACGGTCTAACCTCATGGTCACGGCGATGTATGCCATTTTAATCAAAAAGGTTATTATATTTTTCAGAATATCAAAAGTTTCGAAAATGTTCCATATAAAACGTAGTTCGGGGTTCAGGGATTTTCTTAAAGGCCTTCGTGTCGCATCTTTGGAAGATTCTGAGCTTAAATACCAAGTTTGGTATTTATTTGACTCTTGTTTTCGAGTTACGCTGTATATAGATACACGCACACTGATATTTTCTAAAAAAAAATGTTTATTTTGCATTCAGGGGCCTCAAAACATGTATATCCGATGAAATCTCGATATGAATTTTTTGGGTGAAATGCAATGCCTTCTCTAGCTATTAGAAATTGGTTGGTAGAAAACGTAAATTTGACTTTTAGGTAAACCGGTAAGGTAAATAGTTGAACCACTTATACATACAAAGGAGTTGAAGAGAAATTTCCGTCATATAATAATATCAGAACAGCTTCACATATTTAAGAATATTAAGAGTAGAGCTGTGAACGTTATCCAAAATTTTGAGCTTTTCAAGGGAATCAGCTGGCAGGTCGACCGACCGACCGACCGACCAACCGACCAGAATTGAGGAATTTTTCCCTCCGCGCAGGTATTTTTCAACTCGAAAGGGAATGAGGGAATTCTTTGGAAATTAAGGAATTATTCAAGTACAATTTTTAAATTCAAGAATTCAAATTCACTTCTGTTTTTAACTAAGAATTTCTCCTCTTTAGACGTTTCAACATTAAATGAAAGTATTACTCCCTTAACGGTTTCTGAAGTATACGTATTAAGATACCATTGAACAAGAATCGCGGAAAAGAAAATGCTACCATTTGTCGACGGGCCCCTAAACCCCACAGACCCACTCACGCACACAGTCTTACTTATTCATTTACACACTCACACACTCACTCACTCGCTCGCACACTCACACAGTCACTCACTCACTCGCTCACCCTTACAACGCCACATCTTCAAATTATCACAAAGGGACAGTGAGTCGCCATTTTATTGTTTACCCCTATATTGACTTAAGTAAGATATGCGTGTATGCGTGTATTAATTAATCGCAAGCTGTGTGTGTGCGCGAGTGAAAATTCGTGTGAACGTTTAGAATAATTATTAACACGGTAACACTTTTATGTAAATATCAGTAACTCAGAAGGACACGGTAAAGAAGAGGAGAATTTGTTCAAGCTGAAAAATCGTGGTTGAGGCAAACCTTTATCGACGTCTGTTTTAGAGGACCCAAGATTTAAGTGTTGGCTAAGTAAATGTAATGACCTCTTTAAAGCTGAATACGAGTGCTGCAAAAAGGAGCTCCAGACAGGGAAAAGTGAACTAGATAAACATAGTGGAGCGTCTTTACACCAGAAAAATCAGTGAATTACACCAGAGTGCATTTTCAGACCCCACCACTGTGCGTGCTATGAAATTTAAACGAACAAAAATTAAGTGTCTAATTACACATGTGATCGGCAGGGCTGTAGAAGAAAAGAATCCTGAAAGGAAAAGTATTTTCAGTTTTGATTTAGAAAGTGCTAAAAATCTTTGCATTGTCACCAAGTCTATTAGCGACTTTCATGAAGCAGTCTACTCTTAGACTATGTTCAAATTAAAGACGCCTCAGATAAGAATCTTCTTTGTGTGTTCAAACACTATCAAAGCAAAGTCCGTATATTTGAAACTTTGTAGGTTACTGTTGGGCGAATACAATTCTTCTGTACCCAGTTTTCTAAAATAAAATGATGAAATAGCTTTTTGATTGTACTTGCCCACAGAATGTCTTCCCAAAAATGTTGAGTCACTCTTACATCTAATTTTGTTCATGCTTTCAAGAAGTTCAAAACGACAAAGTATCCTTGATGAGTTAATCTTATACAAGAGCAAGTCAACAAAAGCTAGGTTTTATGAACAGAAAGCGAATTATTTTGTCCAGCACCAATCCCACATACGTTTCACTGAGATCGAATGCGGACCGCCTTAGTAAGAGGCCGGCGGTCTGATGACTCGGCCACGCCGTCGCCCTCTGTGGATTTTAAGGAAATACGAGTAGTATGTCAGCATATTTCATATCTGTCTGAAGTCGATGCAAATATAAGGGATCTACTTGGAGAAACTCCTAGCATTTTAGCTGGTAGCTTTATTTGCAGAATATCACCCTATATTTGAGGTCCTCCACCTAAAGGTTAATGTTATTCTCAAATGTGCGATCTTGTCTGTTTTTCCAAACGTAAACAACGCATCAATCCTCTGTCCTTATCAAATCCACCATTTGAATTCAATCAGATTAGCAGCCACAACTGTCGCGTTCATTTCCCTTATACAGAATTTACAGACTCCGTTGGTTTATGTTTATATCGTCACAAATTTATGCCAGAAACATTTATAGCCAACATTTGTATAGTTTTACGCGTGTTTTACAGCACCCTAAAACATTTCCAATCCCCGACGTGGCGTGAAATCTTTTTATTCTTCATGTTCTGTTGTTTTTAGTATGAGAAGCTAAGAAGAATAAAATTCTTTTTTGTTTCATTTCCATATCCTCCTTTAACTGCTATACTTTGAGTTACTAACTCTTTGACTGTTTTTATTACCTTCACTACTCATTACCAATTTTATGTAGAGCAGGTTTTGCATGCCACACAACATTTTATACCAAGACCTTCATACACGTTTTGAGGTCTCTGAGCCGAAAAAAGGCATTTTTATTTTCTCTGCTACGCATGGTAGGTAAGATAAGTATTGTATTCGACCCAGAAATTCGATGTTTTGAGGTCCCCTTAATCCAAAAAAGAAGCATTTGCCTGTCTGTGTAACTCAATAACGAAAAGTTAGTTGAAAATCGAAGTCCATATTTAAGTTTAATATCTTTGAAGCATGCGACACGAAGATATTGAAGAAAATTTCTCCACTCTAAAGTACCCTTTACATGGAAAATGTTTCGAAAATTTTAATGTTTACAAAAATGGCTAACTAATTTAATTAAAATGATACATGTTCAACATATTGTTATAACAAATGAAATGTACATTTTGAATTTTCTGGCTATAGCCCATGTACTTCTGTTCACTCTTGATGACTTTTGCATAACTACACAACTACAAAGTTGCTATTTTTTTCTTCTCTTTCTTTCTTCCTCGTGGTCTTCCAAAGAAAACGGAGTTCCAAAACCTTTATACACAACAGACAGCTGTTAAAACATTTGATTACCCTTAGCTTACTGTATTCCCTTACTCCCCTTATACCTATAAGAAAATGTCTATTAAATCATATCTGCAAATGTTTATCTCAATTAGCACGAAATAAAAAGAACAAGTTTTTGAAGAGTGGGTTAACGTATAGGGTTTAAGGGCCCGTCGACAACTAGGTCACTTGGGCATTTTTGAAGAATGGGTAGAGAAAATCATGAGAATCTAACTTCTTTTTTTTTATTAAAAAACGCATTCGTATTGACAGCGACATTCATAATTCTAGACTGTGCGGAAAGTGGGAAATATTTCGAATTACACAAAGATATCTCTGATTCTTAAGTCTTACCGATTTAAACCATACAACAAAATTTAGCAGGAAGAGTGCATGCACAAAACGTAAAAACATCATGTGTTACACTCACATGACTTTCTCTAATCATTCCTGTAAAAACTGTTCCTACAAAGGCTTATTCTTTTCTCTTCCTCGTGTTAATCGAGATAAACATTTGGAGAAATTGTCTTATTGCAAATATATAGTAACGAGTACTGTACCATTACTTTTCATGACGCCTTTTGGAAAAGATGGGATTAAAGTTGTGTGTAAAACACGCAGTACTGGAGAAGATCCAGCTGTGTCTATATACTTTCCTATCTCCAGCGAGAACTAACTTCATTTAGGACTGTAAAGTCACTTTATATCCCTTTGGACGTTTCCTTGCCAAACGTTATCCATCACAATAAGCGACCGAACTCGTTGGACAGAGTGACTTTCTTGGGATGACTGAGTCGTATCTTTAACAGCAAACTTTTCAACATAAAATGCTCAACAGGTTGTGACCTCTGATCCCTGCAAATGGAATGCCAGTAATTTGAAATTGCTGGGTGTTTCAATAACTTTGGAAAATGTAAGACAATTTCTGAATGGAAATTAGTTCAAAGAGGAATACCATATGGCGTCCTTATTTTGTAACGCCTAAAGCTTCTAGACTAGATTAGATTAGAGTTGGTTGGATTGGATTGGATTGGATTGGATTGGATTGGATTGGATGGGCCTGGACTGCACTAGACTTTATTAGGTTAGATTGCGTGCAGCAAGTTCACTAATATCCATAAAGACCCGTGAACATCGAACATGTCAAGGACATATACACACAGTATAGTGCATACGTGTGTACATAAACATTATATTTGAATATTGAACATCACAAGAGGTTATATTCAGGCAATATGAGAAAACAAAACAAAATCAGCGATAATTGAGAAACATCAAATCATCCCGTACTTATAAGACTAACATAATATGTACACACATATACAAATTAAACTTTGTTTTAAACTTTCACTGGGCTTTTACTGCTGATTTTATTATTTGATTAGCCATGCACAGCATCTATTGTCGCTTCAATACATAGACATTTAAGAGGCTCTTGAGCAATCATCAAATGTAATTAACAATGATTTCTCACTTGCCTATACTTTTCCAGATTCCCTGAACTAATAAAAAATATTTTTTAGAAAAACGTCCACATGTGCCTGTGTGTGTGCGCGCGTGCGTGTGTGCGAACCTTTTTATAAAAATGTTTTGTTTTTTTAATCAAAACTTATAACAGGGTGGAAGTAAAACGATCCATCAGACTTTAACAGCGAATTTCTCATGTTGTGAATAACAAGAACGTCTAATACCAAAATGTTGAAAAGTTTATAGTTTTCTAGAAAAGATATTTTTATCAAAAAAATTTATAATCGCCTGGCTGAATTATTATTGATTGAAGGTTCTTGATGTATGGCTATATTCATAGAAAATTGAATAAGTGACAACTCTTTCCTTTGCGGTATTTCAATAGATTCAACAGTTTTTTGTCGAACCTTCAATCAATAATAATGATAAATTTTTTGATAAAAATATTTTTCTAGAAAACTATAAACTTTTGAACATTTTGATATTAGACTTTGTTGTTATTTACAACATGAGAAATTCGCTGTCAAAGTCTGACGGATCATTTCACTTCCATCCTGTATTTCCGGTGAAGCCTCGACATCAAAATTTTGAGTCCAATACAATACTTCCCCTAGTTATACGTAGTAGAGAAAGTGAAAATGTCTTTTTTCGGATTCAGCTGGCCATGAAATTCTCGGTATAGAACACAACAGCGCGTTAATAAAGTGTTGATTGGTGAAGAGAGAGACGTTGGTCTGAAGGAAAGGAGAAGAGAATGAACCACACCACACGCAGGGTGCATGAGCACACTTCCTTGCAAGTGAAGCATACGTAGTCTCCTCGACACTCACTAGACCTGTGGTTCTACTTGACCTCTCCATGGTGTGGTTTCCTCCCCTACTTGCTACAAGCCGCACCTCTTCAATCCACCAGCTCGTCCCCATAATCAAACTGCCAGCCAGGATTTTCAACATCAAAGGAATACACAGTCTTCGAATGTAATAACAGAAAGCACTTGTTTTTTTACCTTCTCTTCTACGTGCAGTATAACACTCCACCCAAAAGTTCAATGTCTGCTTATTGCAGGAGCCGGAAAATTGAACATCGCGATTACAGAAATGTCATGGAACGCAACCCGGCATGCACGGTTCGAACAAGGAGTTTCGGAAGCGGAGTTAGAACTTGTCTAACGCACGTTTGATTTTATATAGAAATGTTTAGTACATATCTAAGTGTAGAATAAGTTGAAAAATCAATGTTACAGCCTAGCATATTACTGAAGACGGAAATATTGCCATATCCAGTTGTCTGCATATATTTAAACCAGCCTTATTTTGTAAATGTGATTTCAAAATTTGCTTCTCTGTAAATTAACAGCCTGAGTTCGTAATTGTGGTTTTACTGTATCAATGTCCACGTGAAAGGACTTGTAAAAAGTTAAAAATCATGCTCCCCTGATTTGCGGTCATGAAGCCTTTTGTGTTAGAACTCATTTTTAACTTTTCTAACATACCTACATAAATACGTAAAAAGGTTTGTTTGTTTGCATTTTCGTGGTTTCGAAACAGTCATGTCGTGTCAATGATGTTTGCACCCCTGCTTCTGTACCTTCAAACGCGTGTTGTTTGAAGCAGAGCGAAGTATTGCTTTATCCGGTACTGTGGCATTAGGTCATATCATTAGTCAGTGCAGATTTGTCGGTTAAAAACGAATCTCAGGTCTTTCAAGGATGTTTCACCAAGATTTTCTACCCTTTACATGAAAACTCTCAAAAACGCTGATTTTCTTAAAAATGACTAGAACGATCTTTATTAAACTGCTATATGTTTAAGACATTTTCATGGCAAATGAAATGCGTATCTTGAATTTTCTGGGAATATCCCCTGAAATCCTCTTCATCCTGAATAAGTAAACTGTAAAGAGTGTACAAAATCTTATTACAAAAAATTTGCATATCGTTAAAGCATTCACTTTTGCTCAAATAAATAAGTGCGTCTGCCAGCCAAGTTTTGTAGTAAACGCACATATCATCGATACGCTAACTTCATGTAAATGGTAAAAGGAGCCATGTAGCCTTTTATTACAGCTCAGCAATGTCCAACCTTGTCTCTTTGCAGACGCTTACGTGATTAGCCGCTTCAACCCCACCTTCTTTTAGTGCCTGTGACATGCAGAAACAGCCTGTCAGTATCCCGTGTCGGACACAAATAAGCGATTCCATAGCAGTTTTGAAGTCATACCTTCAATTTTCTGGGAATCTCCTCAGAAGACCTCTTCCTTCTAAATGATTTTTGCACAAAATTTATGTGAAATACTTTTTAGTGAACCATTTTCGAAATACTCTATTATTTGCGTGAATTTCGCAATACTTGTGTTTTTCTCAAATAGGAATATGTTATTTGTTTATCTGTTGGCCTTACAAAGAGAACGGAATTTCAAAGGCATCGCATAACAACCAGCTCTTAAAACATTTCATTATCGCTTAAAGCCTACTATATTTCCGTATTCCTCTTGCACCTAGAAGAAAATTAGCAATAAGATACTTTCTGAAAATGCTTATGTCGATTAAAATGCAGTAGATAGAGAGATAAGCATTTGCAACAATGGCGTTTTTAAGAGTGAGTAATAGCTCTACATATATTTGTGAACAAAGTTTCTCCAAATTGAACAATACTAAAAGTCTGTATCGCAATAGGTTACGCGACGATCACTTGGTGTATCTTCTAAGGCTGTGCACTTCGACTTTGTCGCCAAATATTGATAGACTTCTTAAACGTAAGAAGTGCCAAAAAAGTCATTAATGAACAAATATTTAAATAAACATTGTGAAAGTTACAATAGTGTCACGCACTTGTGAAGTTTTTAAACTGGTTCATACATATGAATAGAGTAGTTAATGAAATTCTGCTAATTAGTTATGTATTCTAACAACATATTCGTACAATAGTTTTAATTTATGGGTAAATATTTTATTTATAACTTCACCTGTGAGCGCTGGCATGTTTATTCAGTTAATATTGCGTTGTATTATTTTTTATGAAAAATAGAGATTTCCAATATGCTGGCTATATAAAAGTAAATATTGTCGTTGATATATAATTGTTGGCGTGGTAACTTTCTGATGAACGCCCAGATCACGCCTCAGAAGGCCCCGGAAAACGATACAAATTCCGCCAAAGACTTTCTTTGTTACTGTTTGTTCATTGTGAATAGGGAACTACTGTGCTTTTCAAATGGGAAGGAGTTTGTCCTTGAGCGCATCCAGGCCAGTAACCAATTGGAGTCCTGCTGTGTTATATTGCTTTCCCCTTAAATGGGGCTTGACGCGCGCCAAGAAATACGAGACGAGCACGTAAACGTATCTCATTGGCTGCAGATCAGAACTCTTCCCATTTGGAAAGCACAATACAATAGGCTTACGCGATAGTCAAATCTTTTAAGACCTGTTGCTATGTGATGGTTTTGAAATCCCGTTCTCTTTGCAAGGTCAAAAGAGAAGAAAACTCCAATAGATGGTAGATTTCGGGCTTGTAGACCGTGGTCGAGTCGATGAATTTTCTGACGTTTCTGACAACTAGAGTTGTCAGTCAGCTATGAGTCATTCTCTGAAGATGCCCAACGCAGTCATGGGCGAAACGTCAGAATTTTCATCGACTGGACCACGACCTACAAGCCGAAATCTACCTTCTATTGGATTAACGCCGGCCGTGAAAGCCTCAGCATTTATAGAGAAGAAAATGTCTGTATGCACTGACATTACTTTCTGTACCCATTCTTCAACAAACTAGCTATACCTACAAAAGCTCATTCTTCTACGGAAAACAGCTTCTCTTCTAAGAATAGACCCGAAATATTTATCTCCTTCAGTTTCGCCATGTCCATAGTCAAGTCCATCTACTTGGCCAACCTCTAAACAACCCGGATTGTCATTCAATTCGTCACCAATAAAACATATTGTATTTGAGATGTTCGAATTGTACAATTTTTTTTTTTTTTTTTTTTTACAATTTACATTGTAGTGTTTTTTTTAAAGAAAAGAAGCAAAATCGATACAACCGCAGTCAAATTATACCCCGTCATCATCCACGCGTGCCATCACACCGATTATTTTAAGTGGGCCCTCCCCGTCCTTTACCACAGGCACATTTGAGTGCATGGCCAGTGTACTACGTGTCGCCTTAGCGATCATGGCTATTCAAGTCAGTGGGCTGGAGGTGTCCCAGACCGCCTAATCTAGACCGGTTTCCAATTAGAAGAAGAACGGCATAAGTACCAAAATAAATAGGGACTGAAAGGGTTAATTAGATTAGTTATTACACCCCTGATAGGGATGTTTACAGTTCCAGATTACCTGTGTCCCCCCTTTCCTCTCCTCACTATCCACACATACCCGCAGCGCGCACACATTACAAGCAAAAGGATATTTGTCCTAGCTCTATTTATAAATGATTAACTGTAGGACTTGTGTATTTCTATCAGTCCCCTATGCCAGTGTGAAACCAACAGCACATACGATGCTCCTGTACTCGTATCTTTTCCAGTAAATAAGTATGACTATTGTTAATTTCTTTCGGCCATGACTGTACAATTGTGAGGTAAGTTAAGTCTACAAGAACATCTATTCTCCGTTTACAGTTGGCTTTTTGTATTCAAGCACGAATAAATCACCACTAGAGACTAGAAACTTTTATCGGAAATATTTGCGACGTGCCAGATATATTGTCCTCGGGCAAAACAGCGGAGTGGCTAAGGAAATCATAAGTCATAGAGTCCCCATTTCGCTTAAGTTCCTCTTTGAACTTAGCAAGGAAAAGAAACCTGGTATGTTGCATTCACATAATTTACTCTTCTCTTCTATAACATTGTGAAAATATTGAATAACGACAGCATTTTAAAAATGATAAAAATATTGAAAATGTCAAACCAATAATAACGAATATGACGGAAATGGCTTTTACCACAAAAGAAAACCACTCGTGGCCCGTATTCGCGGGTTCGATACCCGTGGCCGCGCACTCTGATATGGGTTTTTCCGTGGTTTCTCCGTGTCACTTGGGCGAATGCTGGTGTGCATTCTCCGCGGATTTCTTTCCCTTCATTTCTCAGTTTCCTCACGTGTTATCTTTCGGGTTAGGTTGGTACCGCGGTTCGTTTCGGCGATTGCGAACAGATGGTATAGTTGATTGCGCACTGGAACACTCCAATGTCCCTCCCAAGAAGTTGCTGCTCGAGCCGCAAGGGTCGCCTCGTCGCCCTCTTCCTATGTAGAGGAGACACTTCGGCCGTGCACCAGGGGCTTCTGTGTGTCTCTGGGTTTAGTTGGGCTCCGCTCTCCGACAAGCCTCCGCTCTCACGTCACCTCATCCCTTCCCCCTGGGGGGAAGCTTGCAATAGATCCGTGTTGTGGTCGCAGTGGGTCGAGGTGTCCCCCCTTCGTTACAGACACACACACATACGCCACAAAAGAAACGTTATTTGAATTGCATTGTATAGATTAAATAGTTTTACATTTTTGTGTTGTATATTTTTGTCTATATTTTAAGATTACCACTTATAAAATATTCCTTCGAATAAAGGGTGTCTTACAGGTTATGGCCATAAAATTCAATATATGCATTTTATTTCTCATGTAAAGATCTTAAATATTTGCAACTTTCATCAAAATCATTAGAGCCACTTTTAGAAAATAGATTTCGAAAAATGTTCCTTGTAACGGTTTTTTGTGTGGGAAATTATCTCAAAGTTCTCGTGTCTGAACACTAAAATTACCAGTTTATTTTGGGATTACGGCGTTTACCACCCCTTCCTTCTGCACACACACGAGCCTTTGTCTACAAGTTTTTTCCAGGTGCTGCAAAACATCCGGTGGAGTCTCGACATAGAGTTTTCGGTGGAATAGAGTACATTCTGTGTTGGCCGCCGAGAGCGTAAAATGAGACAGAGAAATCCAAATAAAATAATATGAAAGGTAAAGCGGATAAAATGAAAATCAAATCCCCCGAAGCGAACGAATATACCCAGACACCACGTAATTCAAACAGCACAAAAGCATACGCCCCAAGTAAGCTATAAACAAAGAAAAATGCTGAAAGTTAAATGGAAACGTACTTTCACGGACACGTCCCTACCTACATTCACATTCATTCGCAGGTAACCTGTAGGCTTAGGGCTAGAGCTCTGTGAAATGGGCACTAAAGTAAACTGATAACAGATAAGCGAATAAACGCTACATCAAGTTCAAAATATGCACTAATATAGGCGATATACTGGTAACCAATAATGTGGGCACATTCGTTTATTTATTTACCATTTAAAACATATTTTTACTTTCTCTACTGGTAAGTAGGGGAAGTATTGTTTTCCACCCAAAAATTCGATGTCGAGATTTCATCGGAAATATATGTTTTGAGACCCCCTGAATCTAAAAAAAAAAAAAAAAAAAAAAAAAAACATTTTTAGAAAAAGGTCCGTGTGTGTGTCTGTGTGTCAGTCTGTCAGTCTGTCAGTCTGTGGACAGCATAGCTCAAAAACGAAAAGTCAGTTAAAAACCAAAGTTGGTATTTAAGTTTAATGTCTTTCAAGGATACGACACGAAGATTTTGAAGAAAATAGCCCCACCCTAAACTACCCTTTACATGGAAAATTTTTCGAAAATTTTGATTTTTTTGAAAATGGTTCTAACGATTTTTTATTAAAATGTCATATGTTGGAGATATTTTTATGACAAATGAAATGTATATCTTGAAATTTCTGGCTATAGCCCCTGTAGTCGTATTTACTCTGGACAACTTTTGCATAACTGGTAAACCGTTAGAGATAGTCCAAATTATACTATACACAAAATGTAGATCTTGCTAAAATACACAATTTATGTGTCAATAAATTTTCTTGTAGGGTGGACCATTTCGGAGATATTCCTTGTTATGTGTGTGAGTTTCGGAAAACTTAGAACTTTCGTGAAATGGATCATCGTTGTTCATTTTTTTTATATGTTAAGTGTGCAAAGACAACAGAATCTTAAACATTTGACTATCGCACAAAGTCTATTCCCCTTGCACCTACAAGGAAATAAGCAATAAGATAATTTGTACAAATGTTTATCTTAACTAACACGAAGAAGATATAGGAATAAGAGTTTGTAAGAATGGTTAGTACAAGAGTAGAGAAAGTCATGTGAGTGCAACACATCAGATTTTTATACTATGAAACTATAGAAATATGAAATAGCCATATCCCATGTATTACGTTTACTAAATTTCATTGTTCTCTCAATGAAATGTAAGTTGTAAACATCATTTCTTTGAATTTGCACTCTATGTATTTTTGAAGACAAACTCCACATTACCAGTGTTTAAGTAATTTCCCTCTTGAATATGTTTTGCACACGCCACCTATAAAAACGATAATAAAACTACGATAGGTGAAATCTTTGATAAAATTTCTCATTACAAAAAATTAGCATAAGAGGCCCTTCAGCTCTGAAAAGGCACCGTGAATATAGGCAAATGAAATTAGTACATTTTACTACAGTAAACATGAAACATACTATTTATGTATGCATATAAAGCATATGATTCAATAACAAAGGACCAAATTGGGCAAATAGGTAAATTCCGAGCTGTAATAATATCAGTCAGGTAGATAAGCCAATGAAATTATTCCCCAGCACCAAGAAAGTAAAATTACGTAAGTACGTGCTCACCAAAGAAATCAAGTCCCTTACTGTTTCGTGAATCTATTCCGTACTCACAGAAGCTGACTCTAAGACTGAGCTTGTTTGCCTACTCCACGGCCCTACTCGTCTACCAAACACAAACTCTCAACTGGCAAATCAACGGTCACGGGTTTATGTCATGCCGAGGTCACGTGAACTTGACGTAACGTGACGGGAAGAACGGGCAAGTCCAACACATATTAAAACGTGCCTTAACTTAAACTATTAAATTCCGCGTTTGTTTGCGTTCCTAACTATGTTAAGACACTCTTTTAAGGGACAGTAGCGGTGAAATTTTGGTCAAAAAGTCGAAAATTGTTTTTTACTTTCTCTACTGTAAGTAAGGGAAGTATTGTATTCCACCCAAAAATTCGATGTCAAGATTTCACCGGAAATATATGTTTTGAGATTCCCTGAATCCAGGGAAAAAAAAAAAAAAAAAACGTTTTTAGAAAAAGGTCCTTGTGTCTGTCAGTCTGTGGACAGCGTAACTCAAAAACGAAAAGTAGGTTAAAAACCAAAGGATGCGACACGAAGATTTTGAAGAAAATAGTCCCACTCTAAACTACACTTTACATGAAAAATTTTTCGAAATTTTTTATTGTCTTGAAAATGGCTCTAACGATTTTTATTAAAATGTCACATGTTTGAGATATTTTTAGGACAAATGAAATGTATATCTTGAATTTTCTGGCTATAGCCCCTGTAGTCGTACTTACTCTGTACGACTTTTGCATAACTGGTAAATCGATAGAGATAGACCAAATCTTACTATACAAAAAATGTAGATCTTGCTAAAATACACAATTTATGTCTCAATAAATTTTCTTGTAGGGTGAACCATTTCGGACATATTCCTTGTTATGTGTGTGAGTTTTGGAAAGCTTAGAACTTTCGTGAAATGGAACATTGTTGTTCATTTTTTATACAATGTTAAGTGTGCAACGAATCTCAAAGCTTTAAAATATTTGACTATCGCACAAAGCCTATTCCTCTTGCACCTACAAGGAAATAAGCAATAAGATAATTTGTACAAATGTTTATTTTAACTAACACGAAGAAGATATAGGAATAAGAGTTTGTAAGAATGGTTAGTACAAGAGTAGAGAAAGTCATGTGAGTGCAGCACATCAGACTTTTTTTTCCTAAAAACAAATTTATCCATTACTTCTTAAGAAGCATCACTCAAAGTGTACATTTGACAAGCATGGGCGTCGGCAGACTTTTTTCGGGAGGGGGTCGTGTTGGAAGATTTTCAATCAAACAATATTAACTCATCATTCTGTTGCCAAAAACTGTAAAAGATAGGAGCTATAGTATTTGTTGCGGATAAGCGTATTCATTTGTACTAAATAAAAATTGTTCTTTACATCAAAATTGAAGCAATAGTCTGTTAGTAATTGATTGCACATTACATTCATTAACCTGCAATATTTTTTACGGATTTAAAAATTTGAAATTTTCACTGAATACTTAAGTACTGAAAATTTCAATGACCACAAAAATTAACTTTTTCTCTTTCACAAGAATTAAAATAACAGATTCTAAAAGTATTTTTCGTTATGAATTCAAATATAATTACAGTTTGTCCGCATCGGGCAGGAGTTTTGTGTGATATTCATTTGAATTTTTATAATATTCTAAAAAATCCGTAACTAGCTATCTAACTCAAAATTATAGCTAGTGATTCTGACTTACCTAGAAAGTGGTAGATAGTGATTTTCGGGTATATTTTGCATCTGGAACGTCTCTCATTATAGTCCAATAGTAGTCAGCCAGCATATTGGAACTCCACTTGCCTTGGTACCTCTTCTCTATCGTAGAAATTTGCTGATGAAAACGCTCACCGTGTTCATCGCTGACAGCTCCAAGGTTTTCGGGGAAGAAGTCCAAGTGAGAGTCCAAGAAGTGAATTTTTAAAGACATGTTGCATCCCATAGCTTTATAAGAATGCAGAAGATCAGCCACTATGTCACGATAGTTTTCTGCTTTATGGTTTCCAAGAAAATTGCAACATAAACTTTTGAAAGACTGCCAGGCTGCTCTCTCCAGTGGATTTAACAGTCCCTCGAAATGTTCATCAGCCATTAATGATCGGATTTGTGGTCCTATAAAAACTCCTTTCAATTTAGCATCACTGACTTTGGGGAATTTCGATTTCAAGTACAAGAATCCATCAGAAAGTTTATCCATAGCTTTGACGAAATTTTTCATAACTCCTAACTTATATGCAATGGAGGTAAAAATATTTTTTCAGGATTCACTAAAGGGACACATGCCACATTTTTCTGGCCAGGGAGAAGAGATTCACGTTTTGGCCATGACTTTCTAACGTAGTGAGACTTCTTATCTCTGCTGTCCCACTCGCACAAAAAACAGCAAAATTTGGTGAACCCAAGTTGCAAACCAAGCAATAAAGCAATGACCTTTAAATCACCACAGATATTCCATTCATATTTTCCATAGTGTATTTTCTCTAAAATTAGTTTCATATTTTGATATGTCTCTTTCATAGCGGCATGCGCTACTGGTATTGATGGAAGTTCATTGCCAATATGTAGCAGCACAGCCTTCAAACTTACTTTAGAGGAGTCTATGAACAATCGCCACTCATCTGGTCGGTGTTGATGCCCAAGAGTTTCCATAAGTGAACAAATATTATTACAAAACACAACACCATATTCTTCAGAGAAATATTCTTTGAAAACACTATGGCGGCTACGATAACTACTTATTCTTACATCTTTTTGGAGTAAATTCCACCCTTTGAGTCTGGAAGTTAAAACTTCAGCTTGCAGTTTAGACAGATTTAAATCCCGAATCAGGTCATTAAGGTCTTGCTGATTGGGAAAGTATGGTTCTGATGAACAGCTACTGGCTTCATATGTAAGATCAGTTTTATTTTCATCTGAATCATTTTGAGTTTCAGTTAGGTCAGAATCAGAGTTATCACTTAAGGTTGTATCTACATATACTGGTACGGGGAACTCTTCACTGTGTAAGACAGGTCTCAATGCAGATTGTAAATTCGGATACTTAACTGTATATTTTTGTTTTAGATGTGATTCCTATAATATTTGTCAAACAAAAATAACAGTCAGTTGAATGATCCTTCGGTTCCCTCCAAATCATGGGAATTGCAAATGGCATATGATGTGTACCATTTTTCCACCCAGTCAGCAGTCTAACACACGAAACACAGCATGTATTTGGGGCCCAACTCTTATCAAAATCACCAACTTGACAGCCAAAGTAAAGATGATAACACTTCTTTACAAGTGGGGTCATATTTCGCCTCTGAGACTTGAAGGTCAGCTCACCACAAATATAGCAGAAAGTATCTGCATGATTTACACACTTTCTTGGCATGATGAAAACATTAAGCACTGAAATACAACATGCACAACATACACAATACACTTCTAAACAGAAAGGAAGGAAATATTTCACTAGTGAACAATGTCACAGTCAGCTCAATACTGACACATCACAATGCCAGACAGGTCTGAGCATCTCTAAACATGAATGAACCTGCACAGTCTTGTTTTGTGGTGCTTCAGCGTGATATTACAAATAATTTCAATAAATACGACTTGAGTAAAATAGCTACATATGAGGTAAAGGTTCCTATGACAGGTCAAAGAAAACGCTAAAATCATATTCTGAAAAGTAGCTTTCACAGAAAAACTATGCCTGATGGGAAAATTCTGACTACATATCTGAATTCAGGATGAAAAAATGCACTAGATTCACTATTCAGATTTCTTGTGAAAAAAATCTTGTCGACCAGTGCCATATTTCCGGTTATGATTTTGTATGTTTATAAACTTAAGCTAATGTTTCTATGAATTGGCACGATTTAGGTCTCCTTACCCTACTTGGCATTCATTTGTTTAGTGACCCAGGCGCGTTTAGTTAACGCAGACAGTTAATATAAATTTAAGGACCACTTTATGTCCTTTTGGCACAAAATGATAGTAGCACATTCAGCTAATGTTTCGTATTGGCTTTCTTGGGACATTGTGATGTTTATCTCAAAATGATGTAAATGGCGTGCACTTGAGCAGCTTTCTTCAAGTGGCTAGTTTGTTCCCATTACATACATACATTTCTCCGCGCTTTCTCCGGCGGTGCGGACGATCGATAAAATAAACAGGATGGATAGACAGGCGGGCAGCATAACGATCAAGGGGCTGTGTGTCGGCGGCGAGGCAATGCAGTAGAGAACAAAAGCTTGCAACGTGCTGTTCGCCCAACCCGTCCTCAATCTTATTCTTGTGACCTTAACAACAGGATGAACTGTTTATTAAAGGGCCTCTTTCACATTTCCATAACAGTTTAATCAACACCCAAGCACCAGTTCCTTTTGATGCAGGTGATGTTGCCCGTGTCGTCACAGCACATCAAAGAAAGCCATGGCAATGAAGAGATGAAAAGGGATTTAAAATTGAAATGAGCTCCCTTAGATTAAAGTTTGGTATGTACTTTTTACTGAATAAGGAGCATGCTTTCTTTCATGCTTTCTTTGTTGTCTCTCCTCTGCATGTAATGCATGTCCTTTCACCCAAATAATGTTTTCTGTTCAATAAGTTTAAATTACAATTACATTTACAAATTATAATTTAAACATTAAATATAAAATTCTACCAGAAATTTGAGAAAAACTGATTCCAAACTTGAATATCTGCATGACTCACAATCTTTTAACTTTTAATTCTATAATTTTTGTTTCGTAATGCATATGATTTCTGCATTAAATTGGACAACAATGTGTTAAATATATAACACCCACTTTTTATTAAATAACAATATCTAAATAAGAATTTCAAATTTTTACTATGATTAATATGAATGCCTGTGGCACAGTGATAGATAATCATACATAATGTTATTTTTGTTTATCTATATTTTTTAAGTTCTTTTAAACTTACCAAGGAGTAGGTTGCATTAGTAGACAAAGTGATAAAGATATAAAAAGAAATCACAAGCAAAAAATATAGGTATATTACTGATTAAAACAATTAATAACAAAGAAACAAAGGGCAAAAAAATGGAAATTCTTGCTACTGTATGGAAATAAATCAATAAATTAGCAACTTCCCACATTTGTGAGTTGCCAAATTTTACAAAGTAAATAAAACAGAAATAACAATATTAATAGCCATTACACAAAAGTTTTTTGTTTTGGTTTAACAATTTAATAGTGATAGTATTAATAATAATTAAAGTTTCATGCAATTCAAACTTTTAAATACAGGTCATATAATAAAAATATCTTGTCTGCACTTTTAAGGTCTAAATAAGTGAGATCTAAAAATGCTTACAGAGCCATGTGTAGAACATTGACATTACATGTTGAATAAATTTAAATTAAAGATTAAAAAGAAAACAATCATAACAAAGACATCCATTGCTGATAATAGTGGTTATATAATAAGTCTAACAAAATCTAATAAAAGTATATTTTTTAATTATAACAATAAATCTAATTTTAAAAATCTGATGTGTTGCAGTCACATTAGTTTCTCTACTCTTGTACTAACCATTCTTACAAACTCTTATTCCTATATCTTCTTCGTTTTAGTTGAGACAAACATTTGTACAAATTATCTTATTGCTTATTTCCTTGCAGGTGCAAGGGGAATATGGGAACACAGTAAGCTTTGAGGGATAATCAAATCTATTAAATCTTTGAGATTCCATTTTCTTTGCATAACATATAAAAAACTGAATAACAATGTTCCATTTGACAGAAGTATAAGTTCTCCAAAACTCACACAAATAACAAGGAATATCTCTGAAAAGGTCCATTCTACAACAAATTTATTTAGACATAAATTGTGAGTTTTACCGAGATCTACATTTTTTGTATAATAAGATTTGATCTATCTCTTATGGTTTACCAGTTATACAAAAGTCTTCCAGAGTAAATAGGACTTCATGGACTATAGCTAGAAAATTCAAGATATACATTTCATTTGGCATAAAAATATCTCAAACATATGATATTTTAATCAAAACTGTTAGAGCCACTTTCAAGAAAATCAAAATTTTCAAAAAATTTTCCATGTAAAAAGTAGTTTAGGGTGGAGGAATTTTCTTCAAAATCTTTATGTTGCATCCTTGAAAGACATTAAACTTAAATACCAACTTTGCTTTTCAACTAACTTTTCGTTTTTGAGTTCTACAGTCCACAGACTGACAGACACACACACGTACCTTTTTCTAAAAATGCTTTTTTTGTATCCAGGGGGCCTCAAAACATATTTCTGGTGAAATCTTGACATCGAATTTTTGGATGGAATACAATACTTCCTCTACTATACTATATGTAGTACAGAAAGTAAAAATTAGGTGCATGAACTGTAGAATAAAAGACAGTTGTCTTCTTGTTATTTGTATCTTCTTATTATTTCAACACAAGGGTTGGAAGTTTTCAATTAAACAATATTAATTTGTGCTAAATAAAAGTTGTTCTTTACATCAAAATTAAAATAATAGCCTAATAGTAATTGATTGCACATTAAATTTATTAATTTCCATGGGGAGAGCCGCTGCTGTGATGCCCATGATTATAATGTCAAGAATATGTTTCATATCTTCATATATTTGCAGTCCATTATATCAATAACCTTGTAAATATTAATTTATATTTGTATTTTAAATCTTGTAACAGTGTTTACAAATATATGACCTTCTGTATCACTGCACTAGTTCTCTAGAGTGAAGAAATAAGTTTGTGTTAAATTGAACCAAATAAATTAAATATATAATATAAATTAATCTGAGAAAATAACTGAAATACAGTTTATGATTCTAACTTTGCAATATTTGGAGCTAGCAGTTCTATGCAGCATTGCTTGGAGGTGGAAATACCTTAAAGCAACAGAAAACAGTATTATACCCATGCTTAACATGTTTGGTCTATAGATTTGAAAAACAAACAATATATTTTGTTTCATTATAGATTTGCAATAACTTTGATTCCATGTACATGATATCTGTGATATTTTTTTTATGAAAGTATTTTGATAATTCTTCTAGCACACAAGGTGGTTAAGTACTAAGTTGAAAAATCTGATGTGTCGCACTCATATGACTTTTTCTAACTAATCTTCTAGAAATTATTCTTACAAACTTTATTCTTTAGATTGTCAAATCTTTTAAGAGTGTATCAATATGTGATGACTTTGAAATTCTCTTCTCTTTGCATGGCAAGACAGAAAACGAAACAAAACAAAGTGACTTACCATTTAGGAAAAGTATAGGTATTATAAAATGCAAACCAATAACAACGGATATCTCGGAAATGGTTAACTCTACAAACATCTTTGTCATAAATTATGTGCTTTAATGAAATCTACATTTCTTGGTAGTAAGATTTTGTCTACCATTTAAGTTTTATAAGTTATGCAAAAGGCATTCAAAATGAAGAGGTCTTCGGAGGCTATTCCCATAAAATCCAAGGAGTCCAGGCATACGTGCACACACACACACACACACACACACACACACACACACACACACAAAGAAAACACACACGCACACAAAACACACACAACAGAGATAGACTTTTTTCTAAAAATGCCGTTTTTTGATTCACAGAACCTCAAAACATGTATTTCCTGTGAAATCTTGGTATCAACATTTTGGGTGAAATGTAATCCACTATGTACATGGTAGAGAAAGTAAAAATTAAGACCTGCTATAAAAAGACCTGTTTTGCATGTAGATAAGGATACTTTTTTAGTCTATAATGGATAAATACAGCATATGCTCTTTAAAGAATTTCATAAAAATATTCTGTTAACAGTTGGACTAAAATCTCAAATAAAAACATCATTGCATTCTGGTATTATTACTTAGTTATAGTTTCCTGAAGTCACTAGACATAGTTACTACTTTGTTCCACACAAAAACAATCAGATTCTTAGGTACTGGATGTGAGCTGCATTTAGGTTGCTTTATCTAAATTTCAGTTCCATGAGCAGTGCTTCAGTGACTTAAGAAATATCAGTGGTATATGTACACTGTGGACAAAAAAAAAGAATCAGTTCTGGAGCGCATACATACATATGTCCCTACATACATACACATATATGACAAATAGACAGGCAGCCAGACATACCTATTCATTGAAAACTGTAAGTTATTTGGTACTTGTGGAGTTGCTCTCTGCCGTTAAAGTAGCCTGGCGTCCCAGACATGACTAATTTTTGTTGTCCATGGGGGTACATTCGAAGCATGATGTCGTTATTAAGTGGTCATAACATACCAATAAGCATAGTGTGTGTTTGATCTGCAAAAGTAAGAAAGTAATTTAATAAAAAAGATTATAGAGTGCTCAGGTTTTTTGTTGCAATATAAAATACTGTATACCATATTTACTTGAAAATAAAAACCCCATGATTGTAAGACTGCCAAGTTTTGCAAGCAAATTTTAGAACAAAATATATGTATGTGAATGTTCGACACATTTTTGACACAGGCTGTAATTCTTAGAAAAGTGGTTCTTTAGAATTCCTTTTTTACTGTATATATATATGGATGGTTGGCCCAGTAGAAGTTTTACCTTTTACTTTGTGAAGAAAGGAGCAGGGAGTTAAACATTGACCTTCACTCATTAGTGGCTTCAATCCTTCTAATTGTTTTCCTCTCACTAGTAAAATAAGATTTTTTGTTATAACAGCAATAAATTTATTGAAAGTGAGTTTCTCTTGTACCTGTCTGTGTTAGTGGTAATATGGATTCATGAAAAAGTTTCACTATAGGTTTTAAGCTAAATGTTTTGGAATTCGCTGAAAAAAATCTGATGTGTTGCACTCACATGACTTTCTCTACTTTTGTGCTAACCATCCTTACAATCTCTTATTCCTGTGTCTTCTTCGCGTTAGTTGAGATAAACATTTGTGCAAATTATCTTATTGCTTATTTCCTTGTAAGTGCAAGGGAAATATTAGAATACTGTAGGCTTTGAGTGATAGTCAAATCTTTTAAAGCTTTGAGATCCCATTCTCTTTGCATGCTTAGCATATAAAAAAATGTTCCATTTCACAAAAGTTTTAAGTTTTCCAAAATTGGCACAAATAACAAGGAATATCTTTGAAATGGTTCATTCTACAAATAAAATTTATTTAGACATAAATTGCGTGTTTTAGCGAGATCTACATTTTTTTGTATAGTAAGATTTTGTCTACCTCTTACGATTTACAAGTTATTCAAAAGTCATCCAGAGTAAACAGGACTCCATGGGCAATAACCAGAAAATTCAAAATATACATTTCATTTATCATACAAATATCTTAAAAATATGGCATTTTAATCAAAATTGTTAGAGCCATTTTCAAGAAAATCAAAATATTTTAAACATTTTCCATGTAAAGGGTAGTTTAGGGTGGGCCCTTTTTTCTTCAAAATCTTTGTGTGACATCCTTGAAAGACATTAAACTTAAATACCAACTTTGGTTTTTGACCGACTTTTCGTTTTTGAGTAATGATGTCCACAGACTGACAGACTGACATGGACCTTTTTTTAAAAATGCATTTTTTGGATTCAGGGGGTCTCAAGACATATATTTCCAGTGAAATCTCGAAATCAAATTTTTGGGTGGAATACAATACTTCCCCTACTTACCAGTAGAGAAAGTAAAGAGCTGTATACAAGCAGTGGGTCAGGAGTATTCAATAAAACCAAACATGGTTTGTTATCAGAGAGATAAACTTAAAGCCACGCAAAAAGGAACTTGATCTATACATGGCCCTAAGAAAGGATGCCATGCTGCAGTGATGGAGTGAGTGCAAAAGAGTACTGTTTAGTGAGAAGTATTAAATTCATACTTCAGTAATACATTACTTATTCTCATTTTCAAAAATACCCATTTGTAAGATGGCCCAACTTTTTTGGCTATAATTCTATTAAGAAAAGGGGGTCTTATTTATGAGTAAATATGGTATTTTACAAGGGTCATACTGAAAGTCACAAGCGACACTTTTTGAAAAACTTGATCTTTATTTTTTAAATAAACCAAGCACATTATCTTAAGCTACAGACATTTCTGTCACTTTTCAACATAGTCTCCATTTCTTTGCACACATTTTTCCTATCTTCTGCAAGTCTGAAAATACCTTTATAATAAGTCCCCACCAACTGTCTGAAGACACTAACACACTGTTTTCCAAATATCCTCCACTGTCTCACACTGTTGGCCTTGCATCTGCTTCTTAACAGAACTGGAAAGATGTTAGTCGAGAATGCCAAGTCAGGACTACAGACAGAATGTGAAAGTTACCACCCAAATGTCTTGAACATCTCCATAGTGACATGAGCAGTGTGGGAACATGTATTATCCTGCTGCAAGATGATCTTTCTAGAGTGTTTATTGCTCAATGCGCAAAAGAGCTTCAAAAGTGTATGGATAATGCAAACAGCAGTTCAGGTTTGTCCAGGTTCAAGAAAATCAAACAGAAAGCAACCCTGTGCATCCCAGAAAACACTGCCCATAACACTACTGTCTTTGTTTCTTCGTCGGTGGCAAATCCAAGTGGTGCCATTCCACACTCTGGCATTTTGCTTCAGGCTTGTAATAATGGAACCAGCTTTCATTGACCGTTTGAATATTCATTAAAAAAGTCATCACCATTTTGAAATCTCTGAAGGTTTTGGTTGATGGTTCTTCTCTGAAGTTTGGGGCCCTTGGGTAATGAATATGTGACCCAATGAGTATAAACTCTTTGACAACTCTAAACTTTCAATCATCTTGCGCTGCGCTATGTACTGCAAGTTTTGTATTGGTTTCAGGGGAACTTTGCATTCAAACAATATTTATTCATTATTCTGTTATCAAAAACTGTAACAGAGGAGTTATAGTATTTGTTGTGAGTGACTGTATTAGTTTGTGCTAGATAAAAATTATTGATTCGATTACGTAATTATACTACAGGTTTTCTGTTTTCAATCTCTGTCTGTAAGAATTCTCATGGACTTCAATTGTAAAAATTTGCACCAAAATAAGTCTTATCTTTGCAGCATGGAACCACTGTTGATGACAAATTAATCATTTATAACTGTCGATACAGAATCATTGTTGACAGCAATAATTAGTAAAGGTATGTAGCTAACAATTGAAAATAATGTATTTCTTATACACAATAAAAATGTGAATAACATTACTGGGGAGCTCATTTGTAATGGGTGCTATGAAACAATCGAGTATCTCTTTCGTATGAGTATCCTAAGGAAAAACTGTTCTTTGCATCAAAATTAAAACAATACTGTAATAGTAATTGGCTCCACATTAAACTTTTTAATTTCCAAGAGGGGGGGGGGGCCACTGCCCCCTATTGTGATGCTCATGCCTGCCTTCTCTAATTTTCTGTTCCATGGAGGCAGTTCAAAGGCGACTGTTACAAGGAAATATCCAAACTCCTGTTCTCATCTTTGAAATGGTTTACACATTTCCTGCCACTGCTGCCACCCATGCAAACTTCTCAATAGGCACATTGAAGTCTGATGTGAATTTCAGCAACACATTTTTCCTCTTTAGGGAGGCATTCAATGACAGCACACTGTTGAAACAAAATAATGATGTCTGCCATTTTGGAAATATCTATGTTCACTTAATAGAACCTATATGGCAACCTGTGGTGTAAAGTCTATAGATTACAATCTTGCAGTTGCTTTTGTTACATTGCTAGAATTTGAATTTAAACAATGGGTTTGCTTGCAACTTTCAAATGACACTTGTATATAAAATATTGCAAGACACTGCAGAATTTTGGGAATTAGTTCTAAGTATAAAGATAGATTATAAATGTTCATTAATTTAGTTCATTGTGTTAATTTAGTTTGTTTCTGTATAGTTATACACTATATTTTAAGTTGTAATAAACTGCATTTATCACGTTTACGATAGGTGGCCTGATTGCTGTGGTGGCATGCTGGTCGCTTTTGTTGCTTTATTTAATCACATCTCTTGAGTGGGTCCCTGCACCATTTGCTATTTTGCAAAATGGTCTTGACAATAGAGAAATCATCACCGAAGCAGAGATTATGGTGTCCAAAGTGCCAGAAACCAAAAATCTCCTCCAGAGTGCCTCATCAACATTCCTGCCAGATGCAACACAGCAAGCAACTAACGTTACTACCATCATCACCACCACCGGTATAGCATCTCTATTTCATAAGGTCTCTATGACACTTTCCTAACTTCACCTACTTGTTACCACGCATGTAGGTGTTAGGATGCGAGCATTTCAATTTCTTATCCATTTCAAAGTTTTTAGAATTTACTGCATGTATCTGATGCAGCATTTGAGGATGTGTTAATACTTTAATTCTCACATTTTCATTCATAATTTGCACCTAAATAATCTTAATTAGCATGATTTATTTTTATATGAACATAAGAGCCAAATACCAACAAAAAAGTTGCATTTTAATAAAAAGCCATGAATATAGTTCTTTCAGACTAGTCATATACATGGAAAAACATTTTGAAAAAAGAAAATAAGGTTTAATACATAGGTAAAACATTGAAGCAGTTGTGAATCAAATATTTTGATAGTAACACATACTAAATGCTGTAAGAATCAGGGATGTAGCATGCCAGGGTGCCACGCTGCTGCTGTCAATGTGCCAGGGTGCCACACTTGGAGTCAACCGCTACTTTCTCTGTCCCATAGAAGCACCTTTTTATTTTTAGTTTAAAAGTTTAGAAAATTATGGCCTTTCTAGCAACTTAATGGCCAGCTCACACTAAGCAGAAGTGAGAAGCAGAGAGAAAATTATATAAGGGAGACAATTTTTTTTAGTTAATTTATGCTTCTCAGCTGACCAATGCCTGCCTCTGTAGCATGATGGTTAGTGTGTCTGCCCCACATTCAAGGGGTTGTGAGTTTGAATCTCACTTAGGGTAAGTTATCCAGATAAGGTTTTTTCTTAGATTTCCCCTTATCCTGAGAAGATGAATGTCAGGTAACTTAAAGCTCTATGGATCTGGGCTCATTTCACCCATTTCACTCATTCACCCTCTGATATGACATTATGTTGGAGGAAGTTAACAAAAAAAAAAGAATAGCTGATCAATCAACTATCAGTTCCACCCCCTTACTATCATTCAATTTATTTATATCAAATGAAGTTTGAATGGGTAGGTAATATTTATACTCGTAATAGCAGTAATAATAACAAAAGTTAGTAATGGAGAGACCACAAAGGGTTACACTATACATACTACTGACTGCTGGAAAGTCTGGCTGTGGTGATGGCAGACACTTCATGTGCAGTAGAATATGTATAACATTTTATTCATCTTAATGCATTGGGCAGTGTGTTTGACTCGCATATTTTATTCTTTATTTGTCTTATTACACTTGGCCCTTGATGTGAGTTATTTTATCAGTCCCACATGTGATTCTAAGTTCCTGCTTTTTGCTTTACTTGCAGTTGTTGGCCCTGAACTGGCAACATTTTAATGTTTAAGACTGCGGGTTTAGATCCCTCCATTTTTACCTTTTCTTTTTTCTGTTTGCACTAATGACTGTAGCAGTTATGCACCCTAAAACCCTACACTGCTACTACTACTGATGACTCTGATGATGCTTGCCACAGACATAAGTAAAATATCTTGAAATAAAGAGAAGCCCAGTAGTCACAGCCTATTAGCCCAGAAAAATATATTTTATTCATCACTTTTGAGTAACTTTTTTGGATATAAAGCTCTCACTGTTACAATAAGCTTTGAGGTAGAGATGAGAAAATCATGCTCTTGGGCATGTAACTAGGCCTTACCTCTAGCTTGAACTCAAATGTTTTCACCAGTCTAGTTCTTATCAAGTCTGTACATAATGGAATGTTTAGTGAGCATGGTTTCTAGTGTATTGTATCTTGGAAGCAATACAAGGCAACATGAAATAACACTATGAATATTTATAGAGGTTGAGCAGAAAAACATTTCAAATCAAAATGTATACAGTAGAACCCTGCTAATTCAAATTTTATACTACCTCTCTCAGCCATTTGGGATATATAAAACCATTATTTACTTACTGCAGTGAAGTTCTTGTAACAGCAAACACAAAAAAAATTCAAATCTTTCAAAACCAAAGTCTGAGATTAATTACAGGTGCTATCAAAACCACACCAATAGCAGCTATGGAAATACTAACCAACCAATGTCCCATTGAATATGAAATAGAAAAAGTGGCTCTTATTCAACACGAAAAGTTGATCAGACTTCCATTCAATACATGGCACAAGAGAAATTTTACACATACACTAAAGACTCAGGAGAGCTTTCTATCCAAAATTCAAGACATCAAGAAGAATGTATACCTTCCTAATTCAAAGGAAAACTTCATATCTAAAGTCAATCCGACACAAACATTAGACATCACATATTATTTACACCTGACAGAAGAAGTTAAGAAAAGTGATACTCCAACTAGTGTTCTAAAATTATTGCCATTAGAGACAATCCATACTAGATTTCCAGAACACGAATGGCTCCATATTTATACTGATGGATCATTTATATCAAACAAAGATGGAGCATGTGCTGGAGTCACATGTCACCTCTTTTCCTATTACAAATCTTTAAATTATGGAACTACAAACTTTGATGGAGAAATTGAAGCAATTCGAATGGCCCTACAAAATCTTTTGTACAGAATTTCACATTTTCAGCAAGCAGTTATTCTCTCAGATTCCAGGGCAGCAATTATAGCAATTACTTCCAAGTTGTCACCAAAAAACCAAACAATTATAGAGTGTTGGAAAATCCTTACCCATCTAACAGCACTTCAAAAACACCTAGTCTTCCAATGGATACCAGCTCACTGTGGACTGAGTGGTAATGAGAAAGCTGATTTTCTTGCAAAAAAGGGTACCGGCAATGTGCAGAAATCAATAGTTAATTTACCATTTTATGCAGCTAAAAGATTAGTCAACTCTGAATTCAAAAAAATTATTGAAAAATATTACTATGAAAAATCAAAGAATAAAAGATGGGAACTACCAAAAATTCAAACAGTAATTCCTGAGTATCCTCGAAAAACAGCAGTTGCAACCTTCAGGTTGATTACAGGACATGATTGTCTGGCAAAACATTTAAACAGAATTGGGATATATTCTTCACCACTCTGTCCTCTATGTGATCTACAAGAGGAAATGGATCCAGACCACCTTCAAATATGCCCGGCCACTTCTAATGCCCCATCCATCAGTGAAAAATATTGGAGAGCAAGAGGATTAATGACTTCATTGTCAGAAATCCAGCATTAGCTAACAACAACAACAATTCACAATTGTTCTTTCCATAATCTTTCTCAGTCTTTCAATGTCTTTCTCCAGTTTCACTGTCTCTTATATCTTTACTATTACGATACAATCACTCGGCGACATACTCACTGCTGGCTGATGCACTTTCGTAACTAAAACTATCTGTACACAACAACTTAAACTACCTAAAACTACTCTGACACTCATTCAAACTCTGAAACTCAACTGACTGACACTAAAACTGACTGAACTGCTCACAATACTGGAGCGGGCGTGACGTAACTTCCTTTGAGTGCTTTTCACGCACACATGTACAATGACTCAGCAAAGAAGTTTCTAGAACTCACTGGACACTGGTGTTATCACGCTGTTCAATCTTACACATACAGTTGCTAGTTATTCTGTACCCTCTGATCTCCTTTGTTTTGCAGCCATTATTAGGTCACACACATACATAGCCACTCGCCACATCCAAGGTTACTTGGCCTCCTCTTGTCCATATATTGTTGAACGACCCAATGTCACAGTATAAATCTTCAAAATAAAACCTTTTCATTCACATTGGTCGCTGTACGAATACTTATGTCCATGACTGTATATTCAGCTATAGGATCAGCAGCTACAAGGTAACGTAGGGTAGCGTTGTGAGGAACTGACAACATTGGGGTTATCTCACACAACATAATGACAATGTATTCAACATAATGGCAATGTAGGTACTCAACGTAATGACAGTGTATTCTTCTGACCAGTGGACATAATTGATCACATGTGATAGTGATTGTACATAGGCAGTTCAGCTTGTTTCACTACTGTTAGTGATTACTATGCTTTTTGCTTATAAATTAATATGGAACAGGTGCTTGTTTCTGTTATACTGTGCACTATAATGCCAACCAAACAAAAATATAGTTTCTACACATTATAAAAACAAACTGGAAGTGCTTAAGTGATTTGATGAGGGAGAAAGTGCCACAAAATTGACAGGTTTAGTTCTTTACAACAGAAAAATATTACCAATTTTGTAAGTTAAGAGAAAATTACTGTTTCATAAACATGTGACAGTTATTGGTATGGTACATAAGTTCATGTGAAACTGTTTAACAGTGACTAAATGTATTATGTATAGGCACATTGCATATAGTAAAGTTGCATATAGTAGAACATTTTTGTACAATAAACATTTCACTCTGATGTGCGTAGTTTCAATAATGAGTTTGTCAGTTCTCTAATAAAAATTATTTCTCTACACTACAAATTAGCTTTTTATTGTTTTTTAAATTATGGATTTTGGGTTTGGATTAGCAGGGTTCTGCTGTACTTAATGTAGGCTTCCTTCAAGTGAGGATGAAATGTATTGAATAAAAAATGCTGGTATGCGAAGTGTAGTGGTCTCACTGTATTAATTTTCTGGAATTAAAGGCACTTGAGTTGGTGCATTTGCAAGTGATAGAACTCAGGACTGAACCAGCCTGTTGACTTGATGATCCCAGCTTCACTTGGTAAGAAAAGAAGAGCTGAGCTGCTAGTTGCCTAGTAAGTGAGGGAAGGCAAAGAAAATGTTCAACTGTTTTTACCTTTACTTGACATTTATGGTGTGTACAGAATCAAATGACTGCCTGTTTTACATATACCTAGTGTGAAAGAACTATTTAAATAATAAATTAACTATAAATATTGGTGGTTTTACTAGAAGTTTAGTCTTGGAATTCAAGTGCCTCTTTGGGTGTAACTTGCCCAATGTTAAAATCCTAGAGACCTCCAGGGTGTGCAGAGTTGGATAACAGAGAGATAACATTTAAGCAAACAGTTCACTTGGTGAAGGTTTTGGCAAGGAATGTAATATTTGTGATGCAAATTTTGACCAAGACTTCAATTTTGTAAAATCTACTTCTGTTTAAAACAAAAAAATTCACGTTTTTTTGGATTGGCCTTATGATATGAATCTGCTAATAAGATTTTAAAAATGCATGTAGATTTTCTACCTTATTAACAAGTAGCTGCACAGAACAACTTACTAATAGCTCCCAGTTTTATAATACATAAAATTCCCTCACAGCTCAGTTGCAGAGATACCAGCCTATGAAAAGAATTCCTGATTTCTGCACTGAATACCTCAATATTTTACGTATTTCTTCCAAGAAGAAGGTGAGCTAATGCTCAGAAATTCAAGGCTATGGTAAGAGTTTGATGTCATATGGTTCTTGTGTTTTGCTCATGTTAGATTAATGTGATTGCACATGCACCCACCTCCGCTTGTGAGATTAGATGTAGGTCAACCCCACCACAGTCACTTAGATGGAATGTAAGTCACATGTAACAGCTCATGAGTGAATTAACCACTCTGAGCTCAGGCATATTCATGTAATAAAGCTTGGGACAATAATTTGCTTTGTGAGATAAAAGTTCAAATCCTTCTCATCTTGGACTGTGATTCCTTTAATTAACTGTATTAGATGTAATCTATGTTGCTGTCAATGTATTTATAGATGTTATGATTTCTTGCAGCTTTAATAAACATAAAACTCCCTTCAGATATCACAATGAAGTGTTATAGCTAGGAATTACTTTGGGTGGACATCATCAGTGGTGTGATCTTAATCTTCTAGGTGAAGGTTCAGTCACAACAGAATCGCTGGTTGTAGGTGCCGTATTTATATCTGGACCGCTCACAGAGTATTGGTTCGGCTTGAGCAGGGGTGTGTGCTCGGTGCATGTTCTGTCTGGACCAGTCGGATATGTCCATGGTCACAGAACATGCAATATGGGCTGATGGAGAACACATAATTCAGTATAATGAGACTAGTGTTCTTTCTTCTATACTGTACTACCACGCCAGACTACAACATAAAACCATAGAAATTTACAAGCACCCTAATAATTTTAATAAAAAGAAAGAAGCTCTCAAACTGGACAGAACCTGGCATCTGATACTTGAGCGTATAAAAGAAACATAAATGCACAGAAATCATGCAAACCAATTAGCAATCAGAGCAAGGAAGCCCTGCCCACCAAGCATACACCTCCCACTCAAACTGAGCCAATCCCCTGCGGCACCTCCAGCCAGTGATTCCATTGTGACTGAACCTTCGCCTAGAAGATTAAGACTCTGCCACTGATGATGTCCACTGCAGATGTGGACAAAAAGCCTGGACTTCAAAACTCCAGCAGACCATGGCTTCTAAGTCCAGGAGTAATTTCTAGCTATAATTCTGACTCTGGCTGTCAAAGCTTCCAACAACTCATAATGAAGAGTTTTTTTTTGTTTCCCATTTTATTGGCACTTTGCTTGCTTATCAGAAATTAGGACATTCTTCAGAAACCATTGTTCCCATCCTCATTAGCTGATTGTTGACTAATACACTTCACTGCTCAAGCATAGTTTGTGAGTTGCAGGAAATATCTGTCAGAGATCTTCCGCTTTAATAAAGTAGACCCCAATGAACCATATAATGGAAGAACTAGGCTTGAGAGTTAACCATACAATCCATCTTAATTTATGCAATCAGTAGGTTTAATAAGCAATTACAAAAAACACATGATTCCTATATTACATTTCTTGTACATTTACAAAAATGGCAACAAAGGCATTCATGTCAATGGGATAGGGCAGCACAGTAAGAGCTCACAGACTTTTGTTCTAACGAGAGAACAAAAAGCTTATGAATGGGCTATGCAGTGTTTTGCCTCTTCGCGCTGGTTGCCATCTGCCGTTGTCATAGAAAGGCACAGATGGAACCATGTAACATTTTTAAAACTATTTTTAAAGGTTTTACTTGCCAACTTTGTGTAAAGAAATGCTGAAACTGACCACTGTCGTTGTCCATATATTTTTGTCACCTCTTTAGGAAACTATCCATCATTCGCCATAGTTCATGTTGAGAAATGCTGGCAAATTCCTGGCAGATGTTTTGTTTGAATTCTTCCAGGATGTCTGTGTTTGTCTTCTACACTTTGTTTTAAGTTGTCCCAGAAGCTTCATTCCTATGCCAGGATCTGATCCTAAATTTCCCCATACTCCAAAAAGGATGTGCAATAAAATACAGCTGATCTCTCATCTTGTCTACACAATCAACAAGTGGAATGTCCATGAAATATGACCAATGCAGATTGTTTCCTAAGATGTTCACATCCAGTAATTAATGCATTTGCTGTTTTAAGCCTGCTTCTATCCAGTTCCATTAAAGTCCTAGATAAAGCATCATTAGGAGACCTAATTGGTCTCCTAGCTAATTTCTGTCCTGAGTCAATTTGCCACCTAGTTAGATGGTTCTCTTTGGTTTTGACAATATTCATACTTATTCCAATCACAGGTTCTGGATCACAAAAGGAGTTTTCTGCACCCTTTCTTGCTAAATAATCTGCTTTCTCATTCCCTTCAATCCCTCAATGCCCTGTTGCACATCATAACTCAAAAATAATACACAGCTGAAGGCATTGAAACAAACTCTTGACTAGACATTCAATATTTACTTTATAGCATTGGTGGAAAGGATGTAACAGACTTTTGTCCCATTACTTTTAAAGTGCACTTCGTTTAAACATCTTCAGAATATTAAAACCATGTGTTGATACAGATCATGCTCAGACTATGCATGCATGTTATTGCCATATACATATATAGGCAAGTTAATTTCAAAAACAAGTTAATTTTTGCTGCCCACAAGGAATTTTCATTTCAAAACACTAAACAAAACAAAGAAAACAAAAAAGGATGAGGGCAGTTAAAAAGCAAATGGTTAACCAAATGACAAATAATCAGAGTTTTAATGTAACATATCTGTTAAGAATTTTATATTCTTTGTGAAGAACTGTTGATACAAATAAATTGGCCCTTTTTCAGAAACTTAAAGCGTGTTCCATTTTATTTCTGTTCAATTTAAGCCCTGTTTATATTTATTAGTTACCTACTTTAGCATTAGGTAATAATAATATAAAAACCTATAAGTTGGTAATAATACAAAGCTAAATGGTTCCAATGAAAAATTAATCATGTAGAACCACATTAAATAGCACTAAATTATAGAATAGAAAAAAGATATTCATGTAGAAATGTGTTTAAAAAACTAAATATTCTAACGTTGCCTTCTTTGTATATATATGAATGTACTAAACTCACATTAAAAAGTTATAATCAAAACAAAAACAGCAATATCCATAAATATAACACTAGAACAAAAGAAAATTATTTTAGAAATAGACTTATAGGTGGTCTAAATAATAAGTGCATAGAAAATAGTAGCAAAGATCTGTACAACCATCTACCATCTAGAATTAAACAGATAACAAATGAAAAAATCAAACTAAAGAATATTAAATCTTATCTATTAGAAAAGGCATTTTACTCTGTAGAAGAGTACAAAAATTGATAAAATATGGTATATTGCACTTCCCAATATTCTCAACTAGTCTCATATTTAAGTAAATATACTTGTATTGTATGTACATAGAATTTGACGATCCTTGTAAACTTTTTTACAATTGGAGAAATAAAAAGACATGGGGTTCAGTAAGTTAGAAAGATTTGAGAATGGTAATATTTGATTGAAGGACAAGGAAATAGGAGAAACATAAGGAGGGGTGCCTAGAATCAACTTGCCTCACCTTTGTCAGCCATGGAGGGAGTTAAAAGCTTACTGGACCCAAGGCTTACTGGACAGATTTTTACAAAAGGTGATGCATTAAATGGTTGTGTGTATATTTGTGTACATGTATATATGTTTGTGTTTTCTGTATTTTGCTTTTTTCCCCCTTCAAGTTATAATATTTTCTTTGTTGTTCTCTTTGTAACTTGTTACCTGTAACTTTAACGCTTAATGTCAAGTATACAGTGTGCAGACTACAATGTATACACAGGCATGAACGGCCTATCTGATCTGTGTGATGTAAAATCCTTGGTATTCTAGCAGGGTTTATTAAATTAATGTTAGCTTTCCTCTCTTTCCTCCTGTATGATCCCACATAGAGACCAACTCAGAAAATTTGTAGAGATGTCTTAAAATGCCTCAAACCAAATGCAGTGGCTTTAGCTATGAGACCATTTGGTCTACAAAGGTCATGGTATCAGATTGATGTGAAATTTATAGTGAATCACTCGTAACAAGTTTTATTTTCTTTCAGTAGTGCTTTACAATTAAATATTAAATGGATCTTTCCTATCCATTACTAAAGTAGAACTTGAATAATTCAAAGCTGAAGGGACAAGAAAAAAATTTGCAATATCCAAAAATTTTAATTACAAAAGTCAGGTCTAAAATTGACATTTTAGTAATACAGATATATACATCCATCAGGATATTCCAATTGTCTCACTGTCCTTTGAATTTTTCCATTTTCACTCAAGGCATTGCTTAAAATTTTATCATTCTTCAGATAAGTTGACAAAGTGTTCAATGGTATCACATTTCTTTCGTGATTTCAGATTTTTTCTTTAAACCCTTTTCAATTTCTCGAATGATGACAACTTTCTCCACAAAAGTTAGTCTTGTATTGGATGCATGGTTTACTAAGAGACACCATGGCATTCATTTGCAACACAATGAACAGTGAGAAGCTCAAGTGACAACTAAAGGTGCATGTGTTTTAAACAAGGGGATGTGGGAGCACCTATAAAAGCTCAAGGCTGGCAGCTAGGAAGGCTATTCCATTCCCAAACTGCACTCCAACAAAACAAACAATCCCAAAGTGATGAGCTCTTTTGCAGAAACACACAGACAAAGTTATGATTAAACTTCCATGTTAAGATTACTTTTTGACTGACATCTTAACAAAAAGTTAAAATTAAGAAAAATGAAATTCAAATTACATGTGACTTTTTTAAATTGCTTTAATGCAAAATTCAAGGACCAAGAATTAATCTTCGAATTAACGACAATTTTGAATTATGGACATTCAAATTATCCGAGTTCCACTCTATTTATAACAAGAGAAGAACAACCTCGCATTACACATTCGTTACGAGGGCTTGGAAATGGAAACTGCCTCATGCTCAAGACCAAACAAATATGAGAGTCACTCCAAAAGTTTTTACCAGCAGTTAAACCATTAAAGTGATAGCAATAATAATTGCTTTCATTTGAAAGAGGCATATTTCAAAGCTATAAGCACATTTTACTAAGCAACAATGTGGCACACATTTTTGCAAGAATGCAGTTGGAAATATACTCATTGTCACATAAACAATGAAACCTAATTGAGCTGACAACAGCATGATTTTTATGTCATGGCTATAGCTTCAAAAAGGGGCTGACAGCAGAACAGTGTCACCAATCTTTGGTAGACACTTTTCAGGACTCTTTACCATCCAAAACCACCATTAGAAGCTGGTTTCAGTAGTTCCAAAGAGGTCAAGGATCCCTGCAAGACAAGCCTTCTTACACAAACATCACGTTACCAAGTACAGTGGAATCCCGATAACTCGACCTAATGTGGACTGAGAGATTGTCAAGTTACTGAAATGTCAAGTTTTACAGAATAAGGGGTCTGTTATTCACAACTCATAACATAATACTGCAAATTACATAAATGCATGTTCTAGCACAAAAGTATAATATGTTCTAAAATTTATTAGATATTAATATGTTTGTCTTTGCTCAGTCTCTTTAACATATCCAATTTAATTTCCATTGTCATGTTAACTTGTCTTTCCATCTCATTCAACATTTTCACTGGCACAAATAACTCAACATAACACTAACAATAAGCCTGGAATCTAGGAAGCTGCACTGTAACCACAAATATGTAACTGAAAATTTAGCTTACTATGTACAGAGCTATTTTTAGATGTGGCAAATTATCTTGCATATATGTGCACGAGTGACATCATCTGAATTGATGATGTAGGTAACATCTCTGTGTACTTCCTTGAAATAAACAAGACACTGCTGATAATGCGAGATAGCACTGTACTTAATCATTCATGCTATCTTATGTTTATGTACTATACATAACCTGACACCCCTATGGTCTTATAAATACAAAAGTGAACTCAGTCATAATTCGTAACATCTAAAAATACCTTTGTGCTAGGTAAGTATGAAGGTGCAAAGGTCCAATCCTTCTTCTCAAAAACTTGTTATCGGTCACCCTGGATACCCAAAAAAACAGTTAATACAGAGTAGAGTCTGCCATGAGGCATTACAATATGAAAAGCCAAGCATCCAAAATCGAAGACTACCACCTACTGCTTCACCATGACAGTACTTCTATACATACCATGGTCAGATACTTGAGTTCTTGGTTGATCAAAGCATCAGTGTCATTCCTAACCTCCCTATTCTCCTTTTTCCCAAAATAAAAGAAAATCTCTGTGTCCATCATTTTCCATAGCATGAACATGTTATTTGGGCTTACATGGAGGCTGTGATAGTCCACAAAGAAGCTTGGTCAGATGCATTTTCAAAGTGCTCTGAATGGATACAGAAGTATATTCATCACAATGGAAAATACTTTGAAACATTATAAAAGTTTCAACTCAACTGAAAAATATTTGTGGCTTGCTGCTAAAAACTTTTGGACTGACCTTCATAAACCATCCTGCTCTATTCCGCAACACATTTTCTGTAGGTACATACACATGTAAACAGACTTGTTCTAAAAAAGCAGATGCTCTGAGATCAATGGCAAGAAGCAATAAGGAATCACAGTCTGTCAACCATAGGAAGAAAATGGAATTTCCTAAAGTTAGCGGTACCTACTTCAATTTCCAGCTGGGAAAATGTTTCTTTAAATGGGATTATTCTCAGTCCTGGAAGGGTGTAAATAAGAGAGACAGAGAGAAAGAGACAGAGAGAGAAAGAAGGAAAATGATAGATAGATGAGAAGTCTAAAACCAAAGCACCAAAAATAACCCAAAACTTAGATCCACATATACAGTGGAATTAGAACAATAAGTTCATTCTGACACCTAGGTGCACATGTGTGCTAGAAAGGAAGGTTCAAAACAGCTCTAAGTGAGGGAATATGATGGGTGCAGTGTAACAGCAGATGCTGATTGGCTGAAACTCATTGACATGGAAATTCTTTCAAGTGCACATGTGCACATAACTGTGAAAATGGACTTGTTTTAATTCAACTGTAAATGAGTAATTGTTGATTGGGCATTGTTCTCAAAGTCAAAGACACCAATATGACTTCTTAGATGTAAAAGGTAGCATATTAATATAAGAGATGGGAAAAAAGAAGCAAGAGTTGAGCAATAATAAGAATTAAAAGATGCTGAAGAGATATATTCTAACAGATAACATGAATGTAATACCACAGTAGCACTGCTATTTATGTTTCTGTAATATATGTACTTTGTGTCAAGTTTGTTTGTATTTTTTTCAGGTGAGTGCATGAACTGTGTATCTGTATGTATCATTAGTACACATGCACATTTTTGTTAAGTGTAATTGATTAGCACTGCTGTAATAGCACAACACAAAGAAGAAGCAGAGACTAATTTAAATACGCATGTATGTGTAGAACAATAAGAAACTGAACAACTCAGTAGTCCAAGCACTGAAGTAATTTATTACAAGTTACATTTACAACTAAACTAGATACTATAAATAGTAGGCACTATAAACAAATTTGTCAAGGTTTAATTATGAATAAATTTAAAACACTAATTTCTTAAGGTTGGAGCAAAAGTCATCGCAGTTCCAAAATTAAATAAACTATCAAATATTTTGGAGAAAAAGTAACTAATGCACACTAATTTACACAAAAAGTTGCCCATTCCACTAGATTGTTGCAATAGTGATTTTCCCTTGCACAGGTTTCCACCCTCAGGTAATCAACCTTTGACTTCACCCAGTTGCATCAGTCTCTATGTGACTGGCCTGAAAAACAGCCCTAAGACACAAAAGCGAACCTATGAATGCTGCTGTAATCAATGTGAATTGAAGTGTTGGTTCTGATACCACCTCTACCTTTTGCCACAGTTGGTACAAAAGGAAATGCAAGACTATTCAACCTTCTAGAGAAAGGACTGAAGAAGTAGTTGCATGTGTCATTAAACTGAACAACAGCTACAATATTTATGTGAGAGCTTTCTTCAGCAACATGAAAACACAATTTTTCATTTTTATTTGTTTTTTTGCCATTTAACTATTTCACCTGAATTCAATGAAGCATTCCCTAATGGTACTTTGCTAGAGATAATATATAGTATGCAATGTACCCTTCAGCAGTTTGGAAAAAAATCCAATATCTAAAAATCATGTTCAAAGAACAGAGCAGCTCATGCTGGCAGAAGGTGGGGCTACATTTGTCATTACCAGCATAATCAGCTATGTTCCATTGTGGGACATTTCATGCATATAAAGCTATCACTCATAAGGAAACAGCAATATAAAAGTGTGTAAGATATCTACAGACCAAGAAGTATGGGAGTATGTATGGGAATGTTTTCAAACACCAGAAGAAATGCTCCTACTTACACAAAGTGAGGGGAATATACTCAGCACTCCCCACACTGTTGTCAGCTATTGCAGATGTCCTAGGGGAGTCTATGGACATTCTTTGTGTTGCTTTAAGGCAAACTTGGCCAAAAAAAATTATAAAAGTTTAACCCTTTTTATTATTCTTACATCATGCAAATTTTTTAATTGTTTTCAAATTTTGAAGCTCCACATGGTCATCTATATCCCCATACCATTTAGGTTAGTTTACTTCAGTTTTAAAGTTTCCTTTTTTTCAGCGTATTCCACTTTCCCTAGTAGATACTTACAGTAAGTAGAGGAAATATTATATCCCACTAAAAATGTCATGTCGAAATCTGACTGGAAATACATGTTTGAAAGCTGCCTGAAGCCAAAAAAGCATTAAATTTTAATAAAATTAGTAAAAGATCTTGGTTGTCTCCTTAGCGCAGTGGTAGTGCTATTGCTTCCCAAGTGAGAGACCAGGTTTGGTTCCCAGTACCAGTGTGGGGATTTTCTCCTGCTGGGAAACCTAGTGTGGGGTCCCTGAGGTGCCAAATAGAAGCTACTTGATTGAGAAGTAGCAGCCCCTGGTTGCAAAGACTACATAACCGACTGGGAGAGACTGGAGCACTGACCACCTCCACTACTGCGCCCTATTCATGATGCCTGTAGTATGCAGAGGTGGAAGATACAGTGGCCGAGCAGTAGCCTTGGTCCAGAAAGGGCTGTTGCATTGTGGGTCTCCAAGTTGCAATACCCTCATTCCGGTACAATCACCACCACCATCATGGCCATATGCACCATTACGGTGCATTAATTTGTGCGTTATGTGCTTAGGCAGCTTTAAAATTGCATTCTACTGCAGTGGTTCTCAGAGGTGGGCAGAGATCTCCAACATGTGTGAGTTTGTCCAGCCTTTCCCACTAAATACTGACCTACTATTTGAGGACAGAGGGGTTCTTTGTTTTGTTTAAGTGGATAGGAATCAATGTCAACTCTGAGTATGTTTCTGAGACCTGAACTCCAGCATATACCTCATCCCACAGAGCAGAAACCTGACAAGAAGTAATTGGGAGGGGCCGCAGGTAAGCCCATATGACATTTCTCAGTCATTGTCAATGTTATTTCATGTGCAGTGTTAAAATAAATAAACTCTGTGGTGCTACAACCTGTGCAGGACCTGGACCTACCATCCCTCATGTTCACTTATGCGCAGCAGAGGTGGACAGTTATGTAACTGATACAGTGGTGATGTGGCCAGCATTACATAACCTCCAGTTGGAAAATTCGCTCACTATGCCAGGACCATTACCTATTGCAGCACCAGTCCTATACCTAGGACTTAAAATCTACCCCCCTATGCATGAGAGAGGATCTGGGTGCATCCTGTAGCTGGAAACGAAAGCTCCATGCTCTAGCCCACAGCACAGAACATGTGCAGTGTCAGCTCCTTTAAATTAATGGTATTAGTGGCAAATAAGTGCTTGGATTATTTTAAAAATATGAGCATTTCTACCAATCTTTAAAACAAAATAATAATAATAATAATAATAATAATAATAATAATAATAATAATAATAATAATAATAATAATAATAATAATAATAATAATAATAATAATAATAATAATAATAATAACGATAACAACAACAATAATAACAACAACACTAACAATAAAAATAGTCTATATTAAGTCAAATCATATGTATTTAAAGACACTATTTTATTAAGCTTTAATTTACAAAATTTCTCTATGTAGCTATCCAAACAATTCTAGAGCTGGTTCTTTTTAAAATATGGTTTACTGGCACTATAATTATTATAACACTCACTAAGCTACCGGCTCATATATTCTGCAGCACTTAGTCTGCATCTTTCATTTGTGTATTCTGAAATTTCTACTCATTCTGCAGTATTAAGATAAAAAATAAATATATAAAGCTGCTGCCAAGACTTGCCTACCAATTCTTATACCAATGCTGTTAAACAAGAAAATAGCCAGAAAATAATAAAGAATATTAATTAATAGATAAATCCTTAGTTAAATATTAAAAAAATAAATCAAATTCCTTGTTTTAAGATGTGGAATTTCTGTGCAGGTAAGTTTTCTTTTTGTGCTGTTTATGTGTCCTAAAGAGCTGGCATTTGTTACAGCACACAGCCACCAGGATACAATACGCATTGTGATAGCAAGTGATGGACTTGGGTTGGGAGGTCTTATATCTACCATTCATAGTGTGCTATTGCACACTAAGCATTCTGTTAAGTTCTACATTATCACTACAGATAAGGAGCTTCCTCATCTCAGGTGAGTAGCAGAACACACAACTTTAGTAAGATATATTTTAAAACAGATTATAAAAACAATAGAAAGGAAATTTTTTCCTAAAGAGTCACTTCTTATATCACGAAGCAGTGGTTTTATAGTGCAGCCTGGATCAAATATAAGTGTTCCCTGCATGCTGTGAACTAAACAACACTCATGACTACAGTGACATACTGTGATAAAATAACAAACTCAGTCTGGTTAGTTTTCTATCACTTTATTGTGTTCCAAAATTTTTCCTCTCATCGTTAACACAGTCTACAGTCTTTCAAGTTATCACAACTCATAACTTTTGCTTCTGTAACCTTTCTCAGTCCCTTCAGTGTCTTTCTTCACTTTCTCTCCCTTTCATACACTCACTGCAACAATGCAAACACTCAACGTCCATTAGAATCTTCTTCATGGTGACCGACATGTCTTTTACAATGATACACACGTGCACAGTTGTCTCACACTCACTGACCAACTTATGTTTACTGTAAACTCACTCACTGCTGCTTCCTGGCCTCCTTATATGCTGGGGATGACATCACATCGAGCTTTCACAAACACCTTCAAACACGTCAGCAGTGACAGCTGTATCTTTCTCGAAGCCTCACAGTTTGACGGGCAGTGTGGGGGCAAGCGTTATCGTAGAGAAGGCTGATGCCGTTGCTCAACATTCCTCTTCTTTGGTTTTGAATTGCCTGTCTGAGTTTTCTTAACGTTTGACAATACCTGTCGGCATTGATTGTTGTCCCAGGACCACACACACGTACACACATGCATGCACGTGCACACACGCGCGCACACACATGCGTGCACGTGAACCTTTTACTAAAAATGGTTTTATTTTGGGGGAGGGGGGATTCAGGAGGCCCCAAACCATATATTTCCTGTTTAATTTCCAGATCAAATTTTTGGTAAAATAGAATACTTCCACTACTTAATATATATAGTGCAGAAAGTAATGTATGTGAAAGACAAATTAATTGTTTAAAATAATATAAATTAATTATACTTTTATTATGGATTTCAGGTTATGGATAGAATCAACAAAATTACACAAGATGTCATATGAGCTTCATCGGCTCACAGCTCTGACAAAAGATATAACAGGTGGATTGCGCCATGTAAAATTTCGAGCTACTCAACTCTTTCCTGAGCTGTGGGGCAGGGTTATTTATCTTGACTGTGATGTTATAGTACAAGGTATGTTGTTACATCTTGGTGGTTGGTAATCTTATCTGTCTTACAAAGTGTAACATTTCATTGTCTGCCATCATCAGTGGCATCATCGTCATCGTAGTCGCCATGGTCGTTGTCATCATCAGCAGCAGCATCATCATCATCGTGGTCGTTGTCATCATCATCAGCAGCAGCATCATCATCGTCGTCATCATCATCATCATCATCATCTGGATGTTTATGACCTAAACATCTTAGAAATATGCCAGCATTTATGATAAAAAAATTATAAATTATGATGATAAATATGACCTATACATTTTTGGGCATATTTTTAAAATCTTCAATATTTGAATGCTGTGTGAATTAACATTATATTGAAGATCTATTAGCACATTCAATAGTAAATAAATAAATAATAATATGAATTATTGTTATATTTTTAATTTATTTAATTGCTTAGTCCAGAGCTAAACCTCAGCTCTGCACAGAATTAAATAAATATATTTTGAAGCAAATTACTGGATTTTAAAGTTTTCATAACAAAATGATCTATTTGCAAGTAACATTGACTTGTAACAGGAAAAAGACCTCTCAACAACGTTTCCCACATATCTCCCTTCAGCATCGACTGCTTCATCCATTGAAACCTAGCTCTTGTTATGAGTGACCAATGGCACATTTTGTTAAAACTTCTTCGTAACAGGCAGTCAGTAGTTCTTGCGAAGTCTTGTTACATTGGGAGTGTGATGATTAGTGTATCTTACCAAACCATTAGTTTTAGGCATAATGAACTTAGAGTTCATACACACATGCAATGAAATCTGTTTGGCAAATGAGGGCTGGTTGTATACCTGTCATCAGGTATCTTAGAGGCTGAACCATCAGGTTTCTGAGAATTTTAATTATGGAAACAATTGACCTTGGCAGAAAACCTGGTGTCCGTGCTTTCTTTGCATCTGTCATTTCCTACGCATCTTGTCTCTTTTTATACAGTTTACTCTCCAAATTCACAGAAACATATATTTCTAAGGAAGATAATTATAAGAAATATTACAGATAAGAATTAGAAGATGTGGAAAAAAAACGGTCTATGAAATGACTGCAAACACATATGCGAAATTGGAAAGAAGCATAAAAATATGACAAAAACATGAAAATTTAACAGAAAGTATGACTATAATATGAAAAATGACGACAAAATGACAAAAAAGCCAAAATATTACTTTATATAACCCAACAGAGTTGCATAATTTTAATCACCATAGTAAAATCAGGTTTCATTTATATTTTCCATGGAAAAAAGCCACAAAGAAAAACTATGACATTTCATAAACATTCAGGCCCTGATCATCTGTTTATTATTTAATTATTATAATGATAATTATCTTTAGATTAGTTATTATTGGTGCTATTAATTATGATTATTATATAATTATTATTGTTATTAATTATTAATTATTCGTATTCTTATTGTTATTATTGTTATTATTATCATCATCTTATTATTTAGAATGTGTAATTTTGCACATATTTTACTGTAGCTACATCACTGTTACAATGGGTATGCTTAGATAAATACAGTTTATAGTATACCTGATATTGGGTATTGAGAAGGGAGGTTTGGGAGGTTTTTTTAACGACACTATCAAATGCTGGGTTAGATTGTAGGCCAGTGTCTAACCAACTGAGCCACCTAGACCGATAGGTTATTGAGAAATTGGTGCTGAACCCATGTTTGGAATCAGTACACGTACTGTCAAAACCTCAGTAAAACATGGATTAGATAAGCACATCAACTCAGGTGACAAACCTATCCTGGATAAAAAGTCAGGAAATTGGTTTAAGTCCACACAACAATCTTTCCTCATCTCTTCTGAGATTGGACAGAAGAGCAATTAGTGAACTATGTAGTTGCATTTATTTCTGATTATGGTCACTTAAGGGCACATCTACGTAAAGTACAAACATAAGCCATTTGTAGTATATACAAAGAGAATGAGGAAACTGGCACAGAAAGGGGTGATAATGCAGAGAGTATTGAAATATTGGTACAGAATTCTAAATATACATAAAAGTTATGTCCTAAGGCAACGTTTGGAGTACCAAGCAAAAAAACTAAGAACAGCAGTTCATGCTCTTAAGTACAATAGTAGATAAGAGCTCCTTAACGTTCTATGCTCAGATAAAACAATGATGGCAAAGCAAAACATATATAGATAAGGTGACCAGAGGGAATGAGAGGGTGTAGCATGGTTAAGAATGATATTTGGAGATTAAAAGGGTTTAAAAATTGTATACCCTAGAACCAATGTCCCTTATGTGGTGATAAGGAGCATACTGAAAATATTATAATTGAATATAAAGGGACTGACATGCAGAGAGAAGCATTTTTCTCTGAAAATGGCATAAAGGCAGCAGAAAATGTGCCTTAAGTGTTTTTCTCTGTAAAGACAGTAAGAAATTAAGTCAGTTTTTAGATAAAGTATAAAGCAAGTACAATTGAGAAACAAAAAGGAGAAAATACAAATGGTTACCTCCATTAGAAAGTAGATCTTAAAAAATGTAAGGCTAAATGCCATGTATGTTTGAATGTAATTTTCTTAGCTTAAATAAATGAATAAAATATATTTGTAAAGTAAGTTTAAAATGCTGAATATTACTGAAGCTAATAAAAAAATGTATTTGACAGGTGATATATGGGAGTTATACAACACACCAATTCGATCAGGTGACTATGGAGTATTTTCACATGACTGCAATGGTGGCAGTCCTGCTGGAGGATGGAGCAGAGTTCCAATGATGGGCATAGGCAGGAAGCCTCGCTATGCCACTTATGTGAACCTGCATCACAGTCAGCTTATTAAAGAAAATTCCACTCTTCATATTGATCCTAACACATGTCCATTTGCCACAGGAGTTTTTGTGGCAAATCTGACTCTTTGGCGCCAGCACTCCATTACAAATCAGATTCTACATTGGCTCAAGTTACATAAAAAGTATGCACATGATTCATTGTCATTTCATTTACATTATAAGATTTACTTAACTGCTAATGAAATTTAAACAGCATAAAAGTTTGTGCTATTAAGGAGAAATTGACTGTTTGGCAAGCTTCTGTACCCAAAAGGTGCAAATGAAGTCTTTCCCCTACTCACTAACAGGTTATTTACAGCAATGTATTAACAATGTTGTTATGTCACTCTACCAGTTCAGCAACCAGTTTCAGACTAAAAACACCATCGCCTAACAACATAAGAGCAAAGCAAGCTGCATTCTTTAATGGTGCTTATGATTTACCATTTATATAAGCTTTCCGCTCACATGCATTCCTTAACGATGCAGAAACAATGCTTATGATCCACTGCTTATATAAGCTTAGGTTTCTGATTCATAAGAGGTTAGGTTAGATTTCTTTTTATATACATAATAAATTTAGCCTATAGGCATCCTGTAAAGGCAAAGGCCTCCTGTTTACATGGGGATTACCTCACAAGTAAGCTCCATAAACATGGTGTTGTTTACCGTCTGCATACCATGATTTTACCATAAAATAAAACCTCATAAAAAGAGGTGGCTGGGGGATATAGGCCTCTGAACTTGTAACATCTACTCCAGAAATAATTCTTAAGGTACTATCAGTAATATTAATATCTTTTATTACACTTATTTTCCCTGTTGGGTACAGGAGCTTGTCTTTAAGCAACATACATGATGGAGGAGAGGTAGGTGCATGCGTGTGTGCATGCATGTGTGTGTGTGTGTGTGTGTGTGTGTGTGTGTGTGTGTGTGTGTGTGTGTGTGTGTGTGTGTGTGTGTGTGTGTGTGTGTGTGTGTGTGTCTGTGTGTGCGCACACGTGTGTGCATGCATGTATGAGAATGAAAATACTGATACACATGTCAGAAATATTGTATTGTTTATTTAACAATGAAAGCAAAACAAAAACAAAGCAATTATCACTTTAAATTGTAACAAAAATTACTCTATATAAGTTTTTCTGAAAAAATCAATAGAATGATTACACATAATACCCTACACCTCTACATCTATTCTATGGCTAATGTAAAATTTAATGGCGGGTGGCTTGATACAACATCCTATCATAGGCTTGCTATGTCTTGCTGAGTTGTATAGTTAAACACACTGTGAAACCACAGTGTAAAGCCAGTGATTTGCACCCACAAAATATATTTGCACAACAGGAAAAAGAATAATAATAGTTAACTATCAGCTGCCATTAAATTTTGTATCTACTATAGTATAAATTTTAAGTCTGTTGCTTATAGTAAGCAGAGAAAGGTTGAATCTATTCTACCCAAAACTCTGGTAATATATCACTGAAAATATATGTTTTAAAATCCCAATTGTTTCTCATGATCAAGCACAGTGGCAAATTTTTAAGTAGAGACATCTGACTATTGCTTAAAGCTCCTGTCTCCCCCTTGTGTGTATAACAAAATGTGTAATGCAACAATTATTTCTATGTTTATCTTAATTTATATGAAGTAGATAAAAGAATAAGCTTCTATAAGGATATTGTGAAGGTTTTTAGTTGCTTTTATATATTCAGGTAGACAATCACTTACTTGTAGTCTACAACTACAAGTAAGTGATTGTCTACCTGAATATATAAAAGCAACTAAAAACCTTCACAATGATCAGGACATCACTATATATAATGCTTCTCCTTTTAATCTTAATAAATTCTATAAGGATAGTTTGTAAAGAGTGGGAGTGTAACAGATACAATTTTTATCAATTCAGGGAACCTATTGTTGGCAGTCACCCAGGTGTGAGTGCATTGGAAGCTGCAATGTTGATTGTTTTATATGGAAAAGTTTCTCCAATGGATCCACTCTGGCATGTACAGCATTTGGGTAGTATCAGCATTATACTTTCTAACTTAGAAGATAATTGAGTATTTAAGTAGTAATCTGAAAACTACTGTCTGTTCACCAGCTCATGATATTAGAGGAATGAAGGGGAGAGACATTCCATTTACTGTTGGCGTTATGTCAGAAGTAAAGGAGTGTAGAAATAGACAAACCCCACCTAGAAGTGTTGTGAAATCTGCTATGATATTGTCATTGCAGAACAAAGGAATTCAGAGTGACAGTTCTATGTGTAAAACAGATCTTTATAGCGTGATTGAAATAAATAAACCCAAGGAGATTCTTAAAATGGAAATATTTGGTTTTATTACGTCAAACTATCGTTTCCTTGCCCTCATACATGTGTGATCACATAGAACTATGTAGTTTAGGCAGAGGTAAAATGAATAGTTAAAGAAATGTAAGAGATGACTTATGCTTACAGGAATACCATATAATGCTCAAGGGTATATCATTTGTGACCAAAACAGACTGACAGGGTTTTTGAAAAATATAGAAAGGTAGAAAATGACTGTTGGAGAATTACAGAGTAATTAAAAACATTGTTTACCTTTTATACTCCATAAACTGAAAATAAAATTTAAGTTCCGCTATTTTGAGTGACTTCTTTGCTTTAATCTAGCATAAATACACATTCCAAAGTTGGCACTACCATGCCAGGAACCCTGAGCTGGTGAACAAATGTATCAAATCTTCCTTTCTTAAAGTTTGAAAACAGTGTTGTTATAATCCATTTAATATAAAAGGTGAGTCAATTAATAACACTAAACAACACTTACATTTATAATTTTCTGGAACGTGTTTTGGAAAATTATAAATGTAAGTGTTGCTTAGTGTTATTAATTGACTCATATTTTAGATTAAACTGTATCAAGTTTGTAAGAGCTTAAGCATATATTGTAGTCAGCATTTTAAGATACCTATTTAACTCTGAGGGAAAAAGCAGAACAATAACAATTGTGAAAAACTGCAAATTTGTGAAAAGTTAACACATGATGTCTCAACACCAGAGTTGTATGTTGAAGAGTAGGAAAATCTATAAGAGAAATATCTTCCACATTTTAAAGAAAAAGTGTCAAAAAGTAGTTGTTTTATACAGGGTTTCTGAGAATGTATGGTGGGGTTTTACAAGGTCACTATAAACTAAGTATTATGTGTAATTGATTAAAAGTACTTTGATTATTCCAGTAACTCAAAGAATTTACAAATAACATTAGTTAGTTTGTACACACATGGGCACCATTTACTGCACAACAGAAGTCTAAGTGAAATTCTGACAAAAACATCTGACATAATGCTTGCAATTGCTTGTCTAATTCTTTGTCTTAGATGGTCGATGTTATCGATTCTTTCACTGTAGACCTTATTCTTGATCTAGACCTAAAGGTAGATGAACTTTTTCAACAAAAGAGAATGGACCAAACATCTGGTGCATAAGACCATACTAAACATTTACCATCTTGAACTTGTTTGTGTATTATATGTTGATTTTTCAAGACCCAAATTTAGTAATTGTGCCAATTAACACAACCATTTACATGAATCATGGTGTCATCTGAGAAGATGCCATTCTCATCAGTTCTTTGTAGCAGAGAATTCAGCCCTAAGCAATTTGTCCTGTGCTTTTATTGTATGCAAAAATTGAATTTTATAGCTCTGCAATTTCAATCCCTTCTGTGTGACGTCATGCACTGTTGACTTCAGAAGACGTAACTATGACTAAAGGTGGAACAGACTTCTGAGGATTGTGAACACAGGACTGTTGGATTCTCTCAACATCTTCTTTTGATGTTGTGGGTTTTCCTGTTGATTTTTCTTTTCGTTCATTGCCAGTCTCCTTAAACTGTTTGTGCCATCATTTGATACTATTCTCTTGTGAAGGATCTTTGTTGCACTCATATTTGAATTGCCACTGTACCATAATCACATATTTGTATTGACACCCTCTCGTATATGTATACAGGCTGTAAATTGATTGGTTTTCAAGAAGGAACCCCTGTCTGGAAATTCATGGTTTGGACACTGTAGCACATCAAAGTGTGAGATGGGTGTGCGTTCACATTTTGTCAATAAACTGAACATGGGTAGCACATCAAGTTGTCCATATTACAAATGAGCTTCAAACTGTGTATCTCCTACATCATTCCAGAACCTACATCCGCATTGCTGAGCCTCATACACATGACCCAATACGTGGGGTTGTCTTTGAAGATTTTCAATCACTCTGTGGACTTGAGCTATAAGGTCCTCCACTGACATTACAGGAGTGCCATTCACCATACTCTCCATACAACTCCACAGAAAATAGTTGAGAGGTGTCAGATATGGTGGCCATGCTGGCCATGGAACTGGTTGTCCTCTACCAATCCATCGATTTCGATATGTGATTCTGCACATTTACAACAAAATATGCTGGAGCTTATGTTGGCCATTTCTGCAACTATGTACTGATATATGTATGTTGCACTGCTGTTAAAGCAATACCAGACCGTAAACTACACAAGTAACACAGTAGGATGCACACCAAGGACCTACAGAGCAACTTAGCACATTACAGACTTGTTATTAGGCTCAGGTCATTCATCTGCAGTACACAGATGGCTAAAGGATTGCATATCTTTCGTATTAAGATACCAAAGTGAATCTAACAAGTTGTCACAAACTTTGATGCTCACCAGCACCCAAACTGTGCATTTCCAGATGCGGTACCTTCTTGAAAACCAATCAGTTTGCAATGAGCAAGCATAAAAGCAAATTTCCTCCTGAAATTGTTGTATTAAATAATTACTTAAATTCATTATGTATTATTTAACATGAAAAAGTGATAAGTAAAATAAACACCTAAATAATGAATATAGTGAATTAAGGAAAATGAAGCTATTAACAGTGAAGCAACAAGATTCTAAAGTAAGAACAAATTAGAAACTAGCATTACTAAGATAAGTGAAGTTTTTAGTTTCTAATTTGTTCTTACTTTAGAATGAATATAGTGTTATTTAGAGTGCTTAAGTACCTGCATGCTAGTATTGTTATTAATAATTCAAACCAATATATATTTTAACAATACTGGTGATTTACACTGCTTTAAGAAAATCAACAATTTTTCCTGCTTCGTTTATTTTTCCACAAACATACACTAGTCAACTATATGCACTAATCACAGAAATGCTGTCATCATTTAAAAGAAATCGTTGAGCAATTTTTAGAGCTTGAGTTACCTCATGCACAGTGGAAACAGTTTAATTATTTATGACTTCTTCATTATGCTATCATCAGGTACAGCTTGGGAAAGAATGATATTGATCAACCATATTGTTAACAATTGCACAGCAATAATGTGTTTAAAAAGATCGATGCCTTGCCCAAATGCCTATTGTTTCATACTCCTCAAAAGATATACAGTATACAGAAACTATGCATAATGTATCTTAACAAAACAAATTTAATGTATAAATAGGGATGTAAATTATTATATTTCTTGCATGGGGACCAGAAAAATATAATTTATTAATAAGAAAACATATAACTGAACTAAATATTAATGGACAAAGCTCTGTGTCTAAAAACTTTAATTTATATCTGCAAAAAACATACATTAATAACATATAAAAGGCTCAACTCTAAATACATATTTTCCATAAATCATAAATTCAGGTTACCAAAAAGTCACCTGCTACTTTTAACAAAATGTTTACACCAAATGACAGACAAGACCATCCATATTTAAAGACTGTCACTAGAGTTAAGGTGTCTGAATTCTCCATATAATTTCAGGAGCTGTTTCAGGAAGCCGCTATTCAAAGCAGTTTGTCGAAAGAGCTAAGCTGTTACATTGGAGCGGACTGTTTAAACCATGGACTCATCGAGCAGCACACAGAGAAATCTGGGATCGCTACTTCATTCCAGATCCTTCTGGCCAGTTCCGACCTATTCGTAAAAGAGGCTAGTGTATTTCAAACCACTGTTTGAGATCTCATATTAACCACCAGCAAAGTTTAAAGAAATGCCTTCAATGGTATAATCTAAAGCTCAAAAACATTATTTCTGCATATTACCTACTGGTATAGCAACAGCTAATAGATTTATGTAAATACTCAACAGTTATATATCTTAGCATCCCACTAGTATGACAGATACATGCTACTAATATAAAAATAAATTTTTTGAGCAATTTATAGTTTTGCTATTTAACATTTTCAGTCTATTGCTTAGTCTTCTAAGAATGCACACTGCTAGAGGAGCACATAAATTATGCTTCACATTAGATATAAAATAGCTTCTAAGAGATATTTTACTACATTTTATACAACCTGCTTCACTGTTATTTGTTACATACTATAAATAAATAGAATTATATAATAATTTAAGCATTGTTTAAAATATTTTACCAGGATGAGACTGAGTCAAGAGATATTAACATTTTAATATAGGTATGTTATATGTTAAAACACTGCATTGATCATTAATTTATAAATGCTCATAGTCACTTGTACCACAGGAGAGTCAGAGTAACATCAACAAAATAGAATGATTTGGGAATCTACTTGACTATTTTCATGGTGAGATGTACAATATAAAACGGCCTGAGCATTATGAACATATATAGATGTCCAACAATGTCTGTAAGTCTAATAATTTTCAACTCTTGGTTGTTTTAGATTTGTTTTAAACATAAACTTAAAGAAATATTATGAAGTATTGCAATTTTATCTTTAAAATTTGCATTTTGAATAATTAGTCCAGAAATTCCTGGGCATGGCCTTTTAACCATTTGTCCGCTGTCTGGGGGGAATTTTTTAAAAGTCTCTAATGTCCTACATTTTCAGAAATAACTAGCGCTAATTAGAAAAGGAACTGGAAATTGGCAAAACAGAAAGAAATAGTTAATTGGTTACTAGCCGCTACTGCAACTTGCTTTGGCAACATGCCTACACTGACTACAGTCAAAGACCATACTCATACATTGATAGCATTGAGCAAGAGATTGGCAACATGGCATTAGCACTCCAAGGCAAAAGGTTGGTGTTCTGTAGAGGCAAAGCGATGGTTTATTCTCACTCTTCCATTTGCATTTTGGTTATCAAAGAATAAGGAAGTAGAAAATAAACAGTCTGTTCTCTAAGAAACAGAACTTCACAAAACTCTGCCAGTATTTGAGATGTTTAAGTTTTCTTTGCTGAGTCCACACGTCTGTGGATCATATTAGTGCTGTGGAGGCAACATTTGCATTTCATGTTGTTCATCACCATGCACCATACAAATCCATGGAACAATATCATCACACGCTCAAGATACCTTAGTAGGTTTAGAAATAGAAAAGAAATGTGTAGTATATGGAGCTGACAATACAAATAAATTTTGGTGACATAAGTCAAACAGAGGGTAAAACTGTATTCAACACCTTAAAGTTATATTAATTGCAAAAGATTAGCTCTTCAGAAGTATGAACGACTGTTGATCACATTTAACATTCTATGTTTCAGTACTTTAAAAAAATATAAATATATATGCTTGCGGGTATACAACATGTGAGTCTTCTCATCTCGCAGATTGAGAAGTTATGCAGTCCCCAACGTTTTACAGGCTATGCCATAAATACTGACCACTATATCGTTCTTATCAAATTTTGCACAAAATGATCCTTTTGCACTGCAGTGGGTGAAGTCACTCTCATAGGACAACAGTGAGCACATTGGCCATAAGTGGTAAAGGTCCCAGGTTCAAATATGCCACTTGAAGCTACTTTTTATGTTTAGTAAATTAAATGAGAACTGATAGTTTGGCACGGAAGTGTTGTTTCACTTAATTAATTTAATTATGTGAATTTCATTGAATACAACTTGTTACTTGTTAGAATACAGTTTAACGAACATCATAAATAAATGCTTAATAACATTGTGATATAACTTACAAACATAAGGCTTCTTTACATAATATTTAACTACTTAAAGCTATTCTTTTATACAAAAGAAAGCCAATAAATTGTTCTGAGAGTTAACAAAATGCAGTATGTACATACAAACTAGATAACGTTTGTAAGCCATGTTATGATCGTTGAGAACCCCTCTCTTTCCCAAAGTAGTGCACAGTGAGTATGAACAGTTGAAACTTTGTATTTATAGGCAAATCCACTTTCTAGTGCATTCAAAAAGTACACACAATTTGCTAGAACATTCTTAAAACATACACATTATTTTTACATGAATAAATGTCCTACACTTTTAACCATTGTGTGCTACATTTACATACAATAATCTGGTAACTTTATGAATGATGATACACTTTGAAGCATGGGTAGTGGCATAAGTGCACATCTCTGCAATCACCACAAATTATGTTGGTTTTCTTGCATAATCCTGTTTGCAATACACCACACATTTCAAAAATGGACACAGCTTTTTCCCTGTGGATGGTACCCATTTAGGGAAAGGTTTTTCCACTAATCTCAGGGAGGCAAGTTCTTTAGACTTTCTATCCCTGTATGTACAGGTCTCTGAATTTGGTAGCTACCAATTGGGCTGTGAGCAAGTAAAATGCAGAATTTTAAGTAGGGGAGGGGGAGGGGGGGTAGAGCTCTGTAAATTGCTAAGCAGTGCAATGTGCAATGTTAAATGCAGTCTTTGTACATATGTCTGCAATGCTGATCCATAAATCAATACTACCCATATGTATATTATTATATTCTTGTATATCTATATCAGGCTTCAATGTTATTAGTAAATGCCAGAGGAATGTGCGCTCGCATGCGATACAGGTTAGCTGGACACAGAGTATGAATGATGTCAGAAGTACAGCACGGCCATCAAATGTGTAAACAACTGCCACTGTAGAAGCAAAAGTCGAAAACAACATACCATGGTACTCTGCAAATTAGTGAAGCATTGCCTTGCAAGTGTACGCAGACGCCAATAAGTACAAGATGGGGTACTTGGATGGAGGCCATCACGTATTATGCAGTGCATTACAATGAAATTGAAGATGTTATTAGCGCTCTATGTGGTGTAGATTCATCTGCTATTTTAACTGCAAAGTCTCTGATATCGCATGAGCTATCTGAAAATCTTCAGTTCATATCCAACAATTTTGCAGTGTTGCCCAAAGCTATTAAGCAAGTAGAAAAATCGGGTTTGGAAATGTGTAAAAGCATAAGTGCAGTAAAAGACTTAGCTAATAGAATTAATAGGATACCTCTTGTGCCAAATATCGAAAAGGTGAAAGTTAAATTCCAGAAAGTCATAAACAAAAATATTGGTACTCCTATGTGTGAAATTTTGAAAATGAGTAAGAAGGAAAACAGGCCAGATGACAGAGTGGAATTCATTACATTTGCACCTCTGACATCATGTGACAGAAAGAAGATTTTCACTTTTAAAAACTGTTTCAGTGATAGACGTTGAAATTTCACATTTAATAATTTATGAACGTACACTGTAACCCAGTGTAATGCACTCTATAATGATATTATAGTTAATAATAGCAGTATGTATAAGCGTTTAAGTACAATTCCAGAATGCATAGTTTATGATGCAGGTTGTGCTGCAGTGAGATGGTTTTCATGGTCAGGCTGTACCTACCTGCAGTTGTTTACATGTGCAAGCGATAACACTAAAGTCCATTTGCAGTATACCTATGGAAAAATGTACATGCCTCTGGCCTTTAGTTATTAGTTTAGTTTTAGCATCTGGCTTTCTTATATTAGTCATCAAAATGTTGAACTGCAATTAGATAGTCTCAACCGTCTTTCTATCATCTGAACAATCCAGATCCAAGGTGGAAGCTGATGCACCTCTATTTCTCCTCTTTAGAGTCTGTGCATTCATATTTTTGACAACCAAGTACAACTTGAATGTACTGTTCTTTTATACAAAGCAATAAATAACATAAGGAAGCATACCAGTTGTCTAGATACATAGTCCTACCCTGATGAAGCACAGGTGCCATGAGCTACATCACTATGGAGCCAGATAACTCCAGGTCTTTTACTCCTACATTGTCAGTTCCTTTGCAGTGCAAATACAGCTGTTGTAGACTTACTTTCACAAAAATCAAGACTCTTAATGTGAAATCTGGCTCCAAGCAGCCCTCCCAGAGGATCAAACTTTCATCAACACCAACCTTTTCACCAATAATATAATTTCCTTTGAATTTTTAAACAAGTACCTAATCAAACATGTGTAATTTAACACTCGTTTTCTGTGCTGATGCAGACAAGAAACATATGTAGTACAGACAAAACCTAACGCTTGACATGCATTTTCTAAAAAATGGAATTAATAGCATGGCATTCGTAGGCTTTAAATAAAACTGTGAGAATAATCATGGCAAGTAGCCTGTAAATCTCATTCTGTAACATCTGAGACAATGAGTTAAATATCTATATTAGGTTTGATAAAATTTGATCAAACTGATCTCCATGACTACCTCTGAACAATGAACCTGCTTTCAGAAAGTTTCCATTTCTGACAGGAACTATCACCCCATTCTTGGCTGCTGGTCGACTAACTAATCTTCTTCCCTGGGATCTGTAGCACCATCTGGTGTGGAGTTGATGAATTTAGAGATTCAACTAAAATCTGCTGGAATTTCATAACTTTTGATATATGTTCTTTCCCACAAGCTCAGCTATAAGGGGAGATATTGATTTTTGCAGCTTGGCTTTTTGTTGTATTATGTAATTTTCCTCCCAGAAGTGATTGACTACAGCTGATTTATCTGTTTGTAACTGATTTTTCTAAAGTATTCTTTTGATCTTGCACCTTTTAGCTTTCCCATGTGTGTGTGTATATATATATATACTGTTTAGAATGCAACAAAACATACACACATAACAAAAACACACACACACACACACACACACACACACACGCACGCACCCACACACACACACACAGATATATGTGGTTTCTCTTCTAATGTGATTCTTTCTGTGTGCTCTAATTTGAGCCCGTGTTTTAATTTGTATTTATTTGGCACTGCTAGGATTATGTTGAAAAGTCACAATATAGAACAAAAGGTCAAACCACTAAAATCAGTGCATAAGCCCTTGTACTTAGTATGTTTTTGTAGCATTTAACACCTGTTCTAAATATATGGGACCACAGGTAGTAGACACTGAAGATACATCAGTGAATTAATGTTTGGAAGGAAACGTTCTAAGTTTAAGGTGCCTCCCATCATTTGACAGTTATGAGACTGAGGAAAAAACCCCTATTGGGGAGGACAGTTCTGGCAGGATTTGGACAGCAGATCTCCCAGATGTGAGCCTTGCATATTACTATCTCACTCAGCCCTTGGAACTGAGCTTACAGGAAAGAATATACACTAAAAGTGTTGAGCATTGAATTATGAATTTTAATATTCCCGCAGGCAATAGTTGTATTTCTAAATGCACCAACCACTTAGCATCCAATATTAAAATCCACTGCTACATTCCTCCTGCTCCTCACTGCCGAAGACTTCAACTTCTGCTTTACCTCAATTCATTTCCAGAATTTAATGCAGCTATTAAATAACTTTAATGCTCTTCAGATGTTTATGTACATGTATTCTCTATATGATAATACTCAAAAGATCTCCTAAATCATCTCTAAAAATTTATCAGTGTTATTCTGACTCCTCTCTGTAAATAGCAGTTTACAGTCAAGTTAATTTTACACTAGAGCAGCATCAAGGCCATGTGATAAAGTCTGTTTCCCATAATGATATTTTCAGTTTCCTCATTTCACATAATAAATAATAATGTGCTTTGAAACTAATTGTGTTATTCATCAAATAACCAAATACTTTGTTATAAAAAAAGCAGAAACTTTGTGGGTTTGTAATGACCAAGAAGTAAAGAAGGCACTATAAAATACGCACAAAATATTTAAGGAATGATATGATAGAGAGGAAGTCAAGTTCATACTTCCTGCAATCAATAGCAAATAGATAAAAACTCCACTTACTGCTCTGAAAGTAGCAATTTAATATTGTGTAACTTAATGCTGCAATAAAACATTATGTAATATCTGAGAAAAATCCAAAGCTTAAAGAATAACTGTGCCCTTCTTTCTGTTCATCTCACTGTTATTGAATATGTCTACTCTCTAAGTGATCATCTACAAGTAACAAGCCTAGTCATGCTACATCAATTACTTTTGCCATTTCTGTTAGTGGCCTTAGATAGGTTATTGGTTATGTAGCAGGGGAGGGCACCTTGCGCACTACAATCTACATATATCTATTGTGGCTAACACTCCCCAGGTAGAAGGGTTGAAGTGAAGGAACTACAGGAGGTTAAGGCTGTATGCTGACAGGCCACAGAGACACACAGAAGTTTCTAATATTTCAGACCTCTTCCACTGGTAGAGCTGCCTAGACAATGTGATGAGTGACGTGTCCACCAAGCCTCCCTCTAATGTCCTGGGAAGTAGCGTTTTCTTTCAGCCATCTGTCCAGCACCACCACATGCCACAAAACTAGAAGCATACCTGAAAGATGAGAAGGAAATGACAGACAGGAAGTCATTGTAGATGAGAAACTACTATTCACCTGCTGACCAGGGAAAATCACAAAAACCCAAGATCAGAGTGGATGATCGATGGGAATCAAACCATAGGCCTGTAAGCCTCACATGTTACCGTGGAGCCATTTTGCTCAGTAGTGGTCATAGTTATAATTCCAAAGTTTTACAGTAGGCCAATTCACCATTTGAATAAAGGATAGTACAGTACTATTATTTTGAGTTAATTGGTACCTAATGATGCAGTCATACATGACGGTGTAAATATGAAGATGCTACTTCCTCTCAATTCAGTTGTTCATCTACTGAAATAATTACTTCCTCATGATCTCTTAGATTCTTTAGTCTTAACAGCATTGATATACAAGCACAGGTATTCCACAATTGTACTGGGCTTGCTATTTAATCTTAGGAAATCCATTAAGTAGAAATTCATAACTCACCAACCCATTCTATTTCTTCATCAACGTCATCATCATCATTATCTCTTCTAAGAAATTTCATTTCCATTGACTTTATTCTATTAATACCATTTTTCTTCAAGGTCCATACTTCATATCCATATAAAAGATCAGTACAGCCATTGTCTTATAGAATTTTATTTGCATTTCTTTCCTTATTTTCTTCTTGGCAGTTGTGCCACATATAGCCTGGAAGTGTGTTTTAATATTCAGATCTTTATAATAATCGTAAGTGATATCGCAACCTAGGTATTTAAAATGGCTCACTTGTTCTAAAACAGTATTATTTGTTATTATTTTACTTCTAACTGGATGTTTTGCTCTTAAAGTATTTACTTTCATCTTTTGTAACAGACTTTTAAATTATACTCTCCATGTCATATTGTATTTAGCTTGTGTATGGCCTTTTGTAAGTTAGTTTCACTATCCTGGATAATTATCTGGTCACCTGCAAATAAAAGAGTATTTAAAATATTTTGTCAGTTTAATAAGGTCTCATTAGTAATACACTTTTTCCATTCTCTAAGAATGTCGTCTATGTATAGTTCTATTTCTTTCTCAAGTAATTTCTCCCACTATCAAATACAAAGTTATAACCAACAGAACCAACCATGAAAATAAAAGAGTATTTAAAATATTCTGTTGATTTAATAAGATCCTGTCAATATTACACTTCTTACATTCTCTAAGAATGTTGTCTATGTATAGTTCTATTTCTTTCTCAAGTAATTTCTTCCACTATCAAATACAAAGTTATGACACCATCCTCCATGCCAAAGCTTCTTCTGTAGAAAAACCATAACATAGTTGTGAATACAGATTACATGGACTAATCTAACTTACTTAGAACTGGGTAAAGCTTGTAAGGGATATATTCAAGTTATTGGTCGGCTGGTTATAAGCTTTATTCCTTCAATTTCTCCAGACTAGTTTTCAAAATGAATTGTTTTCATCATTAGTACTTCATCAACTGGTGGTCTTCAATGAATTTGCATTAATTTTTTTATTTATTTGTATTTATCTCCAATTCTTACTACAGGTGTCCAGAAAGTATGCCATATTGACTTGTATATGGGCAAGTATTAATAAGGACTATGAAGATAGACATATTACTATACTTTCTGACAGTCAATCAACCATAAAAGCTGCTGAAGGAAGGTTAATCAGATCTAAGGTGGTCTGCGAGTACCTGGAGGTCCTAATGGTACTAGCGCTGCACAATTCAGTATAATTGATGTGGGTGCCAGGACATAGAGGAATCTATGGCAATGAAAGGGCAGACAATCTGGCTAAAAAAGAGGCAAAGATTCCCTTTGTAGATCCTGAACTTAGACTTGGACTGTCCTATGGATATGTAGGGGGAGCAATTCAGGAGTGGACATGGAAAAACCAGAGAACTTGGGATCTCTATTGGGACACAGGCACTCAAAAGTTCCTATTAAAGATATAAACAAAAGTAGAACAGATGAAATACTCAAAATGAGTATAACTATGCTCAAACAGACAGTAGAGTTAATAACAGGGCATTATCAGTTATATGGATGTCTCTTTAAAATCGACAAAGCAGTTTATGCAAAATGTAGAAGATGCAGGAAAGAGGATGAGACTGTTTCTCATTTATTACGTGACTGTGATGCAGTCAAACACTTTAATCATGAAACCATACAATTGCATGAATTTCAAGGAATAAAGGACAAGAAACTTGTAAACTTCACAATGAAGACTAAGATCTTAGCTATTTAAAGGAAGAGAGCACAATAGATCTATTCTGGTTGTGGTGCATAGGGCCATAGAGAGATTGCCACCCCTTCTTAAATTCTGCAAACCAGTAGAACACAGTGGCAGTGATGGAGAATAGTACTCAAAAGCTCCCCTCAAATGCTCAAGTGGCTGTGTTTCATTTAAGCCACATTTAAAGTCATTCAAAATCATTACACAAAAATGCTCTCTCTGAACCTCCATTGCACTTGAAAAAATATTCACTTTTCAGACTTCAAATATAAACTGAGCAAAAATAAATCTTGCAACAATGGTCTGCCTGCTACCATTTCATTACCAATGAGTCAGCTATTTTGACAGAGTAACAATGCCTTCCCCAGGGGTGGCCAATTTTCCATGTCTTGATACATGCCTAGAGACCCTCATACAAGTGATGATTAACCGTTAGAAAATGTCTTGAAATTTTTATTGATTAATTGATTACATATTGAGAGGATTCCTCACTTATTCCACTGATTCAAATTTTGCACATCGGACCCTGAGCGGTAGGAATGAGATGGTAAACCCAATGGGCAGTCAGCTAGCAACAAGTAGACACCCACCAAGGGCAGGTCCCTACAGGTTTACAGGTAGTTCTTCATCTCGATGTAAGGTTCACACACAGAGCCTGGCATACAGGTTTTGACTACTGCCCCCCCCCCCTCAAGGACAAACCACCACAATGCCACCTTAGCACCAAGAACTGTATTTACAGAGCACAGTCACCATACTTGAAGAGTCACCAGCCCTGCAACACAGTCGATACACAACCCTCAGAAGTCAGATGGAAATGACATGAAATGAAACAAAAGGACAGGAAAACCAAAAAAGAAAAATCATGGGTCGGAAAGGTCAGCTGCAGGTATTGAACCCACAACCTCCTGAATGCAAGCCTCATATGTTACCCTGGAGCCATTTTGCTCAGTTCATGAAACTATTACTGTCATTCTTCGAACTATTCCAATCATGAATATAAAGTTAGGCACTTAAAAATACACAAGGTATGATTTGGGAAATAAATTAATTGATGTAGTATGACTCAAAACTGATGTCACTTAGTAATTAAATTGGAAATACTTGTGTGTCCTTTAATTTCTTAAACTGAAATCCAAGAGCTATCTAATATCTTGGAAGAAATCTTGCAAGAATGAGAAAATGTTGGCAATAGTAATTAATATGGTTCCCTTCTGAAATTACCTTTTAATTTTGCCTGAAATATATCTTAATTTTTTAAATTACTTAAACCATATTAATTGCTTTCTTTTTGTTGCTTAACAGCACTACTGTTTCTCTAAGAAAGCTTTGCAACAGGTAACCAAATAAGTGTAAAAGAATTTCCGATCCATAATGCACATAATACACATATGTATGGACCAAAAGTTCTACCATATCAAATACACTATCTAGAAGGAGCATATCACATAGCTCAATTTATCATTTGCACAGCCTTTTAGCTTTTGCACAGCTTATTTCTTTTGTTATAAAATGAACTGCAAATAAAAATATTTGTACAGTAACAAAGCATGTCTTGCTCTAAGTAACTAAGCATTATAAATATCTCAATCCTAAAAAGTAGCTTTGGAAATGTGTAAGTAAAATAAAGCATTTTTCATTTAATATCTACTTAAATATTTACATTCTTATCTGTAGAAGATAAGCATCTGGTGAAATGCTCACAATGTATCTGGTTTTGCTATTAATTTTGCTTATACAGATATTACTCATAGAAATAGTAGACATTCAATAATGCACATTCCAACATCTAAGTACTGAACTATTCCAAAACTATTTCAATCTTATATAACAAGTCACTAAAATTTATTTCAATCAATGAGGAGCATAGGAGCTGCAGTAGTATTTCATAATAGCAAACCACTTTAGCGTATAAAGTATATTACGTAAATTCCAAATGATTAAGTAGTTGACAAAGTGTGCCTAACTTAGAAAGAAAGATTGCAACTGGGCTTTCAGAATGAGGGATAAAATGTAATAAAACAATAATGATATGAAATCCTATACTAACCATGAGAATGTAAAAAATATGTTAACCAGCATTTGACTATACCTACTTCTTCCAATAAATAACTTGTATAGTATTTATAATAAAACTAGTTAGGTCTAATATAATTTTTGAAGTTAGGTACTTTGTTTAACTTTATATTTAATATTTTCCTTGTTAAGCATTTTCTAGTATGCCCAAAATGTGATATACGAGTTTACCTAAACTTTGCATAGAATATGGATATTTATAGGAGAAGAGGAAGTAGGTAATTACAGACAGTGAAATAAATTGTTAACTTCAATGGAGAGATAATCAAATCTGTGTATGAAGATTAAATTTACTAAGAAAAGAACACACTGGTTTCCCATATCCTTTTTCTTCATCATGACTGATTCAAGCTAAAGCTAATTAAATCATTACAATCAAAATAACTTTCTCCTTTATTAAGTACTTTTAGTAACTTATTTCACACATCTCCTAGAATCCACATTATTCAAAGTGCACAATGCTTCCAAACAAAAATGCACATTTTGAGGCAACTTCCAATAACAATATTAAGAATGGGACCTTCTTTACATTATTTATAGCATTTTTAAGGGTTCTCAACAATGTACACACGTTGAGAAATTATTTCTTGTCATTATAATTGCTTAGAGCTATCCTGTACCTTGCATGGTACAACATTTAAGACCAAAATTTTGTAACCATATATTGTATACACATATATATTATATACAAATAAAATATTGTTGCTTAACAAGTTTTCAATAAATATGTGTGTCACTACCATTTTATCCTTCAGCTGCACACCAAATTCCAGTCATTCCATCTGTGTCCTAGGTATGACCAAGGGATTTACAATTGCATTGTTTAAAAAATACTGCTCAATCTATGGGTACTCCTCTCGTAGGACGATGAACTGATACTAGTACATCATGCAGATGCTAGATGTTAGTAGTGAAGAGAGTAAAAGAACAGTGCTTGTTTGTTGTTAAGTACAGAAACCATGGACAAGGCGACTATCATGGACAAAGATGGACTGCATAGTTTTTGTGGAAGATGGAAATAAAATAGCACATATTCATGAATGTTTAACTGTGGTGTATAGTCAAGGAGCTCCTGCACCAAAGACTGCTTACAATTGGATCATTGGGTTTGCCAGTGGAAGAGAATCTGCATACAAGAACTTGAATACTCGTCCATCAACATTATGGTCTTTGAGGAACATGAGCTTGTGTCTGAATTAATTATAGCTGATAGCTGCATAACTATTGTTGAACTGGAATGGCAGACAGGCCATGTAACTCTGCATATCATTATTCATAATGATTTGGATATGAAAAAGGTGTACACACATTGGATTCTACAGAACTTGACACTGGCTCAGAAGAATAGCAGAGCTGAAATGCGTTGTCCACTATTTGAAAGGGAGAACACAGATCTGGATACTTTGGAAAAACTGGTGACAAATCAAAGTGTCACTGAAAAGAAAATCATTGTTGAATAACATGATAGCAACCACAGCAGTGTATTGATGTTGGCGGGGAGTAAGGGAGATTGGAACACCATGAGTCATGGGGCACCTTGGATCACTGAGTATTGTGGTAAATCTGGTGTGTTTAGATTGGTGCTATAAGCAGTACATGAATTTTATGACTTTGTCAATACATATCATCCAGGTTGTAATGATCTGATTTCTTTGTTTGAGACCACAGGTACCTAGAATTAATGTTTCCTCCTGCATGAAAATGAAATCTGAAGCTATCGACATTGTTTACATATTGCTTTCTATAATTCAAAGTACTTTTAATTTAGCTATTGATCAAGGTTCTCTGCATCATGATCATCTTACCACATTGCAGGTAATTATCTATTGTTAATGTTTAGGTTATGTGTGGCTACTTTTATAATTAGCTCCTACCAGGACATCATGAGTCAGTCATAACTAGGATACCATGGGTTGTACACTAAACAAATTTGGGAAACAGAATAGAAATTATTAGTTATATTATTACTTTCTCTACTACGTATAGTAAGATAGCAAGGGAAGTACTGTATTCCAATCAAAAATTTGATGTCGAGATTTCACCAGAAATATGTTGTGAGGCCCCCTGAATCCACAGAAAGCATTTTTAGAAAAAAGCCCGTGTGTGCGTGTCCATTTGTCCATCCGTGGGCCAGGTTTGGGCCTAATTTGAAAAATGTTTGTTGGGCTCGGGCCGGGCCCGGGCTTGAAAATTAAGAAATACAAAATAATGTATTATATATTTTTCTGAGAATAGCACAATTATCACAGCATTCCTTTACTAGGAATTCTATGATTATTCTGCTGAAAAGTTTCAAATAATAATGATAATGATCATAATGATAATAATAATAATAATAATAATAATAATAATAATAATAATAATAATAATAATAATAATAATAATAATAATAATAATAATAATAATAATAATAATAATAATAATAATGGTAATAACAATAACAATAATAATAATAATAATAATAATAATAATAATAATAATAATAATAATAATAATAATAATAATAATAATAATAATAATAATAATAATAATAATAATAATAATAATAATAATAATAATAATAATAATAATAATAATAATAATAATAATAATAATAATAATAATAATAATAATAATAATAATAATAATAATAATAATAATAATAATAATAACAACAATAATAATAATAATAACCATAATAATCATAATCATAATGATAACGATAGCGATAACAATAATAACGTTTTTGATAATATTTCTTTTGTAACCTGCTTCATTTCTTTTTCTTTTTGAAGGCATCTTAGAAAATTCACCTCACAGTCCAAATAGCAACCTTCATTACTTACAGAACAAGTACTGTTGAAATGTAACAAAGCGTGTTAAATGTTATTACGAGCGCAGGACAACAATGTAAGACGGGACTGCTAGACATGCGACATGGCGCTAAAACGCATGTTGTGCATGAATGCGCTAAAACGAACTGTGATTTCTAGCATAACGAGCAGTGTGACAAAATTTCTTTTACCACTGTTCGATGCATATTCAGTTGAAAACCCATTAATCAACAATAAAATAAAAATCACATTTTTTGACAAAATGTCTTTTAGTTCCGACCAATTAAATTTTATAATATATACCTTAAAGCTATTACAAAGAGAAAATAGTATATTGTAAAATAATAGGTATAATAACAGGTAAACAAGTAATGTCATCTTAGAAAAGACACCCCCCAAAAGTTAAATTAACAGATCTACTCCTTTTTTGAGGAGAATGGTTTCTTTTTCTTTCCCTTTTTAACAGCTGGTGTGAAAGAATCATAAGCATGTTATACGTACATCTTCTCTGTCCTTCTTAACACTTGGCTGATGTCTGAGGCACAATTTTCTTGTAACTTAAAAATGAATTTTCGAGATGAAATTGACTCAATGATAACTGGCAGAAGGGACTTCTTAGCACCTCACCGAAAGGCTATGGGGCATCCCCGGGAAGGATGGGTGGATGAGGGTCCATATGTTTTCCCAGTTAGAAACACCCCGGCGGAGGCTGACTTAGCTCCCCCTCCCCCTGGGCTTGTACCACCCCATGGGGGTTCCGGAAACCAGTGGCTCGCCTTCCAATCCGGGAGACGAGATTTCCAGAGTACATTTGTTTCCCCTGCCGTGCTACTGCCGCGGCGCTCGCCGACGCTTCCAACTAATAAATAAGCCTAACAAGATGAAGGGTGAAATGAAATTATTAATGTAGCGAAATGGAAGGACAGGAAATTTGGAGGATCAGGAAATCCTTCCCAGCACTCTCCTGGCGACTCGGGGAACCTCCGAAAAAGCCCATAGGCCAAGAAGGTCGACCACGGGAAACCAACCCACGGCCTCCCGAATGCGGGCCATAGACGTTACCGCCTGAGCCATCTCCCTTGGTAGGATGAAATTGGAACGCAGTTTTCGTGGCCCGTTGTTTTATAGGTCAAATGTGTTTACAAGGGCTACACGATAATTTCGCACATCGTTCAAAAAGCTTTAATCCCTTGCAATTCTTTGCTATTCTATGTCATCAAAAGGTCTTACCAATCTCGTAGCTGTGTTCTCGGATTTAACATACACATTCTTTAATATAGTACACAGCTGAAGCTATGAACAGTGAAGCAAATTGATCCACAAACAACACAAAGTAATTAGAGACTCGCACTTCACCTCAATAAACAAGCAAGAAGTCTGGCACTTATCAATTTGACTGTCTAGACTGCGATAAGGTTTACATTGGTAAGACAAAACATTTGGCAACACACAAAAAAGAACATTTTAGAAACATTAAATATAAACAGAAAAGTCAGCGATGGCAGATCATTTTTGGTCACTTAATCATGAAATAAATCCCGAGGTTAATTTATTAAAGCAATTAAGCGGACCCACTGAATTGATGGTTCGGAAAAAAATATTCATTTTGAAAAATAGGGACCAAGTTAGGAATTCTGAAATACCTTTTACTGATTATGTTACAAAATTCGTATTGAGAGAAGGGGAGGAATGACGTCATCACATGTTATGGCGAGTGACTTATACGTGACGTCATCGCGAACTTGTAACGGTTTTTTCGTAGCTATTGCAACACAAATTGTTTTACTTATTAAGATGCCATGCACGACATTGAAGAATGTTCCACAAATAACACATTAGAGACTCACACTTCACTTCAATAAATTGAGTTAAATTCAACATTTCTCACGACGATCGTTTTGATACACTTGTGCGCCAAGGCTTGCTGCCCAGCCGCTGCGTCCCCCACCTCTGCCCACTACAGGCGTCATTGGTAGGGTGCAGTACTGAAGAGTGGGACGTCGTCAGCGCTCCGAGCCCTCCCGGCCAGTCATGTGGCCTTCGCGACCTAGGGCGGTTAGCACGCTTGCCTACCACCTAGGCGGCCCGGGTTCGATCCCAGGGACCCGCATGTGGTATTCGTGGTGGACGAAGCGGCGTCAGGGCGGGTTTTCTCCGGGCGCTCCGGTTTCCCCCGCCATTTCATTCCACCGGTGTTCCATCTTCATTCCATGTATCATCAGTGTCACCGCCTGCGGTGCCGTAGTAGTAAAAGCGGGCGTTAAACACTACAACAACTACAACATCTCCATCAAGTAGCTCCTAAATTTGTCCCCCAGGGACTTACGAGGCTGTGTGTACCCCGTGCCAGACTTTCCAGCGACATGCTGGTATCGGGGATCGAACCCGGGTCCTGCGCGCTACGGAGGTGGTCGCTTCACTCCTGCAATATTATCTGTGATTCTAGGCTACTTGTTACAGCGTCATTTAACAGCAGTAGCATGACTCACCTTCACGTGTTTCAATTTTTTTTTTTTTTTAACCAGAAGAAATTTATTTGTTAAACATACTAATTATTCATACATCGTTGATGTTTGAAAGTGTATTGATCAGTTATTATTGACTTCATTGTGTCTACATTTAACTGCCCCGCTTTGGTTCATTGAGCACTAATCAAAGAAACTCTTTCCACATTTACATTGTCGCTGGGGATGCTATGTGTTCTGTGCCTGCTAGTCAAGGAGAACGCTGTGACCAAAGAGTGTAGTAAGAAGTACTGCATGATATGTAGTATGTGATATGTATGTATACAGTCCGTAGTTATGTTCTGTGATACAGTCCTTGCTTTGGCTTGTATTTTATCGTTATCTCAATCACTAGAAAGGAAGTTCATGAGATTTAAACTCAAATGTTATTTCCTAGCTCAAAATAGAGGACATTTGCCGAATTCTCTCTCTCTCTATAGAAAAGAGAACTTGTCCGTGGAAAAGAGGACGTATGGTCACCCTAGACCTACTTATAAGCATTACAAATAATGGAGAAAGCGAGTTTAAAATGCAACGATTCTTGCACCTTTAGAAGATGTATGCAGCATTACGGTTGCATTTCTTTAGAATACCGTGTAATGTGTTCCGATTTTTTCCACCACCACTGCTTGGCATGTATATGGTTTCATTACCGAAAAACAAACCTATTCCTGTATGAAGGACAACGATCTCTCTTCAGCAGCGTCGCTTAGGACCCCGCGGCGTTCAGAGCCATTAACTGAAGCACAGTTTCATGCTCCGGACTCGCGGGGGGTGCCCTATACACATTTTTCACATCAGATTAGCATGACTTGCCCAGTGAGTGATTAATGTGCCAAACTCCAGACTCCCCAGACTTCGGCAGCGATACCATTTTCCATTTTCCTCGTGTATTTTGCTGAGAAGACTAAGATGTGCCTGAAGAATTGGTACATCACAAAATCCAACAAAGCGAAAGAAATACACACACACACACACACACACACACACACACACACACACACACACACACACACACACACACACACACGCACGCACGCACACAGAGAGAGACACACACATACCCATCGCTAATAATATTAGGTTATATATTATTAGCGATGGGTATTTCCAGAAACTATAAAAAGCTTGTTGAAATTAAAAATTATATAAAATTACTGCTGATCAAGAGCTTAAGTCAGATGATCCTGTTCACAGAATCTACGACCCTACTTCATGAAAGTGCAGCGTCAATGGATGTTGGAGATATGTTGCACACCCTGCCTGTTTTCCTTAGCTAACTTTTTTCTATTGTCTATATACTAATTAAATCGGTGTACTGCTTGCTGAGGAGTATGTTTCGAACAACAATCTGCTAGGAACTGGTATTGTTGCTGCATAACGTCGGTGGTTGTGCTTGCCTCACGCCAATCAAGTCAAACGATGTGCGTGCGCAATGGATGTAACGCAGAAAAGTGCATCTCGCTTGTTTATGTTAATGGGGTTCAAAGCTAAGTTTTTCAGTATTTTATTTGGCAGTAAAGGTTAATTTAATATTTTTAACCTCTTCTGTACGTATCAGAGTACAATAACCCACATTTTGAACACTAATGTGGGTGAACGCGTAAGAGAAAAATACGCCAGGAAACCGAAGGCAGGGTACGCACATTGTTCAAGCGCATACGCGTGGCTCACTACGAGGAAAACACGTGTTATAGAGAGGATGCTGCATTTCCTGGAAACCTGCTGCTCCGAATATGGAAGCCAAGTGTTTGTAATCAACAAACTGAGAATGCAAAAAAGAACAGTGGGAGTGGCTTTCTTGTAATTTTAATATTTACCAGTTGATGAATTATAAAGTTCTATGAAAACTATACAAATTGTACAGCATTGAATGTAGGTTATGTAACAACGTTATTTACAGTGTTCGTGCGTCAACTGTACCTGGCCTCCTCTGTGTTGTGATCATGTGACTGACTGACCTCCTCCCACTTGCTATAGTCCAAACTCCGCAACTTTTCGTTCTCTGTGTGAGGGTTTGTTCCCTATTGATGAGTTTACTTTGGATAGAGCTCATAAGAAGAAAGGTAATATAACTGGGTTTTGCTTAGTGGAGGCCTTAATACCAATCTCATTTTGTTTACAGGAGAAGCCCAATTTAATCTATATACAGTGATACTACATCCACCCAAAAGGTTAGGCAAAGCATTTCTAACAAATGTGAGGTACATTGGTCCTGTTAGTCTAACGCTCTCCAGTGCCCAAACCGTGCATTTCCGGACAGGGGTTCCTTATTGAAAATCGATCAGTTTGCCATCCTGCACAAGACCCTTGGCAGTGTTTTTTGTTCTTTTTTTTTTCAGGCATCTTGTATATGGGTACGCGAATACACAAAACAACCGATACTAACCAATTGAAACTTAACCTATGTAGTTCTTGAGGAATCTGTGAATGTTTTAAAAAAGTGACACTACTGTGCACATAAATACAGCAAGAGGGTGACAGATACAATTTTTAAGGAAAATTTAAACATAAGGTACCTATCTTAAATTCATTTTGTAACCTTTGTTTTACACATTTAGCCACAGTTAACCTTGCGACTTTACAGCAAGATTCTGTCAGGCAAGTATCTACCTATTCCTTACAGAAAATTCTCAAAATGTTTTGAGACCCATTGCTAATATGCTTATCATAATGTTCTTAGTCCCTGGATTAAATCCTGTGTGGTCATAACTCCCAAGGTATTCTGCAAGATAGTACATACAGTTATTAGATGAACTGAATAGTAACATTCGTGCAGAAATTACCAACAGTTAATTATAAGAGAAATGCTTGATTTCATAAGCAGCTGCCAGAAATGTATGAATTAAATACTCTCACATGTTAGTTTTAGTAACAAATTAGAAACAAATCCCCATAATATTAGTTTTATTGCAGTCTTTCTGACGCTGTTTACCATTAGATTTGCCACAAGGGGACAAATTGAGTGGTTTCAATGCACATCCATCCCCTCTAAACAGGGATTTTTCATGGTTTTACCTGATTAACAAGATGAATGGTGGGGTGATCTCTTTACTGCCATGAATTTGCTTTCTCTTATTTCGATTGGAATTTTACTAATGCAAGTTTATGTTGTTTAAAGACATTTTTATTTTATTGGACTATAACTTTGGGTTTGTAAGTAAATTTATTTCCTCATGTTTCAGTAGGGCTAGGGGCTGTGCAGTGTCGGTCGGGCGTTGGGCAGATGGTGCTGTTGGAATATTCTTCTTGTCCAGTCAAATGGCAGCCTTCTCTGAGCTGCCTCATGTGGGCTGAGTTTCGCCAGAAGGAAACCTTCTTTGATCAGCCCGTCAGGCAGCAGTGTCATCAAGCTTGGAATCGTTCGGAACTTCTGCATGTCTCTGATTGCTGCTCTGCCTTTCCCTATAGCCTCTTGCAGTACCTTCACCTCATCCATTCCTTCGAGGAGAGATAAATATACAACATTCATGTTGGAGCGAGGGGCTGACTGTCTCCTGTTTCCTCAGTATAGATCATACTCAAACCCAAATGAAGGGGGCTACATAAAATCACTTTATTGCACCTGACGATCAGCTAATAGTGACACAGATCATGATTTTGGCAGAAATCTTAAAGGACTCCTTAAGGAATGCTCTGTGGCAGTCACTGTCTATTTAAAAGCATTATGTTTGTTCACAAGGCAGTGCTGTGGCCAAGCGGTTAGACTGTTTGCCTATCACTTATGTGGCTTGAGTTCAATCTCAGGAATCCACATGTGGTATTTGTCATGGACAAAGCAGTGTCTGGGCAGGTTTTCTCTGGGTTCTCCGGTTTCCTCTGCCACTCATTCCATCATCCACTTCATATCATCCTCTTCCTCACACTCATACCTGGTGCTGGGCTGACCACCTGCTTCCAGGTCTTTACTCTGCCTGGTCCATAGGTTTGTCTGTTCCCTGACAGGCATCTGACCCTAGGCTCAGGCTTGTAGGTCCTCCATAGGGAGGATAATCAGATGAGGATGTTTCCTTGCAAAATGTTATAAATACACTGGCTTTCACTTCTAGGCTTTTTAAAGATCAATTAAGCTCCAGTAATAATTTTCTGTCCAAGAGCAGGTATTTCAATTCAAATTCAACCTCCTCCTTCCTGATTTTCAACTTTCTTTGACCTCATACATGAACCATTTATTTTCCAGTGCATGACTTATAAAGTAGTTTATTCATATCCAAAGTCTCACCAATTTCCTCACTTCTTCCTTACTACTTTCAATATTGTTCTTTCTTTGCCACTTTTTGTATCTCTTGGTTGAACCTACCTTATTCAAAATAATATGATAATGATCAGTAGCATCTGGCACACACTTTAGTTGATGGGGCACAATTTATAAATGTAGTAGAATCCACAACATGAATTTCTATGCTGCATTGTAAAAATAGGCCAGGCTGAAAAAGACACTTTCACTTTTCTTGAAAATATAGTCAAAATTAATTTTATGTATACTATTGAATTTTACTTGACATTTACTAATGAAATAATTAACCTTCACTTAAGTTTCTCGTGCATTTCCAATCTTTGTTAATAGTTTCTCTATGTACTCTTATTCAGAAAATGCACGTAAGAATTGTCCTCTCTGTGCAACTTAAGTGTAATGTGATATTTTAAAAGCTCACTGCTTCTTGTTGGGACAGTATTGCTTCTTATGCTTTTTATGTGACTGAAACTGTTTCTTGTTATAACAGTTTATGTATATGAATAATAGTAACAACACATCTTATGCATCACATTCACATGACTTACTCTACTCACTCTTCTTACAAAAGCTTAATATTGTTTGACCTACTTCCTGTCAGTACAGATATACATTCATTATTCATTTACAGATTTTGTTGCAGGTATGTATATGAAGAATACAGTAAACTAAAGCAATATTCAAATCTTTTCAAAGCTGATTGCTAAATGGTGGCTTTGAAATTCTGTTCTCTTTGCATAAAAAGAAATAAATAAAAAATATAGTGATTAGCAGTTGAAAAAACTATAAAGTATCTGAAAATGCGAACCAATAAAAAGATAAATCTCGAAACTGTTAATGCCACAAGAAATTTTATGTGACATAAGTTGAGCATTTTTACAAGTTCTAAATTTTTTGTGTGTTAAGGTTTTGTGTATCTCTTATGGTTTTTAATACCAATTATACTAAAGCAGTTCACTATAAAGAGGACTTCAGAGGCTATTCACAGAAAATTCAAGGTTTTATTTGTCATGAAAATATCCTAAACATAAGTTTTAATCAAAATTGTTAAATCCATTTTTGAGAAAATGAAAATATAATAGCCAATTCTCCATACAAAGGGTAGTCTGGAGTGGGGGAATTTTCTTCAAAATATTTGTGTCACGTCCTGGAAGGTTGTTGTTGTTGCTAATGATCTAATTGGGTTTTCTCCATTTTTCTACGGACTTCCTGATAACATTTACATAGTTGAACTGGAACACTGGCATTAATTTTTGAGATTGCAATACATTGGAGGAGATGGTCTCTATTCATCACTGTCTGTGGGTCGTTGCATAGTGTGCATCTTGGAGAACTGAAGATATTGATCTTGAACCAGTGGGCAAACAGTCATGTCCAGTCATAAGCAAAAAAGGACCACTGCTAAGTTGCTTGGAGATTCTGGTATGGTGTTAGTATTTTCCAAGAATATTTCCATGATTCATTTGTATTTTTTTCATGATAATTATGCTGCCAATGTGTATGGATTTCTGAATTTATATATAATTTTGATGTATTGTAAGAAATTTTAGTTGAATCATTTGTTTTATATTTGTTCCTTCCTTGACCAGCTTTTTCATTTCCAACAATGCCACCATGGGCCAGGATCCATTGAAAACAATTTTTTTTTTTTTTTTTTTGGTCTTTGTAAAATTTTAAGTGTGTGTAGAATCTCTAATATTTTGTTGTTTGATAGCAATGGGGAGGCAATTGCCTGAATGGCTGATCTTGAGCTTTGGAATAATCAATCCTGTATAAGTTTGTTTAAATTTAGATAATCTGTTTTCATACTTAGTTGCATTAAATCTCTGAGAAAAATTATAAAACCATTTAAACATTTTATTATTAATTCCCAACTTAGCAATTTTATGGAGTTTTTAAACAAGGCACCGCATCATAGGCACTTTTGAGATCCACGAAGACTGATTCTTTTTTCCCTAAAGCCCCTTCAATATGTTGAGTTGAAGTGAGCATTTATTATATTGTTGAGTGATATTTTTTAAATCCAGCTTGTGCTTGAGAGAATAAATTTCTTGATTCAAGATACCATGAAAGGTGAGTGTAGATCGTCATCAATTTTGCTAAAATGCTAGTAAGAGAAATTGGTCTATAACTATCAAGTTTGTCCAGCTAGTTTATTTGACTTAAGTATTGGAACTATAATAGCTTTTCTCCAGGTTGTGAGTATAGTTGAATTCCTTATAAAATTAAATATCTTTAATAGTATAAAGTGATTAGTAAAGTGTTACTAATATTGAAAAGCCTAACTTCTCAGGAAGCAGTTGCATTGACATTTTCACACAAGCTCTCTCCCACTCTGAAAATCATAGTTTGACCTTAACATGATTCAAACATTCCCTAAACTTGCTGTTGCCCATTTAGATTTCATTCACCTTCAGCACAGCATTAATTTACCTATATTGGGAAATAAAAAAGTCTTATTTTATAAAGATGAGTTACAATTTGAAATACTAAACATCACTAACTAAAAAGATACCTGAATAATTATTTTTTCTGTTACCCTTTAACATTCCATCATTTCAATAGATCTTTCAACTTGCAAATTGTTTTCTTTCTCTTTCGACCAATAATTTATTGTAATCTGTCATCAGCATTGCCATATATTTCAAGATAAATGGCTTATTTCTATGGAAACTATAAGATAAACAGGAAAAGACAAAGACTTCTTCCCCTTATTAGTGAGATAAATCAATAATGCTGATGTATGAAAATAGGAGCAAATACAGTGACATAAAATTAATTCACTGCCTTGGCATATTAAGTTTACTTATATTGCCAAGAAATCTCACCAACTTAAAGATTTACCAATAACAGACAGCTGGGGATGTGAGTGGAGCACAGAAGAGAGGGGAGTGAACAGAGGAGGGGATGTCTGCCTGGTGCTGGTATTTCAAGCTGTGGATGCTGCGCAGTTCTCTCAGTTGACTTGCAGGCAACATCAAGCACACAACACAAGGTATGGAAATATCCATCAACATAACTTAAATATAATATCTTTATACATAGTAGAGTAGTTACTTTTAAAATCTGCTATAAAGTTTAAACAACTTTCTTTTATTTAAAGACATGTGGTTATATACAAGACGATTCCCATTTTAAACAGTGCATGGATCAATGAGTAAAAGCACTAAATTAACAAAGTTGATCATGCATATATTTGGCAGGTAAGTGCATCTGTAATCTTAACCACATATTGAATGTGTTTTACAGGATGATTTGCAAAACTCAGCGTCTGTATGTGTGGTTCTTGACTAACCTCCTATTCATAGTTCTTCCACAATTGGTGATCTGTGGTGATGAAGATCCTGCCTGTGAAACTCTACCATCAGAAATTCATCTCATCAAAGGTCAGTGTTAAATATTTGCTTAATACAAGTGTATACTTAAAAAATTTATGAATGGCCTGCAAATTTTTTAACAACCATATATTCACTATACATAATTTATAACATTCTTGGTCCCCCTTTTATTTTTTCATGAGTGGAAGAATTGTATTGTAAAGGCTTTTTCAGAAATTTCAAAATCCTGTATAAGTGAAGAACACAAAAAATTGGTGGAGAGAAAAGTCACATTTAATTAATTTTACATATGTTATATTATGAAACAGTTTCCAATTAATTCTATGATGATGTTTAAGAACTATTTATGACAACGATGTGGGGCTTGAAGATCAATTAGCTCTTTAATTTATTTTCAGTTCTAATTATGTAACCAAGTTAAAGAAGGCCATTTAATATAAGTATGAGATGAAAATTATTGCAGCAGTTGGCAGCTTTCTTTATTTTATTTTTACTGTCTTGCTATTGAGAATGTTAATCCTTCAGGAGTTAGACACAACTTCAAAAAGGTTTTTAATAGCAATGATTACTCTCACCTCTGCAACAAATGTAGAGTAGGATAAAAGTTGCTTTCTCCAAGCATTTGTTCATGGTATAATAAACAAAATGCAATTCAATATTCTCTCGCCCTGCAGTTAGTTACTGGATCACAAACTGGTGCTTAAGCAAATAAATAATTAAATAAATTATGAATACAATAAAATTCCAAGCTAACCATAAATGCTTCTAAAATTCATTCACTCAATATAAAATGTTAATTTTAAGGGCAATCAGCACACTATAGCTAATACATATTCTGTTGTATTTATTTGCCTCTCAGTAGTGTAGCCCCCAAACTCATCATATAAAAAAGCAATAAAAATTAATGTTAAATAAAAAGCAAATGAATTTAAATCAGATCCAAGGTTCTAGAATATCCTCCTCTAACATACTCAACTTTAAATCCCAAAACTAACTCAGAGATTGTTAAAACTCACCTAGCTTCAGCCACATTTTCAGGATTCTGTCAGTGTTTCATATGGAGTTGCTATCTCATTGAAAGGTACGATTTGATGATGTTTCAAATAAAGATATCAGCTTAATGAGGACATGCATGCAGTGGAGGAGTGTATGTGCTGTAATACAACAAATTTGTTACATGTTGTATTTCAGACAACAATGAATGCATAAAGTCACACTTAATGCTAACTTATTAAACATTAGCAGTTTGACTATTTTTAAATTAAGTATTAAGCACATAAGATTATTACAATCCCATTAGAAGACACAGGGAATTTTCAATTACATTCATCAGCAGCAAAGGCATCATGTTTTAATGGTGCACAAAATATTCTTACTCCTTTTCCTCTCTTTATGCAAAACTGCAAGCTACTGATTACTTTTATAAATTATATTTCAAGAAATTGTACTTTATATTTTGTTTAACTGCAGAGGAATTTGATGAATTGGGTCGCCTACAAAGGACATGCAATGGTGAAGTGGGAGTAAACAAATGTGAAGGAGCTTGCAACTCTCAAGTTCAGCCCAGTGTTATTACACCTACAGGTTTCCTTAAGGTAAGAATTCTACGAAATCTTTAAATAATGACTAAGGTAGAAAGCACCATGCCAATAAAATCAGGACTTGAATGTGTATTCGTTAAAAAATGTATAAGATTAATCAGTAAAAGAATTTTAGAATTTCTTACTTGTAAGTGTGAAAAATCTTTAGTTCACATTTTTTCCGCCTTTGCTTGTACAAGTGAATCAGGTATTTTTAGATGGAACTAAGTCTTCTTCTTATGTAAAAGTCTTAAGTCTAATGGTCCGTTACAATCTTGCAGACAAGTTTTGTGTCCAGTGCTTGTTGAGCGGCCCAGATATATCTTCCACGTTGGGCAATAATGAGGCATGGCTTTGGGAACTCTATCCAAACTCATTCATCACAAATGATTCATCCAGTTATTATAGTATTTTTGTATATACCTGATGACTAGAGACTTGTCCTTTTTCTTGTTTTCATCAACAGGGTTATTCATCCTGCCAAACCAAGGCTTGTTGAAAATTAAAAGCAAACCTGATGGGTTGCTACCCCGAGAGGGTAAACATAAAGCAGTTTCCATCCATATAGCATTTCCTATGCAAGTGAAGCTCTTGTTATACTCAGTCCCAAAGTCTCGTCTGTTATAAGTAGGTTGTGCCATGAGCAGATAGAGGTTAGGATTTGAATAGGAGAGGTTATGGAATGCATGTTTTTATCCCTTGCGACCCATGGAACTAAATTGCTTTTCAAAATTTTTAGTTACTCTAAAAAATCTGTTCTATGAAAACTGTGATACAATAACCTGTTGTGCATTACATACATGCTCCAGTAAAATACTGTTAATGCTTATACTACTTAACTAAGATTGTGAAAATGCATAAATTAATTCGTCTATTTCAAAATTATGCAACTAAATGCAGATTACAAATAAAATATTGAATAAGTGAGTTATTACACAAATGTGCATAGAGTTTACCTAAGACTCAGCTGAATTTGTTCCATGCTGAAAATCACCATCTCCAGGACCTAGTTCTCTTCAAGGTAAAATGATTTAGTTTGGCAATGTCTGAAGTACTCAAGTGCAAGCAATAGGAAGACCTGATTGCTTTCAACAATAAAATATGCACCTTAATAGGAAAAGTCAATTGGGGGAGGGGGCGGGGATCATCTAAGGCACCTAGGCGACCCGGGTTCGATCCCAGGGACCCGCATGTGGTATTCGTGGTGGACGAAGCGGCGTCAGGGCGGGTTTTCTCCGGGTACTCCGGTTTCCCCCGCCATCTCATTCCACTGGTGCTCCATCTTCATGTATCACCAGTGTCACCGCCTGCGGTGCCGTAGTAGTAAAAGCGGGCGTTAAACACTACAACAACGATCATCTAAGGTTTTAAAGACTAGAAATAAATTTACAGAAATTTGGAACAATGGGTTCAGAATTCTTTAGAACCTAATGCACAGGTTTCATTCCTTGTACTGCCTTTAGTCAAATGTTTACTGATCACCGTATCTTATTGTTTTCTACTGAACATTATTTTAAATTTAGAAGTTCACTGTAAAATGTTAGCGATACTTTGTAGGAAGAAAAAATAAATTTTAAAATGGAAAAAGTAAAAATACGCTGAATAATTTAAAGTTTTACTTTCCTTTGCATATTATGACATTTTGATAATTTACTTCATCCGTATTTAAATCTCCTAGACTGAGCTGTATTACACTATATAAAACCAATGTTGGTTAAGCATGTCTTAAATCTACTGATCATATTGAAGCTGCTATCCAGGTTGTTAGTATGGATAACTTATTTCTCAATTGTTATAATTGTGACATTATCTTTCCACAGGAGTGTTACTGCTGCAGAGAAAGCTTTCTGCGAGAGCGCATAATTACTCTAACACACTGCTATGACCCTGATGGTATGAGGCTTACACAAGAAGGACAAGCAACAATGGATATTAAAATAAGAGAACCTGCAGACTGCAAATGCTTCAAATGTGGGGACTTCTCCCGTTGATAATCAATTACAAGAACTTCTTTTTTCAAGTGCACACTTACATAATTCTTGATTTTATGATGTTTAGCAGTTTGCTTTGTTATCACTTCAATTGTTTTGCTGTGCTAAGATATGAGAAATGTCTTGTACCCTTTTGTAGAACTATTTCACATAAACTTCTATATTTCTTATTTTATTCTGTTCTAAAATTGTGTACATAAAATAAGAGTTTTAAAAATAAAAATTTCATAAAGACATAGACAAGACAGCACTTATTCCACAACAAATCCTCTACCCTTTCATCAACCCTCTCATCTTCTTCCGATGTACTTTGCTAAACAGCCAAGTAAACATCTTCCCCTTTCTTATAAATACCTATACTCCTAAACCTTCTTATGTTATATATAGGTAGAACTATATCACATTAACATATAGATACTTTCCATTAGGTAGAGATAACCTAAGAAAATTGAATAAAATATGTTACAAATATCAATATTTATTAACTTTACCTGGCCCATTTAAGGAGGTAGGTAACGCTTAACGGTATAAACATTTGTGACATACAATACTTAATTCCTCTGTTTGTATTAACTATATATTGTTACCTACTGAAGTCTTCAAACATAATTGTGAAGGCTTTTAGTTGCTTTTATATATTCAGGTAGACAATCACTTACTTGTAGTTGTAGATAAACAACGTAACCTCCACGAAAGCGCTCCTGTTTATCTACAACTACAAGTAAGTGATTGTCTACCTGAATATATAAAAGCAACTAAAAACCTTCACAATGATCAGGACATCACTATATATAATGCTTCTCCTTTTAATAAAAATTCAAACATAATACTTAAGGTGCCAAATGAAACTAATTTCAATTTTACAAAATTAATTTACATGCCTAATTTCATTATTGAAAATGGCAGCATCTTTTTGTGTGGAATCAAGTTTATCTCTAACAAATTATCTATTTTTAATGATATTACTGTTCTGTTGTTTTTATTTTAAAGCTTAAGCTTTGTTTTAGAACTAGGCTTCTATCTGCATAAACAACATTATAAATTTGTTTTCAAATTGTCAAAGTAGGTTTTCTAGATTATTTAATCATAATTTTTTTCATAAGAAACATCAAATAGTAGAGCATAATTATGGCCAGTTCCCTAGATTATGTATGTATTCAATAACAAGCAAAAAAACTTTAATTTAAATCCCTTCAGTAGTTTTCAAACAGCTGGATTTTGTTAATTGTATGTTTATTATTATTTAATCTGTTATCCAATTTTGGAAATTATGATTATTATTAACACTGTTTCAGTATTTCAATCATGTTTATGTAATTATTAATTATTAATTATTTTATGTCATACCATATACAAGAGAAATTTAAAATATAAATTAATGCTATTATTTATGGCATGACTGAAATGACCTTCAAATCCTGTATACGTGACAAGAATGCAGGACGCCATCGAAATAATTCTGATGAAACAAGAAAATGTATTGTTAAGGGCAACAAGAGCTAAATGACATCACTGTAGTTACCTGAAGAACATTTTTCAAAAAGGGCTTGGTTAATGGATTCGTGGAAGACAGAAGCCATTTTTGATGGTCATAAATTGTATGGTTCCAGGCATGCTAGCAAGTTAACAAATGTATAGAAAAGTGAACAAATACTGTAACAAAGTAAGAGAGATGATAAAAAGAGTGTCTGGCAGAATAAATTTGGGAGTTTAGTTTAACAAGTTAAGTTTATGCTTTATTCCCTGGCCACTACCTGAAAAGAGATAAGAATTCTCATCACCCAATTTTGTAAAAATGACTAAACCAATCCAATAACATAAATATTTTTAAAAATTGATTTTTGAAAATTTTAAGCTGTACCTACTCTCTTAAACGAGCCATAATATTCTTCAATAGCACCAAAATTGTAGCAAAGTGCTGGAGACAACACCCCCTCCCCTCTCTTGGTTTTCCTGCACTCCACAAACACACATAGCTTAGACTCGAACAATAATTTCACATATATTTTACGGGGGCTTGTGACAGATAGCACGAAGCACGAGTTTAATGCCAAAAATGGTGGGAGTTTAACACTGAGTTTGTGTCGAGTATTGACTCACTGTAGAGCCAAGGTGCATGGTTGTACAGTTACATAAAAACAAGTCCATTCTGACAACTAGATGCACATGTGTGCTTGAAAGAATTTCAATGGCAACAAACGTCGTCCTCCGTGATCTAGGGGTAACGTGCTAGCCTCTGGTTCCCTAGGTCATGGGTTCAAACCCGGCAGAGGGCAGTGAAGTTTTACAGGTGTAAAAATCCTTAGCAAGGCTTTCTTCAGAAAGGAAGTAAAGCTGGTGGTTCATGTCATAGACTTACAGCATGTAAAAGAACTTCAAGCTTGATAGAGAGGCCTATGATCAAAATTAAGCGGTCTTTCATGCCCATTGTAGAATGGGACACTGAGAACCAGTCTCTGTACCTATATTTCAATTTCTACTGGAGATTATGAAGGAGCTCTTTCAGTGTACAATATTTTGTCAGGTAAAAGAACCAATATTACAGCGGGGAACTTAGAAACCATGCTTACTTGTTATTTAAATGAACATGCTACATATAACATTTGAAATGTAAATTATAACAGTAATATTTTATATTTTATTTTACCACTTTTATCCCGCATTAAGTCTTCTTTTTGTACTGCCATTCACAATTTGTATTCACTATAAAATTGTGTCCATATCTACTATCAATTGATTTTGAAATATCGGAAATATATGCAATACAGGTAAATTACATAGGTTGCAAATAATGCAACTTATGTTCCACCTCATGGCAGAATATTCAGTTCTTCAATTAAATGACATTTCTCAAAGTTTCACTTTAAACAAAAACTGCCTCAATATCAATACACTGAACTACCACTATACTACTATATTTTTATAATATTTGGGTTTAAGTATGTGCTTTTTCTTTCTATTACTTAACTAAAATAGAGCGAGATATTACATTTCATCCAAAATGTTGACACTGAGAATTTACTAGAAATACATGTTTGGAGGCTTCCTGAATTGATGGAAGAAAAAATTGTTTAGAGAAAGGCCTGGGTGTATGTATCTGCAGACAGCATTTCTCAAAATTGGCTCCAACAATTTTGATAAATATATATGTTTAAGATATTTGAATGACAAATGAAATAAATAGCTTGAACTTTTTAGGAATAGCCTGTGGAATTCTCTTCATACTAAATTAATTTTATACAATTTGTAGATCCTAAGTGATAGAAGAACCTTACTACTCAAAAGTGTAGATTTCAATATAATACACAATTTCAAACATACTCTCTGTGGCAGGTATTTCTGAGATATTCTTTATTATTGGTTTGAATTTTTAAATACTTCATGGCCTCCAGCCAAAATCATCCTTTACATGGAACATTTTTCATTGTTTATTTTTTCAAAAACAGCTCTAATCAAAATATATGTTTAAGCTATGTACATAACAATAAAGTCTTCAATTTTTACTTAACCTGTGAAGTCCTCTTCATCATGAATGAATTTTGAGTTTTTTTCTTTACATGATTACGTTCCCCTTATGTAGGACTTACAAGCCAGTGCCAAGGGTCAGGCGCCTGTCGGGGAGCAGACGAACCTTTGGACCAGACAGAGGGAAGACCTGGAAAAGGGAAGTCAGCCAAGCACCATGTATAATAGTGAGGAAGATGATTAAATGCAGGCAAATGATTGGAAAGGTAATAATGGAGCAATTGGTGGAATGAGTGGCGGGGAAGCCGGAGAAAACCTGCCCCAAATACCACATGTGGGTCCCTGGGATTGAACCCAGGCTGCCTAGGTGGTAGGAGAATGCTCTAACCTCTCGGTCAGGGGCTACACCTATGAATTTTGAGTACTTTTTTAAAATTGAGAAACCATAAAAGACTGACAAAATGTACTATACCAAACATACAGACTTCATTAAAATACAAAATGTATGTCAAATACATTTTTTTTGGCATTTACCTTTTCAAGACATTCTTTATTATTGATTTGAATTTTCAAAAAATTATACCTTTTCACCCTTCCAATCATCCAATTCGCCTGCATTTCATTATCATCCTCTTCCTCACTATCATACTTGGTGCTGACCATCTGCTTCCAAGTCTTCACCTGTCTGGTCCAGAGGTCCCTCTGCTCCCTGACAGAAGTCTGACCCTAGGCCGGCTTGTAAGTCCTAGGGGGTACAAGTCCTACATAAGGGGAGGGTAATCAGGGAAAGAAGAAGAAGAAAAAGTGCTCAATGCTTATATATATAAAAATATATTCCAGCAACTTGGAAATGGCTCTAACAATTTTGATCATATTTTGTATTCAAACAGGGTTTTGCTTATTATTATTTATTTATGCCAACAAACTTACTGTTGGTGTTTTTAAACACACAAGCCGTGTGTGTGCTCAGTGGTTAGAGCAGCCGCCCGGTAAGCGGAAGGTCTGTGGTTCAAATCCCAGTTGTGGCATTGAATTTTTAAGTTCCAGTTCTACCTCTCAGGGTTTTGCTTATTATTTATTTATGCCAACAAACTTACTGTTGGTGTTTTTAAACACACAAGCCGTGTGTGGGCAAAGTTTGAGAGGTAGAACTGGAACTTAAAAATTCAATGCCACAACTGGGATTTGAACCCGGTAAGCGGAAGGTCTGTAGTTCAAATCCCAGTTGTGGCATTGAATTTTTAAGTTCCAGTTCTACCTCTCTACTCTAAACCTTATTTTAGCCATAATTTCTCTGTTAATGGGCCAATTTAAACAAACAAGCCAGAATATTAAAGGTCTACTCAAGAGCTTTCAGAAAACCTAAAGAAAGTTGACTTAGCTATACTAGTCTACGTGTAACAGTCACGAGCAGTTCTTGTATATAAATATATTCTGCACAACTTGGAAATGGTTCTAACGATTTTGATAAAATTTTGTAATCAGACAGGGTTTTGCTTATTAAGTTTATCTATATAGGTGTCCTTCCTGAAAAAATGCAATTTTACGCATAACAGCCACAATTAGTCAAAACCTTATTTTGGTCATAACTTCTCTGTTAATGGACCAATTTCAACATACAAGCCAGGATATTAAAGATCTCATCACGAAAATGGTTCCAACAAGTAAGATGAAAATTTATATTTTCTTAACATTTTGCTTTTCAAGTTTATCTAAATAAGTATCTTTTCCCAAAAAGAAAAGATGATTAAAAAAAAGGAAAAGAAAAAAAAACCGAGTGAAGCTTGGTCGCCCAGGTACTGACTATTAATATGAGAAAAGAAATTTATAACAACTCTCATAATGTTCATTTTAATACACCTTAGTTTTTTTGGAATTATTATAACTGTGCAACAAACCCATTTAAGGAAAATATTTTGGGGTACTTTTTGCTATTAGCAACTATAAAATGTGATTTTAAGATTAACACTAAACGGATCTGAAACACAGAAGCACCCATTTGCACCTACATGAATGTAGGCATATTTATTTAAAATGTGATTAAAAACAATAAAAGAAGAGATTTCAAGCATCTACTAAGCATGAATAGTTGACAGATTTTTATGGAGTTCTACTCTCTTTTCCCACCGAATATAAAAATGGTAAATTGAACATATGAAAAATTCAGAATTAATTTTTCATCATTCAAGAATCACTGATCAAAAACTTACTGGAATATATTTTGAAGACTGTTGGATCATCAGCCATGCTTGCTTCTGTGGCATTTCCTGGCTGGATATACTGTGTAATGAGATCCTTTTAATACAGGACATCAAAATTTAACAAATTGTGTTTATTTTTAAGTAAAATACATTGTTTCTTCCTCCTCACCTAAATGGAAAGTTCAATTTGGCAGACTAAAAGAACTCTGCAACTGTAGATTTATCGATCTGTTTCTCTCCATTCTTAATTATTACAAGCACACATTTTAAAAGGTACATATAAATAAGTGACTTCCTCACTGATTTTTCATTTAGAATTTTTAACATTTATAGTAATTAGCAAGAACTCTTATATCCCCATAAGGCACTTAGAAAATACAGAGCCAGATTTCTTTACAGATCACCTTCTTAGCAGCAGTATTACTGTAAAACCACAGCAATGTTGAAGTTTTCTAAAAAGTTATGCCTGCAGTGAAATGTCATATGCCATAAGCTTTAAGCATTAATACAAATGGATATGGTCATACATAGAATGAAAAAACAAGAGCTCATAATTTCAGATCATCGTTGTCATTGTCATCATCAGTCATTTGGTAATGTCATACATCACAATTTTTGTCTTATATCCTAAAATAAAAACAGAATACTAAGTAACATAATTTATTCAAAGTATCACATACAAGATACCTATGTTACACTTTTCAACTTGAAATTCCCATATATTATAAAATGGAAGTTCTATTAGCCCTTTATAAATTCTGATTCAATACTTCAAAAGATAATATTTAGGCTTACCACATTTTAATTTCATGTAGAAGGTGATTAATACACAACGTTTTGGAGTTAGTTAATTTTGCAGCACCTAATTTGTGCCATATAGTAATTTAAATTAATTGTTATATGAGTCAAGTTTTTGCACAATGACAATCCTGTTATATAAGTGAACTTTTTATTGAATAATGACATAAATTCAAACAATTTCCCAACCATCATAACAAGAAAGCAACTTGGTTTAAGAAAAATGTCTTGAATCCAGCTGCAAATCAAACCCAGGACCCTCATGCAGCAAGCAGATGCTCTACCAACAGTGCTATAAGGTCAGTCTACAACATAATTTTAAATAAATAATCAAGAAAATTCTCTAATTTAATAATATTATTAAACTGCAGCATGACACACGCTTTAAGATAGTTAAAACAATTTTTTCAATTACATTATGCTAGCAAAGGTTATTTAAAAATATTTAAATGCAGTTGTATTGTAAAAAGACTAGAGTAAATATCTTATACAGTCATTATAAAGCTTTAAATACATCTAACACTTCCAGTTAAGAAAGTAAATCAGGTCCAAAGAGAAAGTTATTGTTGTATGTTCAAATCTTTAAAAGGCTCTGGAACCTTGCAATATACTGGAACTTTCTAATAATCACAGACTACCAACTTAACATTACTGTATTCTCAGAAAACTGTTTTACATAAGTGAAAATGTTAACTATTCTGAATATACGCAAATGAATAAATGAGAGTTCCTGCAATTTTCTCCGAATTTTAAATCTGAATCAAATACAAATTTTAAGGCTTAAAGATACAGGAAAATATCAGGAGCAAAGTGGGTGAGAGACTCCCAGCAATGCAGACTGAAAATCAATATTCAACACACCACTTCCCCATATCACCCCCTGATGGGTAGTGCCTCGCCCTGAGCGATAATATAAAAGATGGCTCTGGCACAATTTCTCACTCTGACATCGGTGGTGCTAGTGAGAAGAAGTGCAATGACAACCAAAACAGTACAGTTGGGTAAGTATTTGTTCCTATCTGGAATGTAAAATAAGTGCGCATTTGCAAGAGGTATTTAAATGCAAATTCAGCTGTGGAACATTTTCATTCAATACAATTACATAAGGCACTGTTTATGTCAAAATGAAAAACAGACAGGGAGTGGGGGACCAGGAAACATGTAGACAAGGGGAATAAAAATGAGAAGGAAGGTCAGTCTAGATCAGTGGTGTTCAATCTTTTTTCTCCACGTAACTGCAAAGACAATTTTTCATTTCAGCCTAGGATGAGTCCTAAAGTTATCTTAATTCAAATTACACACAACCATAACTAAAATAGATTATAATATTTACAACATATTTAATACTACATTAAGAGGACTTCAATTAAATTAAATTTTACTTAACCCATAAGAAGTCATGTACCCCTGGAGGTACACATATCCCAGGTTGAATATCATTGGTCTAGATGATAACAGAGATATGGATGTTGAAAGGGAAGTATAATTTTTTTTTTGCAGTCAGTATCCATTCAGTGGATAAACATTTCAATACCATAATACTAATTAATGGAGGAATAACGTATAAGACATCAATGGTAACTGTCATTCAGCATACCACTGTGAAAATCACAAATTATTTTACATGTAATAACTTCATTATAGATAAACAAAAAACTGTTTAAATTTAAATTTGCAAATTACATGACTGGAGTTTATTATAAAAGATTATGCAGAGCATCAATAAGTAAACAAACTAAAACGTGTTTTAACATATCACCCCAGCATCACTTGGAGATTAGGTTTGATGGGCTTAGAAATGTATTTCATGTTAAATTTTTTTCTTTTTTAATAGGTTAGTTTTTGGTGTGCTGCAGTTAGGTATTTTGCTAGATTTCTTACTATGTAAAGATTTGTGCTTATCTTCTTGCATATGTAATCAGTGTGATATCTGAAGATTAGATTCTCATCTATGATAACACCTAAGACCTTTATTTTAACTAACTGCTCAATTTGCTCTCCATTTATTGTTATTTTAACCAAACTTTTGTTATTATACCTATTATTGCAGTGTTGGAACATGACTGCTTTTGTTTTTTGAAGACTTTTAGTTTTATTTTCTGCAAGATAATTATGGATAGTTTGCATTGCTGTAGTTATTATTTTCCCCATTACATTTTCTTTGTCATTGTCAGATATCATTGAAGTGTCATCTGCATATGATACTGCTTTAAAGTGTGTAACAAATAAAATAAGTTGCTCCTGATCTTGGTTTCTTCATCACTATTCAAGTAATAGTTTGTATTATCCCTTCCTTCCCACATGCTTATTTCAATATAAATTCTTTAAGAATGATGCCTGAAACCAAAAAAGAAACACAATAATGCAAATGAAATGAATTGCATCCTTACAGCTTTGTTTCTACTGCCACTAACATATGGAGTACAACAGGTGACTGCAGCTGATGAATGCCAGGTCACCCCTGTCATACATGTATTGCAATATCCAGGATGCGTCCCCAAGCCTATACCATCTTTTGCATGCACTGGAAGATGTAGCAGCTATTTGCAGGTAAGATTGCTGGTGCTATTTTATATCGCTAACCTACCGGAAAAAAAATTGTGAGAACAATTTTTTGATAACTGAAACATATTCATACTAGAGGCCAGGAAGTGAAAGTGGTAGCTGGAAACACATATATAAGTGCATCAAGCAGCTAGGTAGATGGAAAATAGTATATATGAAAAGTCCAGCAGTAATATTCAGCTGCTTAGTTTTATTCAGCAGTGATTGGTCACACTTTCACAGAGGCAGATGACTCCATGGTCAGGTTTTCTTCAGGTCTCATTACTGTCAAATGCTGGAGAAGTATCCTAAACTTTCGGATGAGATTTATTTATTTCACAGTTCCAAGATTAGGAATATTTATATCCATTAGGCTTGATTTTTAACAGACCGGAAGTGATAGGCAATATTTTCACAATGTCATGAGAAAAATAAGTTTTATTATATCAGGGTGATTCAAATATAGTTAGTATCTTTTTTTGGTATATTTATTGATTAAACATACACACAAATGGCATCCCAGTATTTCTCTATTTAGCCTACTTCACACGCTTTTGCCAACGATTTGGAACCTTGAATATTCCTTGTTCAAAAAAACTTTGAGGGCATGTCAACCAATTGCACACATGCTCCTCAATGTGTTCATTGTTTTCCAATTGCTCCCATCCAAGTGATTCTTTCATGAACACAAAAAAAAGAATAGTTCATGGGGGACAAGTTTTGACTGTAGTGAGGATGGTTAAGGATTTCCCAGTGCATTCCTTCAATTCGCAGTACGAGGTTTAGCATTGTCTTTTAGAAGGATGACATTTGTGATGGGCATATGACAATTTTGTTTCAGCAAATTTTTCTAAATCTAAGATGTTCAATGATAATGGTCTGAGCACTCGCAATGCAGACACCCACTTCTGACTAATTTTCTTCAACGGTGCAATGGTTGTATTGGCAAATCACCTTCAATAATGGCACAGATCTTGTCATCTGTGAGACTTGACCTTGGTCGTCGAGCATTACCTGCGTTTTACATAATTCCTCAGCCACTCTTAAATTGCCTTGCCATAATAGGCACATTGTAGTGTCCCCAAACTCTGCCTTCAAAAAAGTTAAAATCTCTAAGGGTTTAACCCTTTCACTCATTAAAAACTTTATAATAATGCACTGCACAATAGACGAAGGAACCTCTTGTTCACTCATGGCTGTACTGAGACCAGCTAACCAAGTTGTTCCCCCCCCAATAACACACCAAAGTTAACCTCCCAGTGCACCATCCTGCTTGTATCTTTGCTCAGTACTCTGGCTCAATTACCCTCTATATTTGAATCACCCTTGTAAAACACCATGTTACATTATAAACAGAAATATTTAGAAGGGAAGAAAATGTACAGTGTGATGCAGAGTTTTAAATTCAGTACCAGCATATACAAAGACTAGGATGGTACCTCTAAGCCACTGGCTCTCAGAGTTCTGCTAGCAATGAATGCACTATAAATGTAGAAGGATGGCCCACCCTCGATCAATACACCTTGCGACAAGTGTCTTCCTGCCTGTCACATATTGTGAACTACACTTCTATGGTAATTATTATTTATTTATGCCAACAAGCTCACTGCTGGTGTTTTTAAACACACAAGCTGTGTGTGGGAAATGTTTAAGAGGTTGAATCAGGACTGAAAAATTCAATGCCATAGCCGGAATTTGAACCACGGATCTTTTGCTTATCGAGCAGCTGCTTTAACCACTAAGCTAACATGGCCAACTTGCCAGTACAACACTAAATTCCTCAGTTGATTCATACTTTGCCCGGTTAGACCACAAGGGAATCTCACATCAGAGATAAATACCCCAAGGGCGACTTACAATTGTAAGTACTTTATGTCCAGGGTTTAAGTTCCCTTTTCTACTTTCTCTACTGGTAAGTAGAGGAAGTATTGTATTCCACCCAAAAATTCAATGTCGAGATTTCACCGGAAATATATGTTTTGAGGCCCCTGAATCCAAAAAACGCATTTTTAGAAAAAGGTCTGTGTGTGTGTGTGTCAGCCTGTGGACAGCATAACTCAAAAACGAAAAGCTGGTTAAAAACCAAAATTGGTATTTAAGTTCAATGTCTTTCAAGGATGCGACACGAAGATTTTGAAGAAAATTGCCCCACCCTTAACTACCCTTTACATGGACAATTTTTCGAAAATTTTGATTTTCTTGAAAATAGCTCTAACGATTTTGATTAAAATGGCATATGTTTAAGTTCTTTTTATGACAAATGAAATGTATATTTTGAATTTTCTGGCTATAGGCTATGTAGTCCCATTTACTCTGGATGACTTTTGAATAACTTGTAAACCATAAGAGATAAGACAAAATCTTACTGTACAAAAAATGTAGATCTCGCTAAAACACACAATTTATGTCTGGATAAACTTTTTTGTAGAGTGAACCATTTCGGAGATATTCCTTGCTATTTGTGTCAGTTTCAGAAAACTTTGAACTTCCGTGAAATGGATCATTGTTCATTTTTTTATATGTTAAGTGTGCAAAGACAACAGAATCTCAAAGCTTTAAAACATTTGAGTATCACACAAAGCCTACTGTATTCTAACATTCCCCTTGCACCTACAAGGAAATAAACAACAAGATAATTTGTACAAATGTTTATCTTAACACGAAGAAGATATAGGAATAAGAGTTTGTAAGAATGGTTAGTACAAGAGCAGAGAAAGTCATGTGAATACAACACATCAGATTTTTAAGGCATATTGGCTCATAAGGATGAAGATGATTTTGGAAGAATTTTTGCCAAATAAGAGTAGTTGGTACAGTTTTGCATATGTTGTGGTGATTAAGAACTCCAGCATTCTTGGACAATCTTAAATAACCTTTAGTCTTCAATGAAAACTCTTTAAAAGGAAAACACTGAATGGAGGTGGTATGGATCTACAGATCACACATTTGGAAAATAAATCTTTACAGACACCTTTTGATATCCTAGCCTCATTATTACAAAATTCCACTTGCATTGCCAAAATGAGCAGCCACAAGCTTAAATAGTTGAACACACCCAAATTGGTAAACATGGAAAGTGAGCTCCATGATGTTGGTAAGGCATTATTTTATCCCTTAGCTGCAAAGCATATCTCCAGTTTCCTTGTAGTGTGGGAGTTATTTAGCATTTCGTATACATCAAACCTGTTGCAAAGCCAACTTAATTCAGAAGTTGAAAAGTTGATTGAGATTTGTATAATTTACTATTATTCAACCATTAGTTTTTTGGACTGATGTTCTGTTATTATTAGCCAAATGTGTATTAAGTTGCTCTCATTGGATTTATATATTCCAATGAACCTCTGAAAGACCTCAATTATTCTAGAATATTCTATGTTAACGGTAAACTGCAATGGTGAAAGTATCTTTAACTCTGGGCTCCTAATTAACCAAACTCTACAGTAAATTTACAGCTATTAGTTGCTCCTTTACAATCGCTGTGTTTACACTTAAGTTAAATATGAATCAGAATTGAAAAAGCCAGTCTATGGCTGGAAGATTGAACTGCAAAAGTTCAACTTCCCATGCAGATGCTCTGTTGAGGTTTCATGATAAGACTCCCAAACGAACATTGAATTTCTCTTTCTCTTTCTCTGCAAGCCAGAACCCTTTGCAGCATTGCAAGTCATCCAGGTCTACTCATTTAACTCATCCTGTCTTATGGGCTGTGGCTGCTGCAGCCTCTGGCTTTGTCCACATAGAATATGGGTAGAATGCAATAATTGGGGGAAAGGGGGGTAGCACCGGGTCAATATGTCACCCCATCTCCAGCCCCTTAGCTGCATTTGCAACACCAGATATGTTACTTTTTCCCAAGGATCTCACGAGGCTGAATGTACTCTGTATCAGGCCTCCCAGTTTGGGAAAAATCACCAAGTCTGACTGCTCATTTGCATCATCCAAATTATCATGTTACTACTTTTCCTCTAATAGCTTTTCTCAGCATTTGTTCTTCTCCTTGTTAAAGAATGCCCCAGCTTTCTAGACCAGGCTTATCAACCCAAGTGCAATTTTGTGACCTTAGCAGTACTTGTGTGCATGAGACGCTCTGAGACAGATTTTGGTATACACACGGATAGCAGCAGCACTAAGCAAAACATAGCTAAACATGGGTGTACAAAGTTCGAAGGTCAACTCTTTATTCATTTTTTTTACTTACTTGGTTTAAAAGTATTTATTTACACAGATTTTGTGACCATAAGATTTTGATATGAATTACAATAGTAACATCATTATTCAAAAATAAATTAATATTCCAACAAAACATTAAAACCTCAATAGATAAGGGATATTGATATAACCTTTAACCTTACAATTCATAAGGACATATATTTCACAAACAAATACAAATTGTGACACCTGCCTGACATTTCAGGTGACCATAAAGATCCAGAATACAAGATGTATTAGGTTTATACTCTTACAATAAGGAATAGCAAAGAATAAACTTTTCTTAAATATTTACAAAAACATAACATAAAATAACAATAGCTCCACATTAAAACTTCCACTTGTGGTCACATTTTGAATGTAATTACACATTTTGTGCTTTTCCACCATCTTAATATTTGGAGAATAATTAATTACAGAAGGAAATCTCAATGCAGATGTAAATACATAATGCCAAAATTACACATAATTTCTGCAAAATTCTGGGTATGTTTGTGGATCACGGCTTGAGAGAAACTGGCAATATACACCCTGAGACAAAAAAAATGAGCAGACTCTGGAAGCGTATATTTGTGTACGTCCAACCACTGGGCCATCCGTTCACATTGAATAGTTGAGACTCAATATGAGAAATGACAACAGAACTATGTACACTAAAGACATGCATTCTGTGACACCATTGTAAACTGGCCGCGGAAATGACATGGACTTAGACAAATATACGCTTCCAGAGTCTGCCCTTTTTTTTTTTCTTTTTTTTTTTTTTTTTTTTTGTCTTAGGGTGTATATGGCCTTTTTAGATCTGAATCACAGCACAAATCAGCAAGTTCTAGTTGAAGTTCAACTGGAACATTCTTGGGACCAACAGGATAGGTCAAGGATAAGAGATTCAGTTTAGATTTGAGAGTTTCCGAATCTAAAAATCTTCCAACAAACTCCTCAAGGAGTGCATCCAAAATGTCTTAATGCTTATTAATTTCTGTGCTTATGTTAATGAACTGCAAGTGTCGAAGTGGCTTCGCTTTTTCCGTGGTATGCATGTTATACAGTCCGAATTAACACTCTCCCAAGCAGAGCAAACAGGTGCTGCTGTTATGGGCAGCATGTCCTGGTAAACTCCAAAGCGTACACTTGTGCTCAAGCACACCATTTGACATCACTGTTCTAGACCTTATCTTTCCCATGTCCTGCAGCCTCTTCATGGTTGATCTAATTGGCATAATTATAGCTGTCGCAAAATTCGATGGCAGGTGGTTCCATACTAAATTCAATCATAGGCTTGCCAGGCCTTGCTGTGTTGTATAGTTTAACACACTGTGAAATCATGGTGTAAAGCCAATTATATAAATATCATTTGCACCACAGAAAAAAGAATAGTAATAGTCCACTGTCAGCCATCTTTAAATTTTGCAGCTACCATAAAGATGAACATTTCAGCTCTAATTTATAAAATAGTTTACCAAAATGATTAAAATACCAATAACTATCATTGCAAATCCCTATGTGAAACTAAGTTGCCTAAGTAATCTTTGATTACAATCCAGCACCATTGTTCATATTCTCATGGTGTTATAATGTATTTCATACTGCCAAGATATACTCCAAAAAGAGATGGTTAAATTCCTCAAGCTAATGAATGAAAATTAAATGTTTAACGTCAAATTATTATCTTGGTGTTAATATTTAAACTACATCAGAATGTCTGTAAAAATATTCTATGGTATTTCATTTACTTGCTCTCAGGTTTCTGGCTCAAAGATATGGCAGATGGAGCGTTCCTGCATGTGTTGTCAGGAAAGTGGAGAGAGGGAGGCCAGTGTATCTCTCTTCTGCCCTAAAGCAAAACCAGGGGAACGAAAATTTCGAAAGGTAATTTAAGATCTCACAACATGGCTGAAACAAGCTAGAAATAACTGCAACTTTACTCTCTTGTTTAACAACAATTAAAATCACTATACTGTTTGAATTTAACAATGAGTGACTTCACGTTCAGAATTTTAATTTTCTTATGTATGAAAGCAAAAGGGACTCTTTTTTGCTCATCTGTAAAATTTGTGAAATAGAAATATGCAGTTTTGTAAGTTTGCTGATATATAAAAGAATATGTGTTTAATTAAATTCATTTTTTTGAACACAGGTAACAACCAAGGCTCCACTTGAATGTATGTGTCGTCCTTGTACAACTGTGGAAGAAAGTGCAGTTATTCCACAAGAAATAGCTGGCTATGCTGATGAAGGTCCTCTAAGCAACCATTTCCGAAAATCATTGTAATTTATAACAATGTTCATGTTTAACAAATTAAATCTGTACTGTACTGAATAAATAAAAATAAAATCCTCTTTTCTATGTAAATTAATTTTCATGACTGCAGCTGGTCGAATCCCAATGCTTTTCCTTCTTCCCTTCTTGCTATTAAGAGGTCATGTCTACACAATACAAGAAATGCACAAGTAAGCTTGGGGGTCAAAGACCTAAAGGCTGAAACACAAACCTGAATGAACAGCTCAACCAGCCTGATTGAACTGTGATGCAAATGCATGTGAGACAAGAACATTACATTGAACTGGCTTTATGTTGATGACCCCAGATAATCCTTGAAAATACAATCAAATACCCAACCAAAGCAAAGTTAAAAAACTAAAGCAGTTCCTGCTTCGAGCCACAGAAATCCGAAGAATGGTTCATTTAAACCATCCACTATTTGCAAGATAGCAATTTCCAAACGTTTACATGGATCTTCAACTTACTGTGCCACTTGCTCTGACCAACTGAGGTACCATGGCAACATTAAATTCACCATATGGCTCAAATTTCTCCTGGTAAACCACAAGACATTGTTGTATTAATTTTGAAATAACATACCCCGCATGAAACAATCAACAAATATATTATATATTTATCTTTGGCTTTGAGTTATTGAATATTAAGTAACTAAACCAGTTTCGCAAGTCAATCTCTTGCATTCTAGTAGTGTTTACTCTTAATTGTTTAAGTGAGGTTTAGTCTCTAAAATATTTACAAGGTGCATCCAGAAAGTAAGTCCAATGACCGATAAAAAGAACAAAAACATCACTAAGTAAGAAATATTTATTGGAATAATTACATAGACTCACTGGCTAGTTTTCAACACAGTCACCAACACTGTTGAGGCATTTATTGTCATGGTGCACCATTAATTGTATGCCCAAGTCATAGGATTCTGCCACCAATGTCTGCAGCAACGAAGTCACTTCATTCTGCACCTCAGCGTCACTGTGAAAACATTTTCCTGCCAGAAAGTGCTTCATGAGACGGAAGAGGTGAAAGTCACTTGGTGCGAGGTCGGGGCTGTAGAGTGGATGTTCGAAGACCTACCATCCAAACTTATTCAACACATTTCATGTGGCGTTGGCTGTATGGGGTCTTGCATTGTCATGCACAAGCGTAATGCCTCTTGTGAACATTCCACGTCTCTTGTTCTGGATTGCCCATCTGAGTTTATGCAACATCTGGCAATATCAATCAGCATTTACAGTCTCTCCTTGCACTAAAAAGTCGCACAAGAGGACATCACCTCGATCCCAGAAGACAGTGCATATGATTTTTTTGACAGAGATTATCTGCTTGAATTTGGTCTTCACAGATGAACCACTATGCCGCCAATGCACTGATTGTTTTGTCTCTAGTGTGGCATGTGCATGTCCATCCCCAGTAACAATATTATCAAGAAACTGGTGACCTTCCACTGCGTATCACTGTAGGAATGTCAATGCTGTGGCCAGACGTTTGGTTTCGTGTTCATCTGTCAGTTGTCTAGGCACCCATCTTACACATACTTTGTGAAAACCAAGCCACCAGGAGACAATTTCGTGCAAAAACCAGCGAGACATCTGGGGAAACTGACAAGAGAGTTCTGAAATTGTGGAGCACTGGTTCTGCACAATTGCTTGCTGCACACTTTCCAACACTTCTGGCGTCACCAGGGACGGTCGGCCATTAGGTCTTCGTCGTGAATATTGGTTCTTCCTTTCATGAATTGCCTGCACCATCATCTTACCATACTGTGACACAATGTCCTGTCCATACACTGACACAACTGACAATGGATCGCTGCTGGAGATTACTTTTGAGCATGCAAAAATTGGATGACTGCACGAACCTTGCATTTGATGGGGGACAATATCGGAGCAGCCATTTTCTCCTAGCACAGATCAGTAACCACTACTGTCACAAAACTGAAACTTTACTACATTGTTACCATATACTTTATCTCTTCTCCTGCACACGCGCATTCCAATCTGACTGGTGGTGCCATCTCTGGACGCGATTGGGACTTACTTTCTGAATGCACCTCATATATATTTGATTTATATTGCTTCACAATGTAATGTTGAGATTTCACCAGAGATATATGTTTTGAGCCTCCCTGAATCCAAAAAAAGCATTTTTAGAAAAAGGTCTGTGTGTGTGCATGCGTGCGTGTGCATGTGTGTCTGCAAACAGCATAACTCAAAAACAAAAATTCGGTTAAAAACCAAAGTTGGTTTTAAAGTTTAATATCTTTCAAGGATGTGACACTCTAAACTACCTTTACATGGAATAGTTTTCGAAAATTTAGATTTTCTCATAAATGGCTCTAACAATTTTGATTAAAATATCATATGTCTGAAATATTTATATGGCAAATGAAATGTGTATTTTGAATTTTCTGGCTATAGCCCAGGTAGTCCCGTTTACTCTTGATGCCTTTTGCACAGCTGGAAAACTGTAAAGGTACACCAAATATTATACAAAAAATTTAAATCTTGTTAAAATACACAATTTACGTCCAAATGAATATTTTTGCAGCGTGAACCATTTCAGAAATATTCCTTGTTATTTGTGAGAGTTTTGCAGTACTGATGCTTTCAACAAATGGAAGATTGTCTTTTTTTTATGTTGTAACAAAGAGGGCAAAAAGCACGAGTCTGCTTCTTTTCTAACCCTTTATTTCCTCTAAATTTACTACAAATGCACAATTTCCTTCTCGCTGCTAACACAGTTTATAGTCTTCTCTACTATTACAATTCACAGTTGTTCTTCCGATAATCTTTCAGTCTTTCTGCAGTTTCACTGTCGCTTATATCTTTACTATTATGATACAATCACTCGAGACACATACACCCTTGCTGACAGGCTGGCCGATGCATTCTCGTAACTAAAACTAACTGTACATGATGACTTAAACAACTACTCTGACACCAAAAGCTAAACTCTAACTCTAAAAACACACACTCCTGAAACACTGCTCACTGTCTGTCCTATTTGTACCGGAGCCAGTGAGACATAACTTCCTTCGAGTTATTTCCACACGCAGGTGTACATGACTCAGCAAAGAAGACTAGAGATTGCTGGACACTACAGTGTTATCACACTGTTCATTCTCATGCATACAGTCGCCAGGTGTCCTGTAACCCCGGAACTCCTTTATGTTTTGCTAGCAGCATTGTTTATTGTCACGTACACACAGAAGGGAAATCATCCACATTGCTTACAGATCACAAATCCTTGACTCATGCCATCAATCAGAACCCAAAGAACAGTAGCCACATTGACTCTGACAGCTCAACTTCATCTCCAAATTCACATGACATTTAGTATTGGGAGGTGGAGAAAAGCAGCTAGCTGTGGACATCCTTTACCAAGTAGAAACAATAGACACAACTGCTGCAGGAACAGTGCAAGCAGCAGAAACAGAATTGAGAAGCTATAGAAACTATACAGAAACACATCCTAAATCCAGCAAGTACTGGTTTGGGGCACTTCCTTACCCAGGCCTGAATATCAGCACTCAGAACCCATGGTCGTTTATTCCAGCATCTATATAAAAACCAATTTTCTACAAACTGCACAGTCTCAGCTATCCCGGCCACCCAAAAGCTCATACTGGAACACCAATTCTGCCCCATTATGCTAATCCAACATAAAAAAAATCTGATGTGTTACACTCACATGACTTTCTTGTACTAACTATTCTTACAAACACTTAACCTGTATCTCCTTCATATTAGTTGACAAATCTTTTAAAGCTGATCGCTATATCAAGGCTTTGAAATTCCGTTCTCTTTACACAGCCAAGGGATACTAAAGTGAATAATGACCTTCCATTTGAGAAAAGTATAAGTATTGCAGAATTTGCACAAATAACAAGGAATATCTCCGAAATGGTTTACTCCACAAAAAAATTCCTTTGGACATAAATTGTGTATCAGGTAACTTGGCCAAATTGTACTGTACAGCAAGATTCCAAATAAACTAAAATTTTTCATAAAGAAGGCCATTAGAAGAAGAAGAAGAAGAAGAAGAAGAAGAAGAAGAAGAAGAAGAAGAAGAAGGGGAAGAAGAAGAGGAGGAAGAAGAAGAAGAAGAAGAAGAAGAAGAAGAAGAAGAAGAAGAAGAAGAAGAAGAAGAAGAAGAAGAAGAAGAAGATAAATTGTGTATTTGAATGAGATCTACATATTTTCTATAGTAAGATTTGGTCTATCTCTTATGGTTTACCAGTTATGCAAAAGTTATCACAAGTAAACATGTCTTCATGGGCTATAGCAAGAAAATTCAAAATATACATTTGATTTGCCATAAAAATATATCAAACATAGCATTTTAATCTAAATTTTTGAGCCATTTTTGAAAATATCAAAATTTTTCCATATAAAGGGTAGCTTAGAGTGAAAGAATTTTCTTCAAAATCTTAATGACGCATCCTTGAAATTTTTGAGTCACACACACACGCACGCACGCACACCCACACACACACACACACACGACCTTTTTCTAAAAATCTCTTGGGCATGTGCAAATTTCTCATTAACGCATATCACCTGTGGACGAATGGGGAGGTTGAAAATAGCACACATGCCTAAAATCTTAATTGTGGCACATTGAAAACTCATAGCTGGGTAAGCAACCTAACAACAGTGCAGAGCCATCAGCACCACCTAAATCTAAGCCTGGTGGAAAAAGTGTGTTATTAAACCATCCAATTACCCAATGTTGGCTAAATGATTGCATCAGAGTATTCTTCCAAAAAATCCACAAACAACTAAATTCATCTACATCTGACAAGAATTTAATAGGAACAAGCTTACCTCACCATATTGTGGTAGTAGCATTTATTGATAGTACTCAATTCTTTACAATGACGATCCGCAACAATGACTGAAAGGCCATAAATATCGCTATCAACATATGCAAAACTACTCTCGTGTTCTAGAGGAAAACCTAAGACAACAATCTAGCAACAAGCAGCTAGAGCCATGCCAAGGTACAGGATCTACTTGGCAGCTATCCGGCAAATGGATACAGGTACCAACACAGCCCAAACCAATACCAGCTGTTCTCATACTCAATAGAGAAGTTACAGATGAAAAAATATGCCACCTGCTACTCTGTGAGATGGCAATCTGGGAGGAGGAGGCCAGATCTGAACCAACACAATATAAACACAGTATGTTTACTACAAAACTTAACTGGCAGGTGCATGACCCGTCTCCCGGACACATACTGCACTACTTGGCCGGCAATTGCATGGCCCATCTCCCATTACACATGCATGGAAGTTAAAATCTCAAATTACAATAACAATTTTCAGAATAAACGCAAAACATGCCTTATCAAAGAGATGTTGGAAATGCTGTCGATGTGCAACGATACATCTACAGTATCTTCTAAGAAAATTTTCATTTACACATTAGTTCAGCTTCTGTTATAGTGTTAATTTATCTCATGATATTTTGTTTTAGTTTTGTCTTGTGCAAGACACCTAAGAGATTTTTGAGGTGATTGTTTAAACCTTTTTCCGATTTCATCTAATTTCTGTTCCTAAGCACGTCATTTTTCCTTTTTTTTCCTACCATGAATTGACCCCATCTCCCTGGATTTATTTACAAGCAAACAAATGGTGTCTCTACTTGGAACATGCATGTCAGGAAATTTAGTTTCAAATTGCTTCTTCCTTGTACAATGATGTACACACATAGAATTGAACATAAAACATTTTTTGATGTGCACACCAGCTAATCGTCACACATGTGTCAGTCCTACTTCTGTTAGGTAGGTGTTAACTGCTGTTCTAGTTCAGTTCACACATGAATGACATTAGGAGTGTTTAGAAGTGTTTAGTTTTGCTTGAAGTGTTTTCAAAAGGAACCGACTGCAGTATACAGTACAACAAAGAGAGTTTATGTACGAAACATATGTGCTTACATCATCTTGTAGGGAAGTTGTAAGGCAATTTGAAACTAAATTTCCTGGTGTGTGTGTTCCGAGTAGAGAGACAGTTCATTGGCGTGTAAATAGATTCAGGGAAGTACAATCAATTTGTGATAGGAAAAGAAAGGTAAAATGACGTGTGCTTACAGAAAAGAAATTACATGAAATAAGAGAAGGCTAGAACGGTTACTTCGAAAATGTCTTAGGCGCTTGCACAAGACTAAATTAAAACAAAATATCAGGAGATTAACTAATGCTATCACGGAAGCTGAACTAATGAGTTAATGAATATTTCCTCAGAAGATACCATAGACTTACTGATGTAGATGGATGGCATTTCCAACATCTCCTGTGATAAGGTATATTTTGTGTTTATTCTGATAATTGGTAATGTGATTTGAAATTTGATTTGACATCCATGCATGTATGTCTGGGAGACGGGCCATGCAGTATGTGTCCAGGAGGTGGGCGTGGGCCTTACACCTGCCGGCCAAGTTTTATAGTATACATATTGTTATTGGACAAACATTTTGGACAAGGTCCACTGAACCACATTGTACATACTTAATAAGATCTCCATGCAGTGATGCTATACTCGGCGACAATTAAAAAGGGGACTGAGAGATGTTAAGCACATGGCAGAAAAGCATAAATGAACAGGAGAGGAAGAATGCGTCTTAGAGGTGGTCATAACAACGAAAAGAAGGATCGATTAGAGCTAAGGCATTTTCATAGAAACAGTACACACAAGGACCCTGTTGCCGATATGTAACATGCACGTAACACGTGATTAGCATGTGGCTGATAAGGAACCCAGCAGTAATATTAACTGCTTTTGTTATGTTCTGTTATCGCTGCATATAAGCAAATAGTGCTGCAGCCCGAGCTTGCAATGCAATGCTTGCATCAGCTAAGAGATTGCCTGTGTGTTGAGAAGTTTATTTGCATTATTCTACAGACAGTTATTTGCCTTGTGCTTACGTGTATCTTGAGTCTGTGTATCTGTATGTGTGATGCGAGCTTCTGCATTTGTGCTAACACTTTTAATGTGTATTTAACAATGTTGAAAAATAGTGACAAAGATAAACCTGCCAAATGAAAAACTGAGCGTACTCGCGAACCGAATAAAACTGTGTTTGGTAAAGGTATCCCAATTAAAGGACAAGCATGGGAAATAGTATGCTCTGTAAGAGAATTCGGATATCAGCGGCATTTTCCCATTAGAATAAGCATCAATATTTCACAGGTATGTTTCTTTTGTTAATGCAAATATTTAGACTGATATATAATTGCATATTTTATCCTTTGAAAGTAGATTCAGAATTTTACTGTTGTCTTTGCATACAAATATAAATAATATGCGCTCATCATTCCAGGCACAATCCAATCTTCTTCGTACACATAATCATACCGCACTCTCCATGTGGTCGCTACAAGCGGCAACGTCGGTTTTCCCTCACTGCGGACTATTAATCCCTTTCTTGGTTGGTGCTGACATTAGTATGAATAATAAAAGCATTTTGGCATCACCATGCTCCGAGCAACTGAATGAAGGATTATAAAAAGAGAGAGAGAGGGAGAGAGAGGGGGGGGGAGAGAGGGAGGGGGAAAGACAGTAATCTGTCAGTCACTGCACATTTACCTCACTGAGCAGACCCTCTGCTGCCATGGGACATGGGTGGATCACAGTAAAGAATTGCCTTCTTTGTTTGCACTGCTTCATAAAGTAATCAAAATGTTAATTCTAATCCTGTTGTGTACCTCCGAGCTCATCTGGCTAGTCTCGATGCAGTTCAGTGGAGCCTGCTGATAATAAAGCATTCCATTCTCTTCCCTTATCCTAGGTAGAAACAACCACACAACTGAAACACTTGCATCCTGCACTGGCATTTAACACAACTATATGACATTGTCAAATTTTTGCATTAGCTGTAATTACATGATCCATATATGTTATTCTAGTAACTAGACATCCAAACTCTCATTCACATGCAATCATACACTATAATCATTATGTAAAATATGTACTTATAGAAAAATAAAACAGTTTAATGCACTTTTGAGCTTGTTCTGGTTAATAGTCATAATAAGTAGAACAATCATTAGTAATGAAATCAAATATTATACATTACATTTTGCCTAGTGAATATACATAAGTCTGTTTAGACAAGCATATTATGACCACAAGCAAGACCAGGCTCATGGTTTTTCACATCTGCTTTCTTCTTCATTCACTTGGAGAACAACATAAAATGATGTAAGCGTCTATGAAGCTACCTTTTTACTACCTTGTTCTGCTGGGTCATACTGTACCTCAATGCTATAAATGATTCACTAGATATTGTACTGTTGCCCCAAAGAGATACGAATATCTGGCATCTCAAGCCTGTAATAAAGGACATTTCATTTACTCTTGGCACAGTGCATCAACAGTATCATTACATTTCATCAGTACCAGAATGTGAAACTGGCTGAGGAGATATTTACTGTAGCTGTAAGAAAGCACATTTGATTTAATTTTATTTCATCCTTTAATCAAACTAAACCTGTTTTTATAACCTTGGTTTGCTAACATGTATTCTTCCACATTGCATTTCCAATAACTGGCTAATGTGCACTTTTGAATGGTGAAAACAAACAATGGGCATTGCAAAGATAGGCAATGCAAGTGATATAAACACTCTCATGATAGACGCACATGTTCTCGTCATCCTGAGATGCAATTTGCATACATTCCAGATGTATTAACCCCATTATATACTATATTTAATTCCTATGTTCTTCTTCTTCTTCTTCTCTTCTTCTTCTTC